>WFMF01000002.1:390561-729628 GCA_011033025.1 Beroe forskalii
TTCATAATGTTAATATCTCAATTAAATCGCATAAATTATCGAGACTTAATTTCGTATGGCAAAATAAGTGCAAAATAAGTAATTCTCCAATCTCATAATTATCTTACATCACATTTTAAAGCTCCAAACCAAACAACTTTCTGTTAAATATAACTATATAGTTCATCACAACCAACACTCTATCTATCGATATTGCAGTACAACGAAAATAACACAGAATCATTATTAAGAATGAACAGTACCTATTAATCTATTTCACTATCATTTCGAGCGCCTATGTCATAAGACCCATCAACGTTATGGTTAGACGACAGGTATATAGTTCGAGATTGATAAGGTCTCATGATGTTGATTATTGAGTTATGTGAGTGATAGATATGTACATAATACAGTATACATAGAATACACGATGAAAAATAAACACAAAATTGGTAAAGCATAACTCACTTTCTTGTATCATGCGTTTTCTGGTAGAATGAATCTCTTTGATTTCAATTTCGATTTAAATGGTAATTTCCACAATAATTATTTAGGTAGTCTGAAAATAGCCACTAGGGTAACAAAATCTAACTGGTCAGATGGTTGGGTGGACCCTTTTGGCAGAAAATTTTACCAGTTAGGGTCCAGACCCTAACTGGTCGAGCCCGCTGGGTCACCCACCCCTTAACTGGCATGTGGTCCTACCAATTAGCTCTCGGCCCCCCCCCGGGATACTTCCAGACAACACCCAATAGTACAGATTAGAGGACTATACCCAATCTGATGGCCTCTTTCATGAACCATGCATTGAGAATTTGATCACAGACGATCAGAGACGATTCTCATACAAATTTAAAAACTTACTTTAATTTAATAAATACAACCTCCAAGAGCTTTGACAAACATGAAGTTTGTAACCGTAATCTTAGACGTAAGACAAAACATTAATCTTAAACACAGAGTAGGAATCTTTCAATCTTGACTCTAGTATGGATGGTGTTGTGGGCTGGCGGGAGAAAAAATACAGTAGAAACCCTGGAATTTCACAACAAAACGTGGCACTGCACGCACAACATGATTAATCTGTAGTCTGTACTAAAGTTTGTTCATGAGGAGTGGATTAATCATTCAATTCCCACTGTTAACAGATGAAGTGGGTGAGATGAAAATAAAACAGAAATGTTATGTTTCATACCAGATTCGCCAAGCTTGCTATAAGTCATAAGGTTACCACAACCGAAAAGCTTCAATAACAAAACAAAAGTTCCGTTATATGAAGCGCTTAAAATGATGATAAATTGTAAAAGTGTAACTACAGGAGATTCGCCTAAGAGAATACTAACTAGTAACTGAAACTATCAGCTGAAGAAGGCATCAACCCTTTTTCTGTGGGCCAGCAAATGAAAAATATAAAGCGATTCTTCTCTGCGATCACTTATCTGTCGGGGCATCGAGAGATCAAGTGAGTAATATTTGTAAATAATTAATTTAAAAGTAGGATCTGGCAATGTAGCCTGACTGGAGAAGAAAAATATAGAAGAAACCCTGGAAGAAATGAAGAAGGTGGAACACCAGAGTGTCGGAACTCGGAGTGAAATCCAGCCGGATTGCATCACTGATAGTCATTTAGACAGTGCTATGGTGACCGCCAAAACTAACGAAAACATAGCATCTGAGATATGGTCAAGGTAAAGGACTTGGACAAACAGCATGATTTCAATCAGAGAGCAGAGAAAGTCTCTGCTGAGCATAAGAGACACCATGTGAACAACTCAGTTTATGGTAAATGCATGGAGAATTCAAGTGTCTCATCTCGTAAATCCGAGAACACTTGGGTCGGAAACTGAAATAATGAGTTTCTAAGCGAGCGTGGGTTGCTGGCTTTGATGCAGAGCATCTGTGAATGAAAAACGAGGGGACTTCATCGCTATAAGACTTAAAAGGTAATTGTTACGCTTTGAAAGTATTCTTTACCTGCCTAATTAACTTAACTTAGCATAAGTGAAAACCAGTGAAATTTATGCTATATAGTTATACAAAAGGATTAACAACTTGGAGCCGCGACCACGTATGGAAACCAGGTGTGAAGTCGACTTCACATGTCGGAACACACACGGAAGTTCCTAAATTTCCTCTTCACGAAGTTCTGAAGTACAGAGTAAGACTGCCTGATCACGACTTTGTGATTGCAACGAAGGAATTGAAAATCGTTGAAAGGAACAATTATGACCTCATTGTTCACAATTATTAATATTAAATTATTATAGGTATATTTTGAAGAACTATATTGAGAGAAATATTGTAAGTTTGAGGTTTGCGGATTATTCGACCTCAGCCTTCGCCCTTCGGAGACCGAAGCTGCATCAGTAACTCTGACCCAACTCAGATACAGTAAAAACGTTGAAATACACACCAGATGTCAGAACTCAGAGACCAGCTTCATTTTATATGTTTATATATAAGGAAGGCGAAACGGCGCATGAAACTTCTGTAAGGCATCATTATATCAATTTTTATCCCTCTTCACAAATGCATAAGGAATTGAATTCTTCAAAGAAAATCAGTGAAATGAACAATTATGACCTCATTGTTCACAATTATCAATGAATTATTATTGGTATATTTTGAAGAACTATATTGAGAAAAACATTGTGTTTTATTGTTTGATATTTATTGTTTGAACTTTATACAGCCAAAAAGATATTATTTCAAGTGCTGAAACGAGGATCACAGAAGAAGCGGACGACTCGTCCGGCTGCGACAAGCAGCAACGCATCTTCAAACGAATATCAACCAATGAAAACAGGAGAAGCAACAAAAGACCATCCTGTTCAGCCTGAGGGACTCATTTGACGATGTGTCCCTTACAAACCAGACCCCTTCTAAAGAAAGAAGGGGCCATCTTCATCAGGCTTGTGATACAGCTGTACCAATTGTATATTTTAATTTATGTTTCTAAAATAATTAGGGATATTAAAAGCAGAGTTATAGTTTGTGAAGAAGGGCTATACAAACAATACAAAAGGATTAACAACCTGACAGACTAATACCATTGGAGGTTAACGCCAAGTTCTAGCTGGAAACTTCCTGAGTGGACATGGCAGAAAGGCTAAACGACCCCGAATACGACGCTGAACGGAATTATTTTCATGACAGGACATGGCCTTCATGTCATAACTCCTAGTATTGGCAAATAATTAATTTTAAAGTAGGATCTGGCAATGTGGCCTGGTGGGAGAAGAAAAATATAGAAGAAATCTTGGAAGACATGGAGAAGCTGGATACTTCCAGACAACACACAATAGTCCAGATTAGAGGACTTTACCTCTGCGGTGGAAAGACCAAAAGGAGCTTGCCCCCGAATGGCCTGCTTCCCGATACCTTTGCTATCACCTGCAACCCAAATCATTGGTCTAACGAGCAAGAGACGATTAATTTGTTGAAGCACGTTATCGGTCCTTACCTCAGTGCAAAGGAGAAAGAACTCAGACTTCCTGAAGTCCAGAAGAGCTTATTACTCCGGGATGATTTTAGAGGAGGAAATACTGTTCAAGTTAAAGCCCTTGCAACTTCCATGAACATAGTTCGAGTTGATATACCGAAGAACTTTACACACCTGGTATCACCACTTGATTTAACAGTAAATAAATCATTGAAATCCTTAGAGCAGCGAGAGTTTTCTGTCTATTTCTGAAGTCTTGAAACGCAATCCGCAGATGGATGTAGCAGACATCAGAGTTGACACAAGGATTAGTGTATTACGTCCGCTTCATGCAAACGTCAATATGATGTCTTATCAGTTCTGGTTGGCGTGGACAGGTATTTCAACCTGTTCAGCCCGGTAAATAAAGGACACTATACACCTAGCACAACCAGCTTGACCATCCCTTCCGTGGTCAAGAGTGCAGTTGTGCGAATCATACACAATATTACTATATTAAAACAAATTTTAAGAAAGACATACGATGAAATAACACTTAGTAATAAGCTCTTTATATGCTGGCAGTTTCAGGTGTAACCCCTGATCAAGTGATCAAGTGATCAAGACAACCTCGAGATTAACATGCTCCACGGAACACGTTGGCTGAGGGATGTGACGCCCCTTCAGGTGGGGCAGAAAGAGGACCAAGGAGAAGATTCAAAATGATGTGCAGCATTTCTGGCTGACTGCATTCACAGCAATGGGATCATTGAGGTTCATGCTAAGCAGCTACATTTGTTTCTCAGACACACAATGCTCTGCCAATGTTAAATTGATAACGCTTGGAGCTGAGGCATCTGGTTAAGCCGAGCATAGGTGACCCCTAATGTAATCATTATTGTTAATGATATAATTAATAATTACCATTTTTAATAAATACAATTATTTTCGTTAATATTAAAGGTATTATCCGTCATAATTCCTTGAATTAATTTCTGTCAGATATTACAATGGGTGAGGAACAGCTTGTGAGAAGATTCGTCCTGAAAATCATATTCTGAACTCTGGTACACACTCTAAGTCCTGAGGAATGTAATGAAAAAAGGCATCCATCAGACACAGCCATGCAGATCTCTCTGGAAAAATTGGCAAACTAAAAGGCAGGTAACGATACATCATGATAAATATATCTTGTAAGATAATAAAAATAATTAAAAGATAAGAATCACCAGGAAAATTGGAATAATCGGGGAATCCCATCGGACGGTTTAAATTTCACGGAGTAAAGACAAAAACTACGTGAACTCGTGAAGACTGTGAGCAAAGAGGGAAGGCAAGAGATAAGTGCAGAGCGCACTTCACGAAGATCACAAGGTCCATCGGATTGTTGGACGGACATATCGACTTCACGGAAGAACCCAACGGAAAGTCAAAGTCCGCCTGCCGTTGGAGGTGAAAATGCAGGGTCTCGTACCGCTGCATTTCACCTCCAATGATCCCCAACACACAAACGCTTCATTTGGTTTCAGTTGAGTAGGTTTCCTGGAATTCTATGTTATGACGAGCAGGAGCTGCTGCAAGAAACTTTAAATTAGTTGATCAGCAGATGTGCAGTTTTTGCTTTTTGTATTCTTTAATTGGAGGAGTAGACACAGAAAAATTCGAAAATAATTGGTTGAAGAGAGCATTAGAGAATTAACAGAATTTGAAATCCGGAATGAAATTGGATTTGTTGAATAAAATCGAATGTATATTCAAGGAATACAGCTTCACTTCAGGTCCCGTAAGAGTAAAGGGTAACGATTTCACAACAAAACGTGGCAATGCAGGCACAACATGATTAATCTGCATTCAATATTATTCAAGTTTGTTTTATCTATCTATCTATCCGTCTATCTGTTAGAACATAAACACCCGAGTCATCATATTGTTAGATAATTAGATTAAATTTATAACGTAGGATGGTGACAACAGGATTTGGTCATGTGGTCGGGTTGAAGAAACAGAAAGAAGATACACTGGAACACATAGATTGTACAAAAAGCTAGTTACTCTCAGTAAGCACCTAATTCTGGGAGGAAGAATCAGTTGGACTCAAATTTCAACCACTGGTTGCCAATAAGAAAGTTTTATGGTGACTGCCAAGAGTAAAGAAACGATAGCCTCTGAGACATGGTCAAGGTGATGGACTGTGACACACGGTCTGAACCTGATCTTAATCAGATCACAAAGCAGGAAAATTCTCTGCTGAGTATAGCTTTTTACCTATCAGTACAGCTTTTTACTTATCATGTCACATGTGTGCACAGTTTTTATCAGCGCATGCAATAAGAGCTGCTCAAATTGTGAAATATTTGGTCACATATATTCACACACGTATTGCAATGATCAAAGGACTATATTAAGGAGTAAAATATTGATTTCACGGACATATTAATTTTACGGACGCACCCCACAGGAAAGTCAAAGTCTGCCTGCAGATGGAGGTGATAATGCGGTGTCTCGTACCACTGCATTCCACCTCCAAAGATCCCCAACACACAAACACTTCATTTGGTTTCAGTTGAGTAAGTTTCCTGGAATTCTATATATGACGAGCAGGAGCTGCTGCAAGAAACTTAAATTAGTTGATCAGCAGATGTGCAGTTTTTACTTTTTGTATTCTTTTATTGGAGGAGTAGATACAGAAAAATTCGAATATAATTGGTTGAAGAGAGCATTAGAGAATTAAGAGAATTTGAAATCCGGAATGAAATTGGATTTGTTGAATAAAATCGAATTGATATTCAAGGAATATAGCTTCACTTCAGGCCCCATAGGGGTAAAGGGTAACGATTTCACAACAAAACGTGGCAATGCAGGCACAACATGATTAATCTGCATTCTATATTATTCAAGTTTGTTAATGAAGAATGGATGTAACATTCAATTCCCTCTGTTGACAGACGTAGTAGCCGTGGACGAGACATGGTAAAAATAAAACAGACATGTTTCATGCCAGATATAATAACAAGCTCGTTTTAACACTTAAAGTGTTTGGTGGGCATATTCTGCCCAAACTCGAAATTAAATAAATTTTACACAAAAATGCAAATAGTTGGCGGCATCAATTTCTCAGTAGCTTCCTAAATATGGCCCATTTGAAGGTAGCTCAATTGGCAATCTCTGAGAGTGTTTAGATTTCAGAATATGAAAACACCACTTTTGGGCAAAATTTGCCTACCAAATTTGCCGAATTTGGGTTGGGTAAATGCTGCCCAATTGGGCAAAATAATTCTGTGGGCAAGATTTGCCCAACTGTAGTGGGTGAAAAGTGTCCACTCCAAAACTTTTGGGCAAATTTCACCCAATTCTTGGGCAAACTGTGACCAATTCTTGGGCGAATCGTGTCCAATCCTTGGGTGAATTTGCCCAATTGATTGGGCGCATTATGCCCATTTCCCCTAATACCGCAGAATATGTCTCAAATAATTGGCCAGTAATGTCAAAAAGTTGGGAAATGACATGGAAAACGTCACAAATTCAATGGATTTTTAAACAATTTTATGGCATTTGTCACTTTTCTAGCGTTTGATATGAGTTCTCAATTAATTGTTCAACTCTTATCAAGACAGTTCAAGAAGCAAGGGGTTACTGAAATTCATAAAAACATTGCCTTTGAAGGCATGTAAAATGTGGCGGTCTTTAAATTTGTATACCTAACATAGAAATTAGCATAAATCCGAATCCTTGGAGCTACTAAGAAGTTCGATGCTCAGCCAGCAGATTTTTTTAGTCAAGGGAAGTGAAATCGATAATATGCATGAGATTTATGGGGTGTGGATCATCTGAAGGAGTTCTTGCGTTGAATTCAATAATCAACCATCGATGATCATGAACATGAAGATTTTTCACTTTATTAGAACATCCATCAAAAGTGTGTGATATATTTTTCAAAGAAATTTCACTTTTCTTCTCATAAGTCCATAATGATTTAAAAAAATCGAGAAACATCGTTGCAATCTTATCTATGGAAATACACCTTTGAAGTGATTTGGGCAAATTATACCCAAGCAATGAAATTGGATAAAAATCGCCCAATTATTTGGGCAAAAAATGTCCAAATTCCTTGGGTAAAATACAACCAAACCTTCATCGAGAATATCTCTATCATTCATCCCAATTTTTATCCAAAAATTTTGTTTAAAGAACAATTTCTAACTTATATCAGCATGCTTTCAAGTTGCAATTTGAGTAATAAAATGTTTGAAATACAAAATCTAAATTTGGTAAAAAATGATTTGGGCGATTATTGCCCAATGGGCAGTTTTTGCCCAATACAGTATCACCCATGAAAGTGACCAACAGAGACTCAAAATGAAATATTGTAGCTCCATACTCCAATATGCCACCAAATTCGGTTGTAACATAATGTTAGATACCTTGTTCTATATTTTTTCCTGTTTATTAACCTCTATCACGATTTATCTTTCTGATATACGAACTTAAAGATTGGGCAAAATTTACCCACCAAACACTTTACGTAAGTTTAAAAGCCAAACACTTTAAGTGTTAAGTCATAAGATAACCTTACACAGCTGAAGAAGCTTCAATGACAAAAAGGAAGGTTCCTACATATAAAGCTATCAGAAGATACAAGAGATTCTCCTAAAAGAATGGCAACTAACACCAAAGAAAAACAAGAACGAGGGAAGGGAAAAGCTACAAGACATTGCAACTTGCAAGATTATTTTCCTAGGCATCTTTCCCCATGATGAGCAAGAAATAAAAAGTGATCCTTCCAGTACGGAGGATCACTTGAAGAGAAAATAAGAAAGTAATAAGCTGTTCTCTAAATATCTTAGTCATGTTCACAAATGAAAAAGTATTAACAAATTGATTTGGATAAACGGGCAGATTATTAACACCTTTTACAGTTTCATCTCGAGCAGTTTTTCTTTGTTTTTGATCTGTATTCTATAGCCACGATTTTGATCGGGAATAAGGAATGTTTCAAATCAGAGCTATAGTGGAAATGACAAGCACCAGAAATGAAGGAGGGGCGACGAACAGCCCAGCTGATCAGCCACAGCCTGCTGATATTGGTTACTCGAGACAGTCATACAGGCACAGGAACCCTGCACAGAGGGCAGGATCTCAACTAGAACAAAACAGATATAGAGAAAGAAGGAATGATAGGGGTGTTACAAATGCAACCAGCCATATCACAACGCTACTCACTGTACTTTAATTAAACTGCCAGAGGCATACACAGTAACACAATAATTTTGCTAATCAATCACACCAATCACATACACAGCGATGGACTGATGGAAGGTAAAAGAGGCACAGAGAGACAGGCTAATTAACGCCAAGTTCTTGCTGGAAACTTCCTGAGTGGACATGGCAGAGAGGTTGGGAGACCCCGAATATGACACTGAAAGGAATTATGTTCATGACAGGACATGGCCTTCATATCATTACTCCTTGTATTGGCAAATGATTAATTTTAAAGTAGGATCTGGCAATGTGGCCTAGTGGAAGAATAAAAATATAGAAGAAACCCAGGAAGACATGGAGAAGCTGGATACTTCCAGACAACACCCAATAGTCCAGATTAGAGGAATATACCTTATCTGGTGGCCTCTTTCTTGAACCATGCATTGAGAATTTGATCACAGACGATCAGACACGATTCTCAAAAAAATTTAAAAACTTACGTAAATTTAAATAATACAACTTCCAAGAGCGTTGAAACACATGAGGTTTGTAATCGTAATCTAAAGACAAAACATTAATCTTAAACATAGAGTAGGAATCCTGCTACTCAATTTCTCCAATCACAGACACAGCGATGGAAGGCAAAAGAGGCACAGAGAGACAGGCTTATACCATTGGAAGTTAACGACAATGTCTTGCTGGAGACGTACTGGGTGGACATAACAGAAAGGCTGAAGGACCCCGAATATGACGCTGAAAGGAATTATGTTCATGACAGGAACATGATCGTCAAGGTTATTTTCCTAGCATGATGAGCAAGAAACAAACAGTGATCCTATATCTTCCAGTACGGAGAATCACTTGAAGAGAAAATAAGAAAGTAATAAGCTGTTTTCTAAATATCTAAGTCGCGTTCACAAATAATAAAGTATTATTAACTTAATAAATCAACTGGAATATAATTTGATGCCAACTGGGCTTCAATCACCAATCCCTCCTAACCAAATAAACTTTGGTACACTAGCTGATCTGATTCATACAAGAAAGAAAAGGCCACAATTACACTCATGTGAAACAACCAGTCTGAACATGACTGAGAAATAACGCCCCACAGCCTTTCAGTCAAAGATAAAGAAGCAAAAACTGTAAATCATTCAATGGAGAAAGTTCCAGGATCTGCCCAGCAAAACTCGATGATTTCACGAATGAATCATTTCATAAGACTTGAGATGGAAAGATAGAAATTCCACCGAATTGTTGCATTGTCTGACAATTGCTTTGGACAAGTCAATGCTGCCATGCGAAACCCAATGAGAGAAGATGTCTTGAAACCGTGCCTGTGGTCGAGCAAGGTTATATCACAAGTATCAAGTTTTAGGAGAGTCAACCATTCAAAAATGGAAAGGCGAACTCATGACACGCAACAGTCCTGCGTGAGCCCAGGTATCAGGCCAAGATTGTAAGAATGTACCAGCTGCCCAGGTGATTTTATGACAGAACGTCTTGAAACCGTGGCTGTGGCCGAGCAAGGTTACATTTGAGCATGAATATATTCTATTTACATTCTTAAATAAAGATTAAAACATCAGAAACATCATAGCGAGAGACGAAGACACTGCTGAGAGAGGAGTTTCTCCGGCAGATCTCTTAGTGTGTAGAGGAGAAAAGAAAGATAATCTGGAAACGGGGTGTAATGTACGTATTGAAATCAGGTGTGAAGTCGACTTCACCTGTCAGGAACACACAAGGAAGTTCATAAACTTCCCCCCCCCCACCAAGTATTGAGTTAGACTACCTGACCATGACTTCGTGATTGCAACAAAGCACAAACAGCTTACCCCCAGAGTTTGAGGTTTGCGGATTATTCGACCTCAGCCCCTCGAAGATCGGAGCTGAATCATTTAAGACACAGCGATGGAAGGCAAAAGAGACAGGCTTATTCCATTGGAGGGTAACACCAAGTTCTTGCTGGAGACATCCTGAGTGGACATGGCAGAAAGGCTAAACGACCCCGAATACGATGCTGAACGGAATTATGTTCATGACAGGACATGGCCTTCATATCATTACTCCTAGTATTGGCAAATAATTCATTTTAAAGTAGGATCTGGCAATGTGGCCAAGTGGAAGAAGAAAAATATCGAAGAAACCCTGGAAGGAATGGAGAAGCTGGATACTTCCAGACAACTTCCAGGTCCAGATTAGAGGACTTTACCTTATCTGGTGGCCTCGGTCTCGAATCATGCATTGAGAATTTGATCACAGACGATCAGAGACGATTCTCATCTGGATAAATCTAGTTCTAGGAGGGAAATTGAGCTGGATCCAATCATTGTTATGGTGAATGCCAAAACTGATGAAAACATAGCATCTGAGATATGCCAGATATGGTCAAGGTTAAGGACTGGGACAAACGGCCTGATCCCAATCACATAGCAGGGAAACTCTCTGCTGAGCATAAGGGACAAAAGTTACTGATAATCCTGGTAAATTCAAGAGTCACGGTGCCAATTCCAATCATTCATTTAGACCTTTCTTGTCTCTATCCTATTCCAATAATTCACAATAATTAAGTCTAAGAATCATAGCATTTAACACATATTTTGATAAAGACAGAGTACAAGCCCACGGCTGTAATATATTTATATAGCTCCAGGAATCCTGGAGCTTCGGGAATGTACTCCGAAAGTAGTGGACGACAGCACTCAATCCTAGACTGAGCTAGACAGCCTCAGAAGGCACAATGTGAGTTGACGTGCACTGGACAACAGCAGCAGTGAAGATGAAATAGATGTCCTACCCGAGCTTCAGCCGTCTGCTCTGTCTTAAAGTCCCTTTGATGCAGAACACCAAAGAAAAACAAAGAAAGAGGGGAGGGAAACGCTATAAGACATTGCAAGGTTATTTTCCAAGGTATCTGATATATGACGAGCAAGAAATTAACAGTGTGATCCTTCATCTTTCAGTACGGAGGATCACTTGAAGAGAATATAATAGAGTAGTTACTGTTTTCTAAATATCTAAGTCACGTTTTACAAATGATAAAGTATTAATAAATCAACTGGGATATTATTTGATGATAGATAGGCTCCACTAACCAATCCCCCGGGCCTCATAGATTTAAATACAGGCGCTGATGATTATTACAAGAAAGAAAAGACCACAATCACAACCTGTCTGAATGTAGATTGTAGTGTGAGGGTAATTTTGATATTTGGAACTTTAATTTAATCACAAGCTTCTCATAGAGGCACAGAGCCATTTAAGTTCCAATTATTGGGTAGTTAATGATAGTGATAGTGATTAGTGGCACTGAATCGTTTAATGGATGATATTAATTAATCACAAATTAGAGGAACTATGATATATTTGTAGAAGGGACTAGGAGAGCTCAGAATTCTATTTTACGGTCCAGGAAAAACGTGTTTTATACTCGTGTGTAATAGGGCTGAGAAATAACGCCTCGAAGCGCCTCAGTCAAAGATAAAGAATCAAAGACTGTAAACCGTTCAATTGAGAAAGGACCAGGCTCTTCCCAGCAAAAATCAACGACTTCATGAATGAATCATCTCATGAGATGGAGATTCCAGCGAATTGACGCATTCTCTGACAACAAACTGCCAGCTGCAAAACCCGATACAAGAACGTATCTTGAAACCTTGGCTGTGGCCGAGCAAGGTTACATATTAGTATATTAATAACAAGTAACAGGTTTCGGAGAGAGCATCAGGTCGACCATCAAAGAGTTTCTTGACCAAGACCATACCTTATTGGCCTTTATTTAACCGGCCCTTAAGGACAAAAACGACTTTCAAATTTTTGTCCAAAGGGCCGGTTAAAAAAGGCCGGTTAAAGTGGGGCCGGTCAAATAAAAGGCCAATTAATTTAGGTCAAATGAAACTTTTATGACTTGGCTTAAATTCACTTGAGCGTCATTACATAACACGTTAATGACCTAAAACATAATATTAGACCGGGATTTGGGTCTTTTGATGCAATTTATTGAATATAAAGGGCTTTTAGTGGTCTTTCAAGAACATAAAATCCTTGATCTGGCAACCACCAGAAAAATTTTTGTCCAAGGGGCCGGTTAAAACGGTTCAAAAATAATTCAATTTTTGTCCATAGGGCCGGTTAAAAAAAGGCCGGTTAAGAAAAAGGCCGGCTAAATAAAGGCCAATAAGGTATCCCAATTACAAAGATCACACTTAACAGGTTTATATGACGATCACAAGGAAGTGATGAAAGTGTCAGAGACCAGCTTCATTTTAAATAGGGCATGCCACACGGTACCACTTGTATGTTCTTTTATTCTTTTTTTATATTCTTTTTTCTGTTTAAAAAATGAGAGGACTCAGAGTGGGTTCAAAAAGCAGGGTTCAAGTCGTTGACATGTGACACTGAACCACTTGTTACCTTGTTGTATATTCTATTTGTTTTAATGGTTTTCTAAACAAAGATAAAATGTTATAAAATCAGAAAGGAGCAGATATCTTGAAATGTAGGGGAGTACTGCCATCATATCAAGAGACGAAGTCACTGCTGACAGAGAGGAGTTTCTCCAGCAGATCTCTAAATGTTTAGAGGAGAAAAGAAAAAAAAGAAGATCTTCAGGAGTGAAGAAACGTGATGTAACACACACCAACGTGAACGAATGTGTTGGTGGAGCAAAGTAAAGCTGTCACTATTAAGACGTGTTTCCTGTGAGGAGTGAATAGTAATGGCATGATTGCCTGCCGGGGAAGGCAAAAGGATACTTGTTTGCCACAATGACACAGAGGAAGGCTTGGTGGATGGGGCAGAAGACGTGTTTGAAGGGGTGAAGAAATCTGGAGACTACCACCAAGAAATGAATATATGATAGAACTGCTCAACATACAGCAACAGTTCCGTCACAGGTATAAAACAACTTTATCCGATATATTATGTAACCCCAGACGCGGGTGGAGTCTTCCATTTCCTTACCAACAATCTGGAAAATTAATACAAGTATACAAAGTTTTCTGCCCAGTAACGGAAGACTCCATTCAGAAAGAAGATCTTTGGTACATCGCCAACTTCTCAACCCCCTCCCCGCTTGTATATTTATTTAGGTCTGGCTCATCAAATCATTGCTGTAGGAGCAAAGGGATTCAACATCGTTCTTCAACACCTTAACTTCCCTACTGCTAGAAAATCTCATGATGATGGGCGGATGTCACTACTGTACGAAGTATCACCTGACCTCCTGGTACATTTGCAGGAAGTCACCTTTGTATTCATGCGAGGTTACAGGAAATACCTCGAGGATGGACTAGATAGCATTGCCAGCTGGGGAGGGCAACAGGATAATAATTATAAAGTATTCTAAATTTCTAAGCATGATCATTGATCATAATTGATCAGGTTAGGGCAACAGGATCATTGTTTGCCACATCATGTCGTAGGAGGGCCTGGCGGTTGAAACAGAAGTCTGCAGAAGTTTCAATCATGGCGAAATTGCCAATCTGGGATGGAGCTCACATAATTGATTCAGTGATCCTTCATCTCCCACTAGAGAGGATCAATTGAAGAGAATGTAGTGGAGTAATAAATGTTTTCCTTAAGCTATAAGTCACGTTTAATAGTTTAATATAGGATAATCAAACACCCTTAGGATACGTTTATATGAATTATCACACGAGCGAAGCGAGTGTGATAATTCGAATTATTGCTCGAGCCGAAGGCGAGTGCAATAATTCCAATTATCACTCGAGCCGAAGGCGAGTGTGATAATTGATATAAACGTATCCTAAGGGTGTTTGATTAATCTATTATATAACGTGAGAAACGGGCGGATATTTACACTGGTTTCCAATAAGAAAGCGAATTTAGAAGCCTTTAAATTTAAAAATTCTTTGAACTAGAGGGCTTGAAATTGAATCTTGAAAATATCAAGCTCCGAAGTGGCCGGGAATTTTAGATTAGATGGTGAAGAGTGGCTATGGATATTTAAATTTTCCTAAGATAGTATGAATAAAAAACGCAAATCCGGAATATTCATAAACTTTGGTAATATCTTTTGATTCAACTAGTGCTATAAAGTGATAGTCGATTGAAATGTATAACAACGTCAATATTTCTTTAAAGCTATGACGAAACAAAATAGAATGATCATTTCCGAGTAAGTGTGTAACGCCGTAACGGACGCACACTTATTGGCGAATTGCGGACACATTCAAACGAGCGACATTTCACCAAAGTGTACACAGTACAACAAGTATACAAAACACCAAAACAAGAAACATCACGCCAAAGCAACAAAATATAATGTGTATACGCTCGTGTATCATAATATAGACATGTTGTGAGGATAAGTGGTCGTTGTGGCACGTGCGTGCGCGGCTCTTATAACGAGTATACATAAACTCATGAGAGCAAAACAAGATAACATAATATGTATACACAAGTGTATCGTAATTGAGTGAGAGCAAGTGGTCTTACTGGCACGTGGGTGCGCGGCTCATATAATGACCAACAAGTATACATAAACTCATGAAACCAAAACAAGATAACATAATAAATGTATACACTGGTGTATCGTAATGGAGTGAGAGCAAGTGGACTTACTGCTTTACTGGCACGTGCGTGCGCGGCTCTTATAACGACTAACGTGAACGGTGGATGCATAAACCCATGAAACCAAAGTCCAAAACAAGATAACGTAAGATGTATACACTGGTGTATCGTAATGGAGTGAGAGATAAAAAGTCAGATTCAAATGGTTTTACATAGTAAATAAATACGAATCACAAAATTCTAAAGTTTTGACTTTTGGGGTGTGATAATTTTTGGAAGGGTGTGTTAACTGTTCTTTGAGGGGTGTGATTAATGTACAATTATCACACACCTGGAAAAATTATCACACCCCAAAATTTCGAAAATTTTAAAATCTTATGAAAAGTGTTTATCGACCATCAAAATCCATTTTTGAAACCGTTATATAACAAAAATTATCGGAGCAAGAATTATATAACGATCGTTATATAATAGAATATTAATAACTCAACTGGAAGATAATATTTAATCACCGATCCCTCCTAAAACATAACATGGCCAAGCATAACTCGATGATTTTATGAAAAAGAACGTGGTGTGGAGACCGAATGTGGTGGGGAGAAAAAGAATAAAGTTAACCCGTCACTGGTAAACAGGCTTGTTTTCATTGCCTGCAAGTTAGTGTGCACACGGACACTCCGTCAGAGAGCCCTCAGCCCTCGATCGGAGTAAGAAACGGACACCCGAAGATTAACGTATGAAGTATGACGATCTTGCATCTGCATTGATGTAGGAGCATGTTAATTAAGATTTAGTAAGCAGGCAGGTTAGAAGCAGGTACAACAAACTCGGAAGATCACATCAGATTCAAACATGATCAGAATTCAGAAGCTGACGTGGGAAGAGTCTTCCATTTCCTAACTAACAATCTGGAGAATCAATATAAGGCAGCATTGCCAGCAGGGGAGGGCAACAGGATAATAATTATAAACTTATAAAGCTTTCTAAGCATGAACATTGATCATTGTCGAAGGAGGTGGTTGAAACAGAAGTCTTCAGACTTCAACCATGAGAGATGAATGGCAAGAACTAAGCAACATTCAGTGACAGTCCATTTAATTTTAGTACACAAAGGGGAGATATGTAGATATCCGGGCTCAGATCCACTACCTGATAAGAGCTATCAGGACATCCGAGCAACCACACGAAACGCAGCCTTTGGGAATCTAAAAGCGTTCGAGATGTTCCAGCAAAGGAACTATAAAGTGAACAAATTCATTGGTATGATGCGAGTTTAACCCGGGGAATTGGATGCTCCCTCTTGAATCACCATAAGATGAGGTGTCTAATTGTGCACCATTATTACAAGAAGTCATTGATGTGCATCAGACACCACATCGAGATGCGGAAGAATGTGCACCATGACGTCAGGAAAGTTTTAAATTTATTAAAGGAACAATCTGTCAGAACAGTTTTATCTCCCTGCACCCAAGGACATTTCTTGATAAGCTGCAGGCGAGCAAAGGAATCAAACAAACGACTTATTAATAATCAAAATATTGATGATCAAAAAATCGGACAATACTGCATATTTGATATTCTCAAGGTTACTTGACTTGAATTCTGATAAATGAAGATAATGTCAATCGGAAATTCAAAAAAAAATCAATTTATTTAATTGTGTCATTTACTTGCATAGAGTGCCCCAGCTGTCATGCTGTCGATATCTTTAAATGGGGAGGGGGGAGCCAGAGCTTAATGGACAAATTGAGTTGGTTGTTATCAGAATCGATCTTATTTATTGATTTCATTGCGTGTGAAGAGTGTTTTCTCTCTACCCACGTCACCAGGAGATCTCCCTCACGCTGCTGAATTCAGACTACGTGAATCTGGTGGAGGGTGAAAAATCTAACTCGACGAGTGCGATTTATTGAAATCTGGGATGGAGCACACATACTAGAATCAGTGATCCTTCATCTCTCAGTACGGAGGATCACTTGAAGAGAATATAATAGTAGTAACTGTTTTCTAAATAACAAACCCAAGTCTACAAATTATAGAGTATTATTATAGTTTAAACTAAACTGGAAGATAATTTGATGCTAGCTGGGCTTCAATCACCAATCCCTCCTGACCAAATAAACTTGGACAAGCTTGTTGATCTGATTCATAAAAGAAGCGGAAAAGCCATAATAAGGGAAAACTCAACATGATTGAGAAGCAACGCCTAACATGCTCCCCTCAGTCAGAAATAATGAATAAAAAGTATTACTGCAAAACAGTCAATGGACGATGTACCGGCTGCCAAGCATAACTCGACAATTTTATGAAAGAAGGTCTTAAAACCGTATCTGTGGCCAAGCAAGGTAACATGTATATTTCTATTAGTATTTTTAAATAGGAATAAAAATAAGAAAGGAGATTTAAAGTAGCAGAGTTTACGTTCTTGAAGGGCAGGGGGAATACTCCCATCAGTGCCAGAGACGAAATCACTGCTAGAGGGGTTTCTCCGGCAGATCTCTAAACTGTGTGTAGAGGGGAATTAGAACAAGACATTCAGGAGTTCTAAGATTGGCGTATGATCATCTTGCGTCTGCGTTGATGCAAGAGCAGTTTAAATTTTAAATATTATAAATCAAAATACAGATTGTAAACAAAGACTTCGGAGAGGCTCGACGATAGATTGAAAACACTGGAGTCAATAGTAAAATATACTCAAAATATGGAAAGTTTTTGTAAATCAACGCCTCCGTTTAAGATGCGGAACAATTTGATGGGTCTCACTTGTCCCTATTACTATGACGCAGGGAAAGTAATAAAGCCAATCTTACAGTAAGATATTCTCGCCCTGTCACTCAGGAATCTAATTATGCGTTGGGGATGTCGAGAAATGGATTTGTTTAGACATGCAGTCTCTTTTCAGTTGTTATTACGGTTCTGATGGTGGCTGGGTTTCTCATTCGATACTTATTAATAAGAAGAACCAAATAGCTCCTCCGAGTTGCCATCACTCAGACTGGAAACCATGTGGAGGTATGTTACTGGGGAGGAGGACATCGAAGCCCTACCAAGAGAAGCTGTGGTGGAAGGGAGCATAGGAGTTCAGACTGCAGCCCCACGCAGTGAGGAGGGTATTAGACAACAGGCTAAGAGTACACAGGTGATTTCGAGAAGAACCTCGAATGTGCTGCGTTATAAACTGAAGTTTTGGTTAGGGGAATGGTAACTAATTTCTATTTTTTAACAAATTTTCAAAATTTGATTATTCGCAATAGTCACTTATATGACGCAGGAAAAGGGACCTTAAGCCAATCTCACAGAACGATATTCTCGCCCTGCACCCCAGGACATTATTTGTTGAGTTGCCTTTATGGATATTTCAGTGGTCAAACAACCCAACGATACCATATCTCAGGGTTAATTGTTCACAAGAACTCCAGTCTCCATGAATAAAATAGATTTTTTCAATCGGAAAATAAGATCATTTTTAAAGAATTACTTCATAGAGTTAGCCCCTAGCTGCCATTCTGTCGGGATATCACAATATGGGAGAATGAAGAAGAAAGAGCCAGAGCCTATGGACTAAGGGGGTAAGGGGTTTGATTGTAGAGGGAAAAGAAGGAGGATCCTTTTGAACTTGGTGTTGAGGAACAGCATGAGGCTTCTTGTAATGCAGCAACAGCTGCAGAGAACTGGAAGTGAAACTGAAAACATTACATGGATAGGAGCAAGTGCTATCCTATACACAAATGCCGTTTCAATGTTACTTGGAGACTGTGTTATACTGTCAACGATGCTACTGGTTTTCCTAACTATATTGTAAGTTTTACTCCTTACAAAGTCACAAATCCGAGTATTAAATTGTCCAAGGCAATACTACAAGGGGGAAGGGGATTGATCGTAGAGAAAGCAAAGAAGGAGGACCAATATTCCATACGGGAATTTGAACTTTGTGTCAAGGAGCAACATGAGTCTTCTTGTAATGCAGCAACAGCTGCAGAGAACTGGGAGTAAAACTGAAAACATTACATGGATAGGAGCATGTGCTATCCTATACACAAATATTACAATATGGTCTTTAATGAGTGTACTATCCCATACAAACCACTCAGTTTCTGAGATGATGGACGGAAACATAGAGCACGGTGATACGCGTATTTAACCCTATCTGGGTACCCGCGAGAATAATGTAAGTAATATTTTAAGAAACGGCTGCTTAGAAGATTAAAATTCTTTTCTAATAATCTATTGTTGAATTGATTCTGACAACTCAGGGTTCAGGGACAACTCAAAGCAGATAACTTATTCGAAGGGGTGAAGAAGTCCGCCGATTATGAGCAAGAGATGAACATATAAAGGCCTGGCTAGAACTGCGCATCATACAGTCCAGTCACAGGCATAGACTTCATACTTAGTTCCTTCTTCCACTTGTTGGATATTCTATTTATGATTCTAAATAATTTATATAAGAGACAATTCAAATGAGAAAGATCAGAAAGGCGCCTAAAAGGGCAGGTTTAAGTTCGTGAAAGGCAGGGAGAATACTGCCATCATAGCGAGAGATGAAGTCACTGCTGACAGAGAGGAGTTTCTCCGGCAGATCTCTTAGTGTGTAGAGGGCAATTAGAACAAGACATTCAGGAGTTCTTAGATTGGCGTATGAACATCTTGCGTCTGCGTAGATGCAAGAGCAGTTTAAACTTTGATCATTATCAATCAAAATAAAGATTGTAAACAAGGATTTGGATAGGTTCGAAGACAAAAGATTAAAGATACCGTAGAGACTCGAAGGTAAAATATAAAAATCACTCGAGTCCATTGCAAAGATATTCAAAATTATATCAACGTCTCCGTTTCAGATGCGGAACAATGTGATGGGCCTCACTAGTCACTATGACGCAGGGAAAGTTTTAAAGCTAATCTTACAGTAAGATATTCTCGCCCTGCTACCCAGGACTCTAAATATGCGTTGGGGATGTCGAGAAATGGATCCGTTGAGGCATGCAGCATCTTTTCAGTTGTTCTAACGGTTCTGATGGTGGCTGGGTTTCTCATTCGATACTATTTTAAAGGACTTAAGAAGAACCACAAGCTCCTCCGAGTTGCCATCGAATCTTCGAGGGGTCAGAACACCCAGAACCGACTGGAAACCATGTGGAAATATGTTACCATGTGGAAATATGTTGCCGGTGAGGAGGACATCGAAGTCCTACCAAGACAAGCTGTGGTGAAAGGGAGCATAGGAGTTCAGACTGCAGCCCCACACAGTGAGGAGGAGTGTATTAGGCTAAGAGTTCCGGTACACAGGTGATTTCTAGAAGAACGTCTGATGTGCTGCATTATAAACTGAAGGGGAATGGTTTCTACTTTTTTACAAATTTTCAAAATGTGATTTTTCTCAATAGTCACTTATATAACGTAGGAAAAGGTATAAAGCCAATCTCACAGTACGATATTCTCGCCATGTACCCCAGGACATTATTTGTTGAGTTGGTGGTGAAAAACCGACGATATCAAATCTCAGAGTTTATTGTTCACGAGAACTCCATGAATATAATAAACTATTTCAATCGGAAAATAAGATCATTTTTTAAGAATTACTTCCTGGAGTTAGCCCCTAGCTGCCATACTGTCGGGATGTCACAATATGGGAGAATGGAGAAGGAAGAGCAAGATCCTATGGACTGAGGGGATAAGGGGGGTTGATTGTAGAGAAGGCAAAGAAGAAGGATCCTTTTGAATTTCTTGATGAGGAGCTGCATGAGGCTTCTTGTAATGCAGCAACAGCTGCAGAGAACTGGGAGTGAAACTGAAAACATTAAATGGATAGGAGCATGTGCTATCCTATACACAAATGCCGTTTCAATGTTACTGGTATTCCTAACTATATTGTAAGTTTTACTCCTTACAAAGTCACAAATCCGAGTATTAAATTGTACAAGGCAATACTTCAAGGGGGTAGGGGATTTATCGTAGAGAAAGCAAAGAAGGAGGACCAATATTCCATACGGGAATTTGAACTTTGTGTTAAGGAGCAACATGAGTCTTCTTGTAATGCAGCAATAGCTGCAGAGAACTGGGAGTAAAACTGGAAACATTACATGAACAGGAGCATGTGCTATCCTATACACAAATATTACATTATGGACATTAATGAGTGTACTATCCCATACAAACCAGTCAGTTTCTGAGCTGATGGACGGAAACATAGAGCACGGTGATACGCGTATTTAACCCTATCTGGCTACCCGTGAGAATAATGTAAGTAATATTTTAAGAAAGATGATTAACACTTCATTTGCAAATAATATATTGTAAAAATAGACTTGGACAACTCAGAGCAGATTACTTATTCGAAGGGGTGAAGAAGTCCGCGGATTATCAGCAAGAGATGAACATATAAAGGCCTGGCTAGAACTGCGCATCATACAGTGACAGTTCAGTCACAGGCATGCGACTTGATTCAAGAGATGCTTCCCGAGAATAAAGCCCTCATTTACCTCCAGGAAATGGATGATTTGAACGATCCAAAATACAGATCCAAATACTGTATCAAAATACAGGTTGTTAACAAAGACTCTGGAGAGGCTCGAGGATAAATTAAAAACGCTGGAGTCGATTGTAAAAGACATTCAAAATATTATGTCGAAATCTTTTGTAATGTTTTTGTAATGTTTTTGTAAATCATTGTCTCCGTTTCAGATGCGGAACAATGTGATTGGTCTCAATATGTACGATGACGCAGGGAAAGGTTTAAAGTCTTACAGAACGACATTCTCGCCCTGTTACCCAGGACTCTAAATATGCGTTGGGGATGTCGAGAAATGGATTCGTTGAGGCATGCAGCATCTTTTCAGTTGTTCTTACGGAGAATGGTGGCTAGGTTTCTCATTCTATACTGTTTTTAAAGGACTTATTAAGAAGAACAACAAGCTCCTCCGAGTTGCCATCACTCAGAACATCCAGAACCGACTGGAAACCATGTGGAAGTATGTTACCGGGGAGAATGGCATCGAAGTCTTACCTAGACAAGCTGTGGTGGAAGGGAGCATAGGAGTTCAGACTGCAGCCCCAACCAAACACAGTGAGGTTGGTACACAATGCATTAAGAGCAGTACACAGGTGATTTCTAGAAGAACGTCTGATGTACTGCGTTATAAACTGAAGTTTTGGTTAGGGGAATGGTTTCCACTTTCAATTTTTTACAACACTTTCAAATGTGATTTTTCTCAATAGTCACTTAAGGACGTAGAAAAGTCTAAAGACAGTAGGAGGCCCCCGTGCTGGGTACTCAGGACATTGCTGAGTTTTATATGGATATTTCGGGGGGGAAAAAACCCCGATATAAATTGAGTTTATTGTTCACGAACCCATGAATATAATAGATTATTTCAATCGGAAAATATTTTCATTTTTCAAGAATTACTTTATGAGTTGGCCCCCAGTGCCCCTACTGTCGATATTTAAATATGGGAGAATGAAGAAGAAAAGCCCGGGTTGGGACTGAGGGGGGCAGGAGATTGATTGTAAAAAAAGAAAAAAGAGGGCCCAAATTTCCCTACGGTATTTGAACTTGTTAAGGAGCAGTATCTTCGAATGCAATGCACCAACAGCCCTTTTAAAAAGAAACATTGGAAAAAAATTATTTATTATGGACTCTAATGAGTGTTATCCAAACACCATAGTTTGAGTGATGGACGGACATCAAGGGATATGCGTATTTAACCCATTAAAAAATACCCTTTTTGGGGTTTAAAAACCATCTGGGCCCCTTATTATTTTTAGAGTGCCCTTTTCTGCCATATGTCGGGATATTACAATATGGGAGAATAAAAAAGAGCCGGGGCCTATGGACTGAGGGGGGAAGGGCTTGATTGTAGAGAAAGCAAAGAAGGAGGATTCATACATTTGAACTTTTTGTTGAGGAGCAAAAAGGTTTTTTAAAGCAGAACAGCTGTAGAAGGAGGGAAACGCGGACAATAGGGGCCGTTTTGAGCTGATACAAAAAAATCGAGCACGGTGAATTGATAAATAAAATGATACACGTATTTAACCCTATCTTGTTTCTGGTTAGCCATGAGAATAATTTAACCCTATCTGGGGGGCCGGAATAATTTTTATTTCAAAAAGGATTTTTCTCCAAAATCACTTATTATATGGAGGGAAAAAGGGTTTAAAGCCCAAACTCATTGAAGATATTCGTTCCTTTGAAGGTTTTCATTGAAGTGTAAATCACGGACAAAATACATTCCCCTTTCTTTTTTAAAAATTAAAAAGTATGAGTTGATGGCGGCAGAGGGGGTTTAAATACCGGAAATTACCGTGAATGGTGGGGAGCAAAGTTAAACGGAATTCCTGTGAGGACTGAATAGTGATGGCAACAGGATCAGCGTTTGCCACAATGTCACAGAGGACGGCTTGAAGAAGACGTGTTTGAAGGGGTGAAGAAATCCGGAGACTACCACCAAGAAATGAACAGATGATAGAACTGCTCAACTAACAGCAACAGTTCCGTCATAGGTATACAACTTTATCCGATATATTATGTAACCCCAGACGCGGGTGGAGTCTTCCATTTCCTTACCAACAATCTGGAAAATTAATACAAGTATACAAAGTTTTCTGTCCAGTAACGGAAGACTCCATTCAGAAAGAAGATCTTTGGTACATCGCCAACTTCTCAACCCACCCCTAAATATTTGGGTCTGGCTCATCAAATCATTGCGGTAGGAGCAACGTTCTTCAACACCTTAACTTCTCTACCCCCTACAAAATCTTATGATGATGGTATGGGAGAATGCCACTTCTTTACGAAGTATCACCTGACCTCCTGGTACATTTGCAGAAAGTCACCTTTGTATTCATGCGAGGTTACAGGAAATACCTCGAGGATGGACTAGATAGCATTGCCAGCTGGGGAGGGCAACAGGATAATAATTATAAAGCATTCTAAATTTCTAAGCAAGATCATTGATCATAATTGATCAGGTAAGGGCAACAGGATCATTGGCACATCATGTCGAAGGAGGGCATGGCGGTTGAAACAGAAGTCTGCAGACTTCAATGATGGCGAAAGTGCTAATCCAACGAGGGCGCCAATAATTGAAATCTGGGATGGTGCACACATTATCGAGTCAGTGATCCTTCATCTTCCAGTAGGTAGGATCATTTGAAGAGAATATAGTGGAGTAATAAATGTTAAATTCCTGAAAAAAGTCACGTTTTATTACTTATAGATTAATAGAATATCGATAAATCAACTGGAAGATTATATTCAATCATCGATCCCTCCTAATAAATTTCGACACGCTCGGTGACCTGATTCATACAATTACAAGAAGATAACATGAAACCGTGCCTGTGGTCGAGCAAGGTTATATCACAAGTAACAAGTTTTGGAAGAGTCAACCATTCAAAAATGGAAAGGCGAACTCATGACACGCAACAGTACTGCGAGAGCCCAGGTATCAGGCCAAGCAATGTAAGAAAGAAAGAATGTATTAGCTGCCCAGGTGATTTTATGAAAGAAGGTCTTGAAACCGTGGCGGTAGCCGAGCAAGGTTACATGTTAGCATGTATATATTATTTTCTATTTGTGTTTTTGAATAAACATCGAAAAAAAGAGCTGGGTTTAAGTTCCTGAAGGGCAGATGGAATACTGCCATCATAGCGAGAAAAGAAGTCACTGCTGATAGAGAGGAGTTTCTCTGGCAGATCTCCAAGTGTGAAGAGGAGAAAAAAGAAAGAGGAAAATAAGAAAATCTTCAGAAAATCATACATCAATGACAGGAAATGTGGTGGGGGAGTAAAGTTAACCCGTCACTGGTGAACAGGCTTGTCGTCATTGCCTGCAAGTTAGTGGGTACACGGACACTCTACCAGAGAGACCTCAGCCCTTGATCGGAGTAAGAAACGGACACCCGAAGATTAACGTATGAAGTATGACGATCTTGCATCTGCTTGATGTAGGAGCATGTTAATTATGATTTATTTAGTAAGCGCACGTGAAGCAGGCACGTTAAAAGCAGGTACAATAAACTCCGAAGATCTCACCAGATTCAAACAAGTTCAGAAGCTGACGTGGGTGGAGTCTTCCATTTCCTGACCAACAAGCTGGAGCATCAATACAAGGCAGCATTGCCAGCAGGGGAGGGCAACAGGATAATAATTATAAAGCTTTCTAAGCATGAACATTGATCATTGTCGAAGGAGGTGGTTGAAACAGAAGTTTGCAGACTTCAACCATGAGATTAAATTAGCCAGAATTAAGCAACATTCAGTGACAGTCCATTTAATTTTAGTAGACAACAAAGGGGAGATCCGGGCTCAGATCCACTACCTGATTAGAGCTATCAGGACATCCGAGGTACTGCCCAGAACGCAGCCTTCGGGATTCTTAAAGGTGTTTGGTCATTAAAAATTCACTTTCCTTAATTATGATCTAGTACATAAAAATATGTGCAATACTATTTTGTTAGTATAACAGTGAAATTCCGGTGTTTCTAGCATGTCTGTGTCATTTGATATCCGGGATTATATAAAGTAGCGCGTGACGTAATCAAGGTAAGTGATACGACCGCAACACCCTACAGCTCTGCAGGAGCCCGTATCCTGTGTAATGTATAAGCAAAATATCACTATTGTGTGTTTGGGTGCTTGTTTTGTTTTACCGTATCTGACTTAAATAACGTTTAATTTTGAGAATAAATTGCAAGTTTTATTCATGGGAGATAGTTCTTTTCTAAAGTTTGAATATTGTAGGTACGGATGCAAGTAAAACTTTGAAAAAGGTCTGTTTCAAAGGGCATTATCTGTGTCGGCTATTTTGGAGGATTTTCGTATCTGCCACAGTCATCAGTGATCACAAAGTGATCAGTAATCAATCCATGGAATAAAGGTGTCATCTCTACCTTCCTATAACTCCTTACCCCGACCCCTAAAGGCCTAACTTTGGCAAAACGGCTTAATTCCAACGTGGTGTATGGTTCAATCTTTCACTGGTCACCCAGACAGATCGGAAATCACTCTTACGAGTTAGACCAGTTAATGATAAATCTGATGGTCTTCTCTGATCACTTGTTAACATTTCACTGGTCAGCCATAAACCAGACTGATGAGAACACTCTTGACCAGTCCAACAATCACCATCTGAATGCGCACCCTGACACGGGACACTAATTCAATGATCAATCTGATGTCAGGTTACTGATCACTCATCACTTTAAAACCATGTCACTGGTTGCCTGTCTCCAGTTCATTGCTCATCCTGACACCAATTCACTGATCACCCTGACACCAATTCACTGATCAACCTGACACCAATTCACTGATTACCCTGACACCAAATCATTGCTCACCCTGACACCAATTCACTGATCAGCCTGACACCAATTCACTGATCACCCCCGACACCAGTTCACTGCGCACAGTGACACCAATTCATTACTCACCTGACCCAATTCACTCACACTGCTTACGCTGACACCAATTCATTGATCACTGACACTCCAACATCAATTCACTGATCACTCCGATACCTGATTACTGATCATACCGACAACAAATTAACTGACCACCCTGACAATGATTCGCTGTTCGCTCTGACACCAATTCGCTTAACACTGATACCAGGATACTGATCGCTATGAAACCAGATAATTTAACACTTTGACACTAGTCGCCAATGAATCTACTTTTCATTGACGTATCTCTGGATACCATTCTACCAAGAACCTTCAAACCAGGCAGCTGTACAGTGTACACTGTACAGTACGGGAACAATTGCTTTATAGCTTTGAAAAACGCTTGTTTATTTAAGTAAAGATTATGATATATACGAAGTAAATGACTTTGATAATACGAGTAAATAATAATTAATGCAACATAATAATTATGTGAAATAATTGGGTGAAATTAGCTGGGCGGCAAAACAAACAAAAACACGGAATAACGATGTTATAACACAGCAGATGTAGTGTTTATTCTGTGCTGTGGATATGTATAGAATATCGCGGTGACCGACCCTACGTCATCAGCAGAAATCTTAACATGCATATATCTTCCGCTATATAGGGCGTAGCGCTACCGGAATTTCACCGTGTTGTTTGTTGTGATAAGTTGCATCTAATTACGTCGATTAACTTGTACCTTAAAATTGATGACCAAACACCTTTAAAGGTTCCAGCAAAGGAACTATGAAGTGAACAAATTCTTTGGTATGATGCGAGTTTAACCCGGGGAATTGGATGCTCCCTCTCATAACAACAGGAAGGTTTCTAAGGTGCACCATTATTACAAGAAGTCATTGATGTGCATCAGACACCACATCGAGATGCGGAAGAATGTGCACCATGACGTCAGGAAAGTTTTAAATTTATTTAAGGAACCAATCTTACAGAACAGTATTATCTCACTGCACCCAAGGACATTTCTTGATTAGCTGCAGGCGAGCAAAGGAATGGAACAGACGACGACTTATTAATGATCAAAAAACCAGACAGAGGGAAAAGTAGGAGGATCCTTTTGAACTTTGTCTTGAGGAGCTGTATGAGGCTTCTTGTAATGCAGCAACAGCTGCAGAGAACTGGAAGTAAAACTAAAAACATTACATGGATAGGAGCATGTGCTATCCTATACACAAACATTATAATATGGTCTTTAATGAGTGTACTATCTTATACAAACCAGTCAGTTTCTGAGCTGATGGACGGAAACATAGAGCACGGTGATACGCGTATTTAACCCTATCTGGGTACCCGCGAGAATAATGTGAGTAATATTTTAAGAGGCGGCTGCTTAGATGATTAACACTTCATTTCCACATAATATATTGTTGAATTGACTCTGACAACTCAGGGTCCAGGGACAACTCAGAGCAGATAACTTATTCAGTTATTCGAAGGAGTGAAGAAGTCTGCAGACTATCAGCAAGAGATGAACATATAAAGACCTGGCTAGAACTGCGAAACATACAGTGACAGTTCAGTCACAGGCATGCGACTTGATTTAAGAGATGCTTCCCGAGAATAAAGCCCTCATTTACCTCCAGGAAATGGATGATTTGAACGATCCAAAATACAGATCCAAATACTGTATCAAAATACAGATTGTTAACAAAGACTCTGGAGAGGCTCGAGGATAAATTAAAAACGCTGGAGTCGATTGTAAAAGACATTCAAAATATTATGTCGAAATCTTTTGCAAAGTTTTTGTAATGTATTTGTAAATCATTGTCTCCGTTTCAGATGCGGAACAATGTGATTGATCTCAATATGTACGATGACGCAGGGAAAGGTTTAAAGCCAATCTTACAGTAAGATATTCTCGCCCTGTCACCCAGGAATCTAAATTTGCGTTGGGGATGTCGAGAAATGGATCCGTTGAGGCATGCAGCATCTTTTCAGTTGTTCTTACCGTTCTGATGGTGGCTGGGTTTCCCATTCGATACTGTTTTAAAGGACGTATTAAGAAGAACCACAAGCTCCTCCGAGTTGTCATCGAATCTTCAAGGGGTCAGAACACCCAGAACCGACTGAAAACCATGTGGAGGTATGTTACCGGGGAGGAGGACATCGAAGCAAGACAAGCTGTGGTGAAAGGGAGCATAGGAGTTCAGACTCCAGCTCCCACCCAAACACAGTGAGGAGGAAATTAGACAACAGGCTAAGAGTTCTGCTACACAGGTGATTTCTAGAAGAACGTCTAATGTGCTGCATTATAAACTGAAGTTTTGGTTAGGGGAATGGTTTCTACTTTTTTACAAATTTTCAAAATGTGATTATTCTCAATAGTGACTTATTATATGACGTAGGAAAAGGTATAAAGCCAATCTCACAGGACGATATTCTCGTCGAATTTACCCAGGGACACTTTTTACTGACCTGCTTATATGGATATTTCAGTGGTGAACAACCCGACGATACCATATCTCAGGGTTTATTGTTCACGAGAACTCCATGAATATAATAAACTATTTCAATCGGAAAATAAGATCATTTTTAAAGAATTACTTCATAGAGGGCCCTAGCTGCCATACTGTCGGGATATCACAATATGGGAAATGAAGAAGGAAGAGAGAAAGAAAAGAAGAAGGATCCTTTTGAACTTTGTGTTGAGGACCTGCATGAGGCTTTTTGCAACAGCTGCAGAAAATAGAAGTGAACGTGAAAACATCATGGACAATAGTGTGCCAGTTTCTGAACTGATGGACGGAAACATAGATCACGGTGATTTCATAGATAGAGTTATACACGTACTTAACCCTATCTGGGTACCCGCGAGAATAATGTAAGTAATATTTTAAGAGGCGGCTGCTTAGATGATTAAAATTCTTTTTCTAACAATTGACTCTGACAACTCAGAGTCTAGGGACAACTCAGAGCAGATAACTTATTCGAAGGGGTGAAGAAGTCCGCCGATTATCAGCAAGAGAAGAACATATAAAGGCCTGGCTAGAACTGCGCATCATACAGTCCAGACACAGGCATAGACTTCATACTTAGTTCCTTCTTCCACTTGTTGGATATTCTATTTATGATTTCTAAATAATTTAAATAAGAAACATTTAGATAATTCAAATAAGAAAGATTAGAAAGGAGCCTTGAAGAGTAGGTTTAAGTTCGTGAAAGGCAGGGAGAATACTGCCATCATAGCGAGAGATGAAGTCACTGCTGACAGAGAGGAGTTTCTCTGGCAGATCTCTATGTGCGATGAGGAGAAAAAAGAAAGAGGAGAATAAGAAGATATTCTGGAGTGAAGAAACGTAGTGTAACCTGCACACATCAACGAGAGCTACAGACTATAAGTACAGGGATGGCTCTGAGAGTATTGGTTACCATTCCGATAATGAGGCAATAGTCCCAGACTTAGATATTGTTACTATATCTCTTGGTCAATCACGAACTGCTAAGTTCAAGACATGTCATAACTCTTCACAAATCACAATCAAATGATGGATAATCAACAGCTATTGAGCAGTGAGAAGCAAAGTTTATTAAACTTTTAAATAAAAAATAGTGGAATAATTTCTTTATTAATCATCAGACCTTTGGGCACTTTTATAACCTAGAATTAGTATCACTGTGAGACAGCTATCCAATCCAACACAAGAAAACAGTGTTAGATATAGTGACTGATTTCTATAACCAACTATCAGTGATATCATTGAGCAGAAAGGGGAACAGCATCCAGAGTGGATGTGAACCTTAATGCCCAACTACCATCAGATTTCAATGATAGGTTGAGTAATAATAGGGATTTCAAACGAGATCTGAATGCCAGCTATTCATCTCTCGTTGTCCTCATCAAGTGGAAGTTGGGAGGAGATTTCGTAGTGACAAAGAATGAATCTGTTGTTGAACGCTTGAATGGACAAATTTCCCGGAGCAGTTGTGTTAACTTGGTTCAGAGAAAACCTCATAATTGGAAGAATCTGACAATCACATGGTCCTCAATGTGAAGGATAATATTCTCCTACGAGACAACAAGAAAACAGTAGTTCGTACATTCGATTCAGATATAGTCATAATACTGAAATCATTCATGAAACAATTCATTGAATAGTATTCAATGAATAAGTAATCATTGAATAGTATTCAATGAATACTTATAATGGGATATTTCAGTTGTGTTAGATTTTGGTTCAAAGCCTTCCTGCCAGTTCATAGATGCCAATCTTTGCTATGAAGATTCAGGAGATAGCATTGCACTACGGCACTAGCATTGCCATTTTTCCATGCCTTTTCAGGATGTGACGCCTCAACATCTTGTGAACAGTTCTGTGACAGATGCTTTTCAAATGTTGAGCTTGCAGCCATCTGCAGAAACAATTAATCAGTGTTTAGTGGTTATACAAGCCTTAATAATCAGCAAATAATAAGCCAGAACTATATGGAAGTCAGCAAATCGGTACTGAATATTGAAGATGGGACTTTTGAAAGCTACTTCAAGCAATAACATCAGAGAAGTCCCTTTGTTTGCGTGGTTTGTGAGCTTTATCCCAGGCTGGACGGATATGGGGTAACTCTGTATGACAAGAGAAGTGTCCAGATGTAGGATAATTTGGTAGGAAAGTGACTCAAAATGTTTTGTGCTTGAAATGGCACGAAGAAGGTCAAAAAGCGGAGGACTTTTTCGAGATGGAAACAAAGCCCCGCAGGCCTACCTCAAGGCAAAGTTGAAGCACATCATTGTACGTGATGTCAATGACGCTATCGTCAGACGTCATTGACCATATAGTGCCAGAAAGAGACGTAATCAGTATCACTCGTCATGAGAACAGGTACATCCTTTCCATCATTCATTGAATACTCGGGGGACATTTCTGTTGTGTTAGATTTCGTCTCAAAGGCTTCCCGCCAGTTGACAGATGTCAATCTGTGCTAGCACTACTGTACTAGCATTGCCATTTTCCATGCTTTCTCAGGTTGCGATGCTACAGCATCTTTATAAAAAAAGAGGATGGATAAAAGCACCCAATTTCAGTTCCGTAACACTGTAACAGATGCTTTCCAAATGTTGAGCTTACAACCATCTGCAGAAACAATCAATCGGTGTTTAGTGGTTATATACAAGCAGGACTTTATGGAAGTTAGCAATTTCAAGCAATAAAATCAAGCAATAAAATCAGAGAACAGATGTAGAAGAATTTGGTAGGAAAGTGACTCGAAATGTTTTGTGCATCAAATGGCACGAAGAAGGTCAAAAAGCAGAGGAAAATTTCAAGATGGAAATAAACACATGCAAATGTGCAGCAGGGAGAAGTTTCTCCGGCAGATCTCTTAGTTGAAGAGGAGGAAAAGAAGATATACTGGAGTGAAGAAACGTAGCCCTCGGAAACTGAGTGAGAAACAGACACCGGCCAAACTCTCGGAATCCTCTTCCAGCTCCTCAAGTGCAGGGAGTTCCACATCGGGCACGGACAGTCCTGATTCCTCTTGAAGCTGGGAGAGGCTCCAGCTCCAGGTTTTGAATCAACACCACTAAAACCCCATACTCTTTGTCATCACCCGCACACTGCACCGCAGAGCCCTTAGCCTTCGAGCACGAAGAGGAAAAGCTACCACACTCACGGAGTTATCCTCAAGCTCCTCCTCCTCCACATCGGGCTCCGAGGACAGTTCCAGCTCGGACTCAGGTTCCAGATCCAGCGAGGAGGACGATCCTCCTCGCCCCAAGAGGTCCAGGACAGCAGCCGACGATAAAACTGACACATCGGAAATCATTCCACTTCAGGGGCTGCACGAGATCGACTGAGCGGATAATCCATTGATCCACCTATTCTGACCTCCCAGAGACAGCTTATAAAATAAACTTTTATTACTGAAGAGCCAGCATGCCTAATGAGAGATTATGATAACAAAAAGCAGAGCTAGACAACCCATGAAATAGAACTGGAATCAAAATGAATAATATCAAAGTAATAAAAGGTCATAACAACCATCGTGACTCAGGCACCGTAGGTGGTGCTTAAAATTGTCAATTCATCCCCACTCCGCTGTAATGAATTCTGCCCCAGAGATAGCACTGGGGTCTCACTCTGCACGATTGCCCATGAGGGTTCTAACATTGGAGATTCTGTTAAGGAGCCATAATCTTACAGAATATTCTGACCCTTCAACCCAGGACATTTCTTACCATATTGCTATCATGGATATTGCACTGGTCAAACAACCCGACAGTATCATATCTCAGGGTTCTTTTACGTGAAATCCATGAATATAATAGATTGTTTCAATTGGAAAATTAAGTTTTAAAATGGGCTTCATTAACTTTTCTAGAGTGCCCCAGGAGCTTCTGCTGTCGATATTAAATGTGTGGGGGAGGGGGGGGGGCGGAGCTCTACAAACAGAGGGGGGAGAGGATTGGTCGATATCAGAATCTTTAGATTATCTATTTACCATTTCATTGCGTGTGAAGAGTGTTTCTCTCTACCCACGTCACCAGGAGATCTCCCTCAGGCTGCTGAATTCAGACCATGTGGGTCTGGGGGAGGGTGGAAGTTCTAACTCGGCGAGTGCCAGTTATAGAAATCTGGGATGGCGCACACATAGTGGAATCAGCGACCCTCCATCTTCCATTACGGAGGATCACTTGAAGAGAATATAATAGTAGTAACTGTTTTCTAAATAACAAACCCAAGTCTCCAAATTACAGAGTATTATTATAGTTTAAACTAAACTGGAAGATAATTTGATGCTAGCTGGGCTTCAATCACCAATCCCTCCTGACCAAATAAACTTGGACAAGCTTGTTGATCTGATTCATACAAGAAGCGGAAAAGCCATTATAAGGGAAAACTCAATATGATTGAGAAGCACCGCCTAACAGGCTCCACTCAGTCAGAAATAACGAATAAAAAGTAGTACTGCAAATCAGTCAATGGACGATGTACCGGCTGCCAAGCATAACTCGACAATTTTATGAAAGAAGGTCTTGAAACCGTATCTGTGTCCGAGCAAGGTAACATGTATATTTCTATTAGTATTTTTTCCCTCCCCATTGGCCTTTTTGTGTATACAAAAAGGCAAATGAGAGGGTTGGCAGAGATCGTGGTCTGGGAGGGTGAGAAATAGGATATGTGCATAGCAGGTCCAGTTTTGCAAGAACAACTACTGTAATTTCTGGAAAGTGCCCGGATTGCTCCTTTATAATATCAGTCGCGAAAATGTCCCTCCGTCCCTCCGTCCGTCCCCCCCCCATATCACATACATCTTCAAAATCACAAATTTCTTAATCATGGGGCTGTCGGTTGTCAAAAGCATAAATCTTATAGGTTGATCTGGCCCATCCGTGCCACATCATAAATTATGATAAGTTCTAAATTTAAAGGCTGTTGAAGAATTCGTGTCTTAAAAAGTTCAAGTCTTATAGGAGTGAGTTGAGTGGTGGATTGGAGGAAAAGGCTTCGGTTTTTACTAGGTTTGGTACCAAACTACATAATAACTATATAGACTTTTTACAGAATTCGACTAAGTTTGAGAGATACAATTCGCTGTGAAAGACGAATATTGCTTTTTGGAACAAAAGACAGCAATGAAACAGCAAAAACAAAAGCACGAAATTTGAAAATCATATAAAAAGTGATATCAACTTAGTATAAACATTCAAGAAAATACATCGCGTGAATAAACGGTGACACAATTTGATGTGAAACGTAAACCAATTCAACAAAATGGCGCGAAATCTACAACGAACTGAGTATACAACAACGAACGCGCGCAGCAATTTTAGAAGAAATGGCACGTGCCAATTCGTATTCTCGGTAAAAGTTGCAGCACCCGCATCGGAACAAATACAATATTCATACTCAGAGTCTTACTCTTATTAATTTAAACGTTTTGTATTATCTTATTATGATGCTAAGGTTACATCAAGCACCGTGGGGGAGGGAAATTAAGCGCCTGCATACGGCCTACGGGAACTACAATAATTGTGCCGGTGCAGGCGCAATTCTTGTTAAATAGGAATAAAAATAAGAAAGGAGATTTAAAGTAGCAGAGTTTACGTTCTTGAAGGGCAGGGGGAATACTCCCATCAGTGCCAGAGATGAAGTCACTGCTGACAGAGAGGAGTTTCTCCGGCAGATCTCTAAACTGTGTGTAGAGGGGAATTAGAACAAGACATTCAGGAGTTCTAAGATTGGCATATGATCATCTTGCGTCTGCGTTGATGCAAGAGCAGTTTTAACTATAAATATTATCAACCAAAATACAGATTGTTAACAAAGACTCTGGAGAGGCTCGACGATAAATTAAAATCACTCGAGTCCATTGCAAAAGATATTCAAAATTATACGGAAAGTTTTTGTAAATCAACCCCTCCGTTTCAGATGATGAACAATGTGATGGGTCCCACTAGTCACTATGACGCAAGGTAAGTTTTAAAGCCAATCTTAAAGTACGATACTCTCGCTCTGCTACCCAGGACTCTAAATATGCGTTGGGGATGTCGAGAAATGGATTTGTTGAGGCATGCAGCATCTTTTCAGTTGTTCTTACGGAGAATGGTGGCTGGGTTTCTCATTCGATACTGTTTTAAAGGACTTAAGAAGAACCACAAGCTCCTCCGAGTTGCCATCGAATCTTCAAGGGGTCAGAACACCCAGAACCGACTGGAAACCATGTGGAAGTATGTTACCGGGGAGAATGACATCGAAGTCTTACCTAGACAAGCTGTGGTGGAAGGGAGCATAGGAGTTCAGACTGCAGCCCCAACCAAACACAGTGAGGTTGGCATTAGACAACAGGCTAAGAGTACACAGGTGATTTCTAGAAGAACGTCTGATGTACTGCGTTATAAACTGAAGTTTTGGTTAGGGGAATGGTTTCCACTTTCTAATTTTTACAAATTTTCAAAATGTGATTTTTCTTAATAGTCACTTATATGACGTAGGAAAAGGTCTAAAGACAGTAGGATATTCCCGCGCTGTTACCCAGGACATTGTTGAGTTGCCTATATGGATATTTCAGTGGTGAACAACCCGACGATATCAAATCTCAGAGTTTATTGTTCACGAGAACTCCATGAATATAATAAACTATTTCAATCGGAAAATATTTTCATTTTTCAAGAATTACTTCATAGAGTTGGCCCCTAGCTGCCATACTGTCGGGATATTGAAATATGGGAGAATGAAGAAGAAAGAGCCAGAGCCTATGGACTGAGGGGGCAGGAGATTGATTGTAGAGAAAGCAAAGAACGAGGACCCATATTCCATACGGGTATTTGAACTTTGTGTTAAGGAGCAGCATGAGTCTTCTTGCAATGCTGAATGCACCAACAGCTGCATAGAAGAGAAACATTGGAAAACATTATTATATTATGGACTCTAATGAGTGTGCTATCCCGTAAACACCACTCAGTTTCTGAGCTGATGGACGGGATCATCGAGCACGGTGATATGCGTATTTAACCCTATCTGGGTTAAATACCCTATTTGGGTTAAATACCCTATCTGGGTTGAATACCCTATCTACTTCATAGAGTGCCCTTGCTGCCATACTGTCAGGATATTACAATATGGGAGAATGAAGAAGGAAGAGCCAGAGCCTATGGACTGAGGGGCAAGGGGTTAATTGTAGAGAAAGCAAAGAAGGAGGATTCATACGGGCATTTGAACTTTGTGTTGAGGAGCAGCATGAGGCTTCTTGTAATGCAGCAACAGCTGCAGAGAACTGGGAGTGAAACTGGAAACATTGCATGATTAGGAGCATGTGCTATCCTATACACAAATATTATAATATGGTCTTTAATGAGTGTACTATCCCATACAAACCAGTCAGTTTCTGAGCTGATGGACGGAAACATAGAGCACGGTGATACGCGTATTTAACCCTATCTGGCTACCCGTGAGAATAATGTAAGTAATATTTTAAGAAAGATGATTAACACTTCATTTGCAAATAATATATTGTTAAAATAGACTTGGACAACTCAGAGCAGATTACTTATTCGAAGGGGTGAAGAAGTCTGCGGATTATCAGCAAGAGATGAACATATAAAGGCCTGGCTAGAACTGCGCAACATACAGTGACAGTTCAGTCAAAGGCATGCGATTTGATTAAAGAGATGCTTCCCGAGAATAAAGCCCTCATTTACCTCCGGAAGGATTGGAACATTAGTATAACGATTCAAGCAAAAGAACTAAGTATGAGGTATAAAACTTCTTCCGAGTCCAGCTGCATTTTATGCACGGCAGTTGACACTGTATACAGTACAGCTGGACTCTGACGTAGTTGTACACTTCCTACTTGGTTCCTTTTTTATTAATTATCCTAAATAATTTAAAAGAAACATAATTAAATAATTTAAATAAGAAAGATCGGAAAGAATATAAAATAGAAGAATTACAGTTCATACTGAAAGGCAGGGAGAATACTGCCAACATACCCAGAGATGAAGTCACTGCTGACAGAGAGGAGTTTCTCCGGCAGATGTAGAGGAGAAAAAGAAGAATGGAGTTATTATTTCTCAGAGGCACTTGTGTTTGCGTGGTTCAGAGAAAACCTCATAATTGGAAGAATTTGACAATCCCATGGTGTTCCACGTCAAGGATAATAGTCTCCTACGAGATAACAAGAAAACAGTAGTTCGCACATCCGGTTCAGATGTAGTCATAATATTGATATCATTCATGAAACAATTCATTGAATACGGGGGGATCAAAGGGTTCCCGCCAGTTGATAGATGTCAATCTATGCTATGAACATTTAGGAGATACCTTAACCACCAATATTTTAGTCGGTAAAAATGTAGTTATTATAATATACTAATATAGTCGTAAAATGTTAGTCACAGAGGGTCTTGGCATAATATGGTCGGGCGAAATTTTAGTCGGCATTTTTGGTGATTTTTAGCCTCAAATTTCGATTTTCAAAGCGTTTTTCTTTAAATTTCTTTGATTTCCATGCCTTTACAGGATGTGACGCCACAACATCTTGTGAACGCACTCAATTACAGTGTAACAGATGCTTTTCAAATGTTGAGCTTGCAGCCATCTGCAGAAACGATTAATCAGTGTTTAGTGGTTATACAAGCCTTTATTGCAAAAATTATGGAAGTCAGCAATTTGATAATTATCTCAAAATATTGAAGGTGGGACTTTTAAAAGCTACTTTAAGCAATAACATCAGAGAAGTCCCTTTGTTTGCGTGTGTTGTGAGCTTTATCCCAGGCTGGACGGATATAGGGTAACTCTGTATGACAAGAGAAGTGTCCAGATGGAGAAGAATTTGGTAGGAAAGTGACTCAAAATGTTTTGTGCATGAAATGGCACCAAGATGGTCAAAAAGCAGGGTAACTTTTCAAGATGAAATAAACACATGAAAATGTGCAGCAGAGAGGAGTTTCTCCGGCAGATCTCTTAGTTGAAGAGGAGGAAAAGAAGATAATATACTGGAGTGAAGAAACGTAGCCCTCGGAAACGGAGTGAGAAGCTGACACCGGCCAAACTCTCGGAATCCTCTTCCAGCTCCTCAAGTGCAGTGAGTTCCACATCGGGCTCGGACAGTTCTGATTCCTCTACAAGCTGGGAGAGGCTCCAGCTCTAGGTTTTGAATCAACTAAAACCCCATACTCTTTGTCATCACCCGCACACTGCACCGCAGAGCTCTTAGCCTTCGAGCACGAAGAGGAAAAGCTACCACACTCACGGAGTTATCCTCAAGCTCCTCCTCCTCCACATCGGGCTCCGAGGACAGTTCCAGCTCGGACTCAGGAAACAGTTCCAGCTCGGGCTCAGGTTCCAGATCCAGCGAGGAGGACGATCCTCCTCGCCCCAAGAGGTCCAGGACAGCAGCCGACGATAAAACTGACACATCGGAAATCATTCCACTTCAGGGGCTGCACGAGATCGACTGAGCGGATAATCCATTGATCCACCTATTCTGACCTCCCAGAGACAGCTTATTAAATAAACTTTTATTACTGAAGAGCCAGCATGACTATTGAGAGATTATGATAACAAAAAGCAGAGCTAGACGACCCATGAAATAGAACTGGAATCAAAATGAATAATATCAAAGTAATAAAAGGTCATAAAAACCATCGTAACTCAGGCACCGTGGGTGGAGCATGAAATTGTCAATTCATCCCCACTCCCCGGAAATGAATTCTGCTCCAGAGATTCGGGGTCTCACTCTGCACGATTGCCCATGAGGGTTCTAACATTGGAGATTCTGTTAAGGAGCCATAATCTTACAGAATATTCTGACCCTTCAGTACGGAGGATCACTTGAAGAGAATATAAAAATTGATTAATATTTTGTTTTCCTGAGAAGTCATTGATGTGCATTTATCATTTCATTGCGTGTGAAGAGTGTTTTTCTCTACCCACGTCACCAGGAGATCTCCCTCATGCTGCTGAATTCAGAATATGTGGGTCTGGGGGAGGGTGAAAAATCTAACTCGACGAGTGCGATTTATTGGAATCTGGGATGGAGCAAACATTGCAGAATCAGATCAGTGATCCTTCATTTTTCAGTACGGAGGATCACTTGAAGAGTCACATTTTATCATTTAACAGAATATTAGTATATTAATAATTCAACAAGAAGATAATTTGATGCCAGCTGGGAGTCAATTGTTGAATTTTCTTACAATTGCTATGGACAAGTCAATGGAGAATGTTCAAACTCCGAGCTGAATATGCCTGCTACACAGCGGAATCGATGATTTAATGAAAGAAGAAGTCTTAAAACTGTGGCCGAGCAAGGTTACATGTATATTCTATTTGTGTTTTAAATGAAAATTTCAAAAAGTAAGAGATTAAAAGAGCAGGGTTCAAGTTCCTGAGAAGAAGATCGTCTGAAAAGAAGAAACGAGCGAATGAGGCGGGGGAGCAGAGTTAACCCGTCACAGGTAAAACGTAATTCAAAGTGGGTGGAACAGCAGCATTGCTGGCAGGGGAGGGCTTTGATTCCCACCCAATTCTCTAACACCGTAACTTCTTTTCCGTCCACAATATGAACCTGCACATGCAAGAACGGGCCAAGTACAAAACCATAGTTTTGAGATAATCGAAAAAAACTTTCCCATTTTTCACTGGATTTTCGGATTTTCATGAAATTTTTTTCCTCTGAAAGGTATTGCTATTTGGCGTCTGATGCACGCTTTTATCAATACAAATTTCAATTATTTCTTGCAAAAATTTTGATAGTTTTTCGAAAAATGATACTTGGCCCATTTTCTCATTTTTGAAGAGAAAATTTTTGGGCTATGTTACTTAGCCCTCTAATTTTGTTACAAAGATATGGGCTAAGATATATAGCCCAGAAAATCTATTTTTAAAACACCCATAGTTTTGGGCCATGTTATTTGGCCCACATATTTCTGTCAATAGTTCTTAGTTTATTAAACTTGGCCCATTTATTTCCATTTGGTAAGTTACATGGACCAGAAAAACGCTTTAAACCCGATTCCAATGTCAGTTGGCCCACTGAATTCTATTGAAAAAGGCTGTATCCAGACTCAGAGTGTGTCTGCAGAACACTTAAAAGCGCCCTTGATTGCACTCCAAATCGCCTCCAAGCTCTCCAGATCGCTTCAAAGCCCTCCAAATCGCTTCCATTGGAAACGATTTGTAGGGCTTTGATGGAAACTTTGATGCAAGGAGGCGCTTGCAAGTTATCAGGAGTGCTTTGAAGAGCTTGGAAGTTCAAGCTCTTCAAAGCCTCCGCTCTGCAAGCGCTCCTGATGCTAAGCACTCAGATCACTTTCAAGCGGTTATGATTGCTTTCAAGCGCTCCTGATCGCTTTCAAGCGCTTATAATTGCGTCAAAGCTCTCCTGGTCGCTTTCAAGCGCTCAAAATCACTTCGTTACTCTCCGGATCGCTTTCAAGCTCTCCTGCTTGCTTACAATTGCTCCTGACTCCTTCCAAGTGCTCCTGGTCACCTTCAACACTCCTTATTGCTTCTAAGTGCTCCTGATTGCTTCCAAGTGCTCATGAATACTTCCAAGCGCTCCTGAGTGCTTACAATTGCTCCTGACTCCTTCCAAGTGCTCCTGGTCACCTTCAACACTCCTTATTGCTTCTAAGTGCTCCTGATTGCTTCCCAGCGCTCATGACGGCTTCCAAGCCCTCCAGATCATTTTCAAGAGCTCCTGAGTGCTTACAATAGCTCTTGATTGCTTCCAAGCGCTCCTTATCGCTTTCAAGCAATGCTTCAAATCGCCTCTAAGCGCTCCTGATTGCTTCCGGGCACTCCTGGGTGCTTTCAAGCGCTCCATATTGCTTTCAAGCGCTCCTGATCACTTCCAAGCGCTCTTGATTGCTTCTGGGCACTCCTGGGTGCTTCCAATCACTCTAGATTACTCCTGAAGTGCTCCTTACTGCTTTCAAGCGCTCCTGATTGCTTTCAAGCGCTCCATATTGCTTTCAAGCGCTCATGATCACTTCCAAGCGCTCTTGATTGCTTCCAGGCACTCCTGGGTGCTTCCAATCACTCTAGATTACTCCTGAAGTGCTCCTTACTGCTTCCAAGTGCTCCTGATTGCTTTCAAGCGCTCCTAATTGCTTTCAAGCGCTCCTGATTGCTTTCAAGCGCTCATTATCGCTTCTGTGCGCTCCTGATCACTTCCAAGCGCTCTTGATTGCTTCCAGGCACTCCTGGGTGCTTCCAATCACTCTAGTTTACTCCTGAAGTATTCTTTACTGCTTCCAAGCGCTCCTGATTGCTTTCAAGCGCTCCTGATTGCTTTCAAGCGCTCCTGATTGCTTTCAAGCGCTCCTGAATGCTTCCAAGCGCTCCTTATCGCTTCTGTGCGCTCCTGATCACTTCCAAGCGCTCTTGATTGCTTCCGGGCACTGCTGGGTGCTTCCAATCACTCTAGATTACTCCTGAAGTGGTCCTTACTGCTCCAGATTGCTTTCAAGCGCTCCTGATTGCTTCCAAGCGCTCCTTATCGCTTCTGTGCGCTCCTGATCACTTCCAAGCGCTCTTGATTGCTTCTGGGCACTGCTGGGTGCTTCCAATCACTGTAGACTTCTAGATTACTCTTGAAGTGCTCCTTACTGCTTCCAAGCGCTCCTGATTGCTTTCAAGCGCTCTTGATTGCTTCCGGGCACTCCTGGGTGCTTCCAATCACTCTAGTTTACTCCTGAAGTATTCTTTACTGCTTCCAAGCGCTCTGATTGCTTTCAAGCGCTCCTGATTGCTTTCGCGCTCCTGAATGCTTCCAAGCGCTCCTTATCGCTTCTGTGCGCTCCTGATCACTTCAAAGCGCTCTTGATTGCTTCCGGGCACTGTTGGGTGCTTCCAATCACTGTAGACTTCTAGATTACTCTTGAAGTGCTCCTTACTGCTTCCAAGCGCTCCTGATTGCTTTCAAGCGCTCTTGATTGCTTCCGGGCACTCCTGGGTGCTTCCAATCACTCTAGTTTACTCCTGAAGTATTCTTTACTGCTTCCAAGCGCTCCTGATTGCTTTCAAGCGCTCTGATTGCTTTCACGCTCCTGAATGCTTCCAAGCGCTCCTTATCGCTTCTGTGCGCTCCTGATCACTTCCAAGCGCTCTTGATTGCTTCCGGGCACTGCTGGGTGCTTCCAATCACTCTAGTTACTCCTGAAGTGGTCCTTACTGCTCCAGATTGCTTTCAAGCGCTCCTGATCGCTTCCAAGCGCTCCTTATCGCTTCTGTGCGCTCCACAGTCACTTCCAAGCGCTCTTGATTGCTTCCGGGCACTGCTGGGTGCTTGCAATCACTCTAGACTTCTAGATTACTCTTGAAGTGCTCCTTACTGCTTCCAAGCGCCCCTGATTGCTTTCAAGCGCTCCTTATCGCTTCTGTGCGCTCCTGATCACTTCCAAGCGCTCTTGATCGATTCTGAGCACTCCTAGCTACTTCAAATTGCTCCAGATTGCTTCCAATTGCTCCAGATTGCTTCCAATCGCTCCAAATTGCTTCCAAACGCTTCTGATTGCTTTCATACACTCCTGATTGCTTTCAAGCGCTCTTGATTGCTTCCAAGCGCTTCCAATTGCTCCATATTGCTTCCAAGCATTCCTGACTGCTTCCCAGCGCCCCTGATCGCTTTCAAGCGCTCCTTTAATCGCTTCTGTTTGCTCCTGATCGCTTCCAAGCGCTCATTATTGCTCAAGCGCTCCTTATTTCTGTGCGCTCCTGATCACTTCCAAGCGCTCTTTATTCCTTCTGAGCACTCCTAGCTCCTTCCAATCGCTCCAGATTGCTTCCAAATGCTCCAGATTGCTTTCAAACGCCCCTGACTGCTGCCAAGCACTCCTGATTGATTTCAAGCGCTCTTGATTGCTTCCAAGCGCTTCTGAGTGCTTCCAATTGCTCAAGATTGCTCCCAAGCATTCCTGACTGCTTCCAAGCGCTCCTGGTTGCTTTCTGGTGCCCAGATTGCTTCCCAGCACCCTGATCGCTTTCAAGCGCTCCTTATTGCTTCTGTGCGCTCCTGATCACTTCCAAGCGCTCTTTATTGCTACTTAGCACTCCTAACTCCTTCCAATCGCTCCAGATTGCTTCCAATAGCTCCAGATTGCTTCCAAATGCTCCAGATTGCTTTCAAGCGCCCCTGACTGCTGCCAAGCACTCCTGATTGCTTTCAAGCGCTCCTGATTGCTTTCAAGCGCTCCTGATTGCTTTCAAGCGCTCCTGATTGCTTCCAAGCGCTCTTGATTGCTTTTGAGCACTCCTAGCTCCTTCCAATCGCTCCAGATTGCTTCCAATTGCTCCAGATTGCTTCCAATCGCTTCAGATTGCTTTCAAGCGCTCCTGATCGCTTCCTAGCCCTCCTGATCGCTTCCCAAGCACTCCTTATAACTACTAATATGTAGGTTTAAGAGTATTGAAGGCTATTGAAGCAATCCGAAGTAGTCCGAAGAGTGAAGAGCTGATCTGAGTCAGTGATTCACCCATAGGCGTTCTGAAGCGCTTGGAGCACTCTGATATGCTTGAAGTGGTCTTGACACTTGGAAGCTAAAAGGAGCACTTGGTAGCTATTATGGCTTTGAAGGCGGAAGCAATCAGGAGCGCTATGAAGCGATCAGGAGCACTTGAGGCGGCCAGGTGCAAGGAACGAAACAAGGGGGTTTGGATTTTGGAACAAAGCAAGATCGCCTGGAGACGGTCAAAAGCGCTTGGAAGTGATCAAGTGCGTTTGGAAACAATCAGGAGGCCTTAGAAGCGATCAGGAGCGCTTGGAAGCGAGCAGGAGTGCTTGGAAGTAGTCAGGAGCGCTTTGAAGCGACCAAGAGCGCTAAGAAGCGATCTGGAGACCTTGGAAACAATCTGCAAAGCTTGGAAGCGATCAAAAGTGCTTGGAACGGGAAGCGATCACAAGCACTTGGAAGTGCTCTGGAGCACTTGCCACTTGGAAGCGATCGAGAGCATTTGGTAGCGCCCTGGTGGGCTAAGAGCAATCAGGAGTACTAGGCAGAAACCAGGAGCACCTTGAAGCAAGCAGGAGCGCCTGTAAGCAATCTGGAGAGCTTGGAAGTGATCAGGGAAGCTTAGAAGTGCGTGTAAGCAATGTGGAGCGCTTGAAAGCTATAGCGAGTACTTGGAAGCACTTGGAAGCGACTATACGCGCTTTGAAGTGATCAGGAGGATATGAAACCGATTAGGGGCGCTTGGAAGCAATTAGGAAGAATTCGAGGCGACCAGGAGTGCTTGGAAACATTTTGGAGGGCTTTGAAGCGATCTGGAGAGCTTGGAAGCCATCTGGAAGTTTTTTGAGAGGCTAGGAAGGCTAGGAAGTCATTTGGAGCACTTGGAAACGATCCAGAGAACTGGGGAACAATCTAGAGAGCTTGGAAGCGAATTGGAGCACATGGAAGCGATCTGGAGAGCTTTGGCGTGATCCGGTGTGTTTGCAAGTTTGGAAAGCGTTCTATGGACTTATGGCGTTACTGAATTGCTGAGATTCTGTGAAATCATGATGAAGTGCTGAGGCGTATTATGGAGTGTTATATGAAGTCCTTTCAAATTGTATTCTAGATACAAAGGACCATTTCTGTGTTGGCACTTGGCAGGCTCATCGTTTGACTTCCTAGGTTATGATCAACCAGTTCTATGGACATAACTTACAATTATACTCAGTTTCTGTCTACTGAAGATGTTGGTTCCTACGAAAGATTAGACACAGAAGAGCTCAGCTCTTATGCTGCCTCAAGAGGAAGCGATGTGTTTTTGAATCTTGAGTGCTATGAAGGGTTCTGTTACATTGTGCATTTGGAAGCATTCGAAGTCGCTCGGGATCTTTCTGTTCACCTGACAGTTTTGATTTTTCAGCTGCTTGCTTCTCAGATCATGACTCTGTAGTAAAAGACAAATTAATAACTGGCAACTGCCATGGAATCACGCATTGTGAGGCTCCCATGGAGAATGTTTTATACGAATCTTATAAACTTTGACTTAGGTTAGCAGATGGCCCAAAAATACATATTTTGCCATACTCAATAAGCCTGAATTTGTAACCTCATCTTTGTGCAATAATGGGCTATGTTGACTTAGACCATATGAAACAGGCGAATTCGTATATGTAATTCTCAGAAAAATGGGCCATGTTAACTTAGCCCACATGAAAAATGACAATGTTTCATTAAAAAGCGGGCTATGTAAGATGGCCCAAATTCTGGCCTTGAATGACTAAGATTTTGTGGTGGTCTAAGTAACATGGCCCAGTATTTACTAGAAATTTCAGTATGATCCCCGAGCTAAGTTATTTAGCCCGTTCTTGCATTACAGAGTTTAAATATCATGATAGTCCATGTTTCATAGCCCGTTCTTGCATTTTGAAAAATTTGAAAAATTTTTCAAAAAGTCTCAGATTCTTTCAAAATTTCACCTGTAGGTGCGTCTAGACGTCCTGATCACGTCTAGCAACAAATTGAAAAAGTGGGCCAAGTAACTTGGCCCGTTCTTGCATGTGGAGGTTCATATATCATCTTCCCAGCAGAGGGCAAGGTCCAGCAGTGGATACAATTCCAGCTGGGGGTACGGCTCCAGTTTTCATGGCAAGGGAAAATACAGGAGGGGTCGTGGAGGGCCAGGTTACGGAAAAGGGAAGCCCTATTATAACAGTGACAGAGAATACTAAATGACAGTTACATTCCCTTTATTCCACTTTGCTTGTTCATCCTCTCATCTTCCAGCACCGAGTTGCAACAACATTAGATCATCAAATTCCCGGGCTGGGAACCAGAAAGTTGCAACAACTCCCAGGTCACGTGACCACCATTTGACGTCAAAGGCTCCTGAGATGAAGTCTCAAGATGACGTGGCGTCGATCCCTCGCGCGCATCTAGAAAATCCTGGGGATATATAAACCCCGTGTTTTATTGTACTTTAGCTTTTATGCTATTTACCTTTCTACCCTGATCAAACTGAGTTTTCTTTGGACTACATTCAGTATGCTGATAACAGCCACCCTGATACTGTAAGTATCGTTAAAGTTAAAGTTAAACTTTATATTATGCATAAGGAATTGAATTCTTCAAAGAAAATCGGTGAAATGAACAATTATGACCTCATTGTTCACAATTATTTATGAATTATTATTGGTATATTTTGAAGAACTATATTGAGAGAAACATTGTGTTATAAGATATAATTTGTTTGAACTTTATACAGCCAAAAAGATATTATTTCAAGTGGTGAAACGAGGATCACAGAAGAAGCGGACGACTCGTCCGGCTGCGACAAGCAGCAACGCATCTTCAAACGAATATCAACCAATGAAAACAAGAGAAGCAACAAGAGACCATCCTGGTCAGCCTGAGGGACTCACTTGACGATGTGTCCCTTACAAACCAGACCCCTTCTAAAGAAAGAAGGGGCCATCTTCATCAGGCATGTGATACAGCTGTACCAATTGTATATTTTAATTTATGTTTCTAAAATAATTAGGGATATTAAAAGCAGAGTTATAGTTTGTGAAGAAGGGCTATACAAACAATACAAAAGGATTAAAAACCAGACAGACTAATACCATTGGAGGTTAACGCCAAGTTCTAGCTGGAAACTTCCTGAGTGGACATGGCAGAAAGGCCAAAAGACCCCGACTATGACGCTGAACGGAATCATGTTCATGACAGGAACATGACCTACACATCATTTATCCTCCTTTAAATACAAGAGTTGCTGTAAGAAATTTTAAATTTTAAAAAGAGAGCTATAACCATCACTCTCGGAATATCTCTTGCTGGCGATATACTACCATATCAGCTCATCTACGGTGGAAAGACCAAAAGGAGCTTGCCCCCGAATGGCTTGCTTCCCGATACCTTTGCTATCACCTGCAACCCAAATCATTGGTCTAACGAGCAAAAGACGATTAATTTGTTGAAGCACGTTATCGGTCCTTACCTCAGTAAAAAGAAGAAAGAACTCAGACTTCCTGAAGTCCAGAAGAGCTTATTACTCTGGAATGATATTAGAAGAAGGAAATACTGTTCAAGTTAAAGCCCTTGCAACTTCCATGAACATAGTTGGAGTTGATATACCAAATAACTTTACACACCTGGTATCACCACTTGATTTGACAGTAAATAAATCATTGAAATCCTTAGAGCAGCGAGAGTTTTCTGACTATTTCTGAAGTCTTGAAACGCAATCCACAGATGGATGTTGCAGACGTCAGAGTTGACACAAGGATAAGTGTATTACGTCCGCTTCATGCAAACGTCAATATGATGTCTTATCAGTTCTGATTGGCGTGGACAGGTATTTCAACCTGTTCAGCCCGGTAAATAAAGGACACTATACACCTAGCACAACCAGCTTGACCATCCCTTCCGTGGTCAAGGGTGCAGTTGTGCGAATCATAAACAATTTTAAAACAATTTTAAAGAAAGACATACGATAAAATATGAACATTTAATAACAAATTTTTTATATGCTAGCAGTTTGAGGTGTGATTCCTGATCAAGTGTGAAGTGATCAGGGGAGTCAACCTCGAGATTAACATGCTGCACGGAACACAATGCCTGGGGGATGTAACGCCCCACCAGGGGGGACAGAAAGAGGAGCAAGGAGTAGGTAGGTTCAAAATAATGTGCAGCATCGCTAGCAGACTATATTCACAGCAACGACCTTAATAACTCTTCGTTCAGTGGATCCACTTCAGAAGTTCAGAGACACAAATATTTGTAACTTAGTAAAACAGCTCGACAAGCTGATATGGACACACGAGGGGTTCAGTTGAATTAACTATTTCCCAAGAAAGAGACGGAAATTCTGCATGAAGAGCGCCATCAGAACAGAAGACTTTGAGGCGTTTACAGTCCTGGCATCCCAGCACAACCTCATCACTATATTATGGACTAAGCCTCGGGGTATACGTCAGAGTATCTATCTCAAAGATACTAATGTACAGTTTTTGGTACATAACCCTGAAGACAGAGGGAAGATTATGACCTTCACCGCTTCTTGAAACGATATAAAACCTTTATAGTAAAATCTTAATTAGGCTATCTGCTATTGCAGTAAATAGATAAGAAAATATAAAGGTAATGATATACTTAGCAGATGAAACAAGCTGCCCTCTTACAGATTAGTCTTACAAAGAGAATAATGTTTTGGGAACGATAATTTTGAAGAAATTTCCGATTCTATCAGCATCTTAAATAGGACCAAGGCTTTAGCTTCAGGTCAGAACAGGAGCTGCTGCAAGAAATTTCAAATTAGTTCATCAGCAGATGTGCAGGGTTTATTTCCGTTTATTGGGGGATTACAGAAACATTCTGACATAATTTGGAAGTTTAATTAGATTGTTGAGAGTTAGCAGATGCTTAAAATTTTTCAGATATCTCCTTCATCGGACTATTCTCCCACTATTCTCCTCCACCTTCAGATGGAGGTGAAAATGCGGGGTCTCATTTTACTGCATTTACCTTCAAAGCTCTCGACATCGTGAAAGCTCCTCAACCGAACCACTTCAGTAGGTTCCAAGGGATCTTGATAAGGTTGATATACTGTAGTCTGTACAACAGTGAGCAGACCTTATGAGAGAAGTTACGGGAAACACGCTAACAGGTTAGTTCACGAGAGCGAGATATGTAGAATCACTCCAAATCGGATTGTTGGATGGAAATATCGACTTCACAGTCGCACCCCGCAGGAAAGTCAAAGTCCTCCTATAGATGGTCATGGAGGTGATAATGCGGTGTCTCGTATCACTGCATTTCACCTCCAAAGCTCCTCAAACGACCCGCTCCAGTACTTCATTTGGTTTCCTGGAGTTCTATGTTATGACGAACAAGAGCTGCTGCAAGACACTTTAAATTAGTTGATCAGCAGTTGTGCAGTTTTTACTTTTTGTATTCTTTTATTGGAGGAGTAGACACAGAAAAATTCGAATATAATTGGTTGAAGAGAGCATTAGAGAATTAACAGAATTTGAAATCCGAAATGAAATTGGATTTGTTGAATAAAATCGAATTGATATTCAAGGAATATAGCTTCACTTCAGGTTCCGTAAGAGTAAAGGGTAACGATTTCACAACAAAACGCGGCACTGCAGGCACAACATGATTAATCTGCATTCAATATTATTCAAGTTTGTTAATGAGGAATGGATGTAACATTCAATTCCCTCTGTTGACAGACGTAGTAGCCGTGGACGAGACATGGTAAAAATAAAACATACATGTTTCATGCCAGATATTATAACAAGCTCGTTTTAAGTCATAAGATAACCTTACACAGCTGAAGAAGCTTCAATGACAAAAAGGAAGGTTCCTACATATAAAGCTATCAGAAGATACAAGAGATTCTCCTAAAAGAATGCCAACTAACACCAAAGAAAAACAAGAACGAGGGAAGGGAAAAGCTACAAGACATTGCAACTTGCAAGATTATTTTCCTAGGCATCTTTCCTAGGCATGATGAGCAAGAAATAAAAAAGTGATCCTTTATCTTCCAGTACGGAGGATCACTTGAAGAGAAAATAAGAAAGTAATAAGCTGTTCTCGAAATATCTTAGTCATGTTCACAAATGAAAAAGTATTAATAAATTGATTTGGATAAACGGGCAGATTATTAACACCTTTTACAGTTTCATCTCGAGCAGTTTTTCTTTATTTTTGATCTGTATTCTATAGCCACGATTTTGATCGGGAATAAGGAATGTTTCAAATCAGAGCTGCAGTCGAAATGACAGGCACCAGAAATGAAGGAGGGGCGACGGACAGCCCAGCTGATCAGACACAGCCTGCTGATAGTGGTTACTCGAGACAGTCAGTTACAAATGCAAGAAGCCAAACCACATCGCAATTTGCTGCCCACTGTACTTTAAACTGTCAGAGGCATACACAGTAACACAATAATTTTGCTAATCAATCACACCAATCACATACACAGCGATGGACTGATGGAAGGTAAAAGAGGCACAGAGAGACAGGCTAATACCATTGGAAGTTAACGCCAAGTTGTTACTGGAAACTTCCTGAGTGGACATGGCAGAAAGGCTAAACGACCCCGAATACGACGCTGAACGGAATTATTTTCATGACAGGACATGGCCTTCATGTCATAACTCCTAGTATTGGCAAATAATTAATTTTAAAGTAGGATCTGGCAATGTGGCCTGGTGGGAGAAGAAAAATATCGAAGAAATCTTGGAAGACATGGAGAAGCTGGATAATTCCAGACAACACACAATAGTCCAGATTAGAGGACTTTACCTTATCTGGTGGCCTCTTTTTTGAACCATGCATTGAAAATTTGACGATCAGAGACGATTCTCATCTGGATACATCTACTGTCTAGTTCAAGGAGAGAAATTGAGCTGGATTCGATCATGGATTGTCAATTAGACAGTGGTATGGTGACCGCCAAAATTAACGAAAACATAGCATCTGAGGTATGGTCAAGGTAAAGGACTGGGACACACGGCCTGTCTTCGATCACAAAGCAGGGAAGTTCTCTGCTTAGCATTAGGGACCTGGGACACCATGTGAACAACTCAGTGTATGGTAAATGAATGGAAGATTCAAGTGTCTCATCTCGTGAATCCGAGAGCACTTGGTTCAGAAATGGATATAATGAATTTCTATTTCTAAGCGAGCGTGGGTTACAATAAGACTTCATCGCTATAAGACTTAAAAGGTAATTGTTACGCTTTGAAAGTCTTCTTTACCTGCCTAATTAAGTTAACTTAGCATATTAAGTGAAAACTAGTGAAATTTATGCTATAAAGACGATACTTAGTTATACAAAAGGATTAACAACTTGGAGCCGCGACAACGTATGGAAATCAGGTGTGAACACACACAGCAGTTCCTCCTCACGAAGTACTGAAGTACTGACACTGCCTGATCATGAATACGTGATTGCAACGCAGGAATTGAATCCTTCAAAGAAAATCGTTGAAAGGAACAATTATGACCTCATTGTTCACAATTATTATTTGCATATTTTGAAGAACTATATTGAGAAAAACATTGTGTTATAAGATATTTATTGTTTGAACTTTATACAGCCAAAAAGATATTATTTTAAGTGGTGTAACGAGGATCACAGAAGAAGCGGACGACTCGTCCGGCTGTGACAAGCAGCAACGCATCTTCAAACGAATATCAACCAATGAAAACAAGAGAAGCAACAAGAGACCATCCTGGTCAGCCTGAGGGACTCACTTGACGATGTGTCCCTTACAAACCAGACCCCTTGTAAGGAAAGAAGGGGCCATCTTCATCAGGCATGTGATACAGCTGTACCAATTGTATATTTTAATTTATGTTTCTAAAATAATTAGGGATATCAAAAGAGCAGAGTTATAGTTTGTGAAGAAGGGCTATACAAACAATACAAAAGGATTAACAACCTGACAGACTAATACCATTGGAGGTTAACGCCAAGTTCTAGCTGGAAACTTCCTGAGTGGACATGGCAGAAAGGCCAAAAGACCCCGACTATGACGCTGAAAGGAATCATGTTCATGACAGGAACATGACCTACACATCATTTATCCTCCTTTAAATACAAGAGTTGCTGTAAGAAATTTTAAATTTTAAAAAGAGAGCTATAACCATCACTCTCGGAATATCTCTTGCTGGCGATGTTCTACCATATCAGCTCATCTACGGTGGAAAGCTTGCCCCCGAATGGCCTGCTTCCTGATACCTTTGCTATCACCTGCAACCCAAATCATTGGTCTAACGAGCAAGAGACGATCAATTTGTTGAAGCACGTTATCGGTCCTTACCTCAGTGAAAAGAAGAAAGAACTCAGACTTCCTGAAGTCCAGAAGAGCTTATTACTCTGGGGTGATTTTAGAAGAAGGAAATACTGTTCTGAATGTTAAAGCCCTTGCAACTTCCATGAACATAGTTCGAGTTGATATACCGAAGAACTTTACACACCTGGTATCACCACTTGATTTGACAGTAAATAAATCATTGAAATCCTTAGAGCAGCGAGAGTTTTCTGTCTATTTCTGACGTCTTGAAACGTCTTGGATGTAGCAGACATCAGAGCTGACACAAGGATAAGTGTATTACGTCCGCTTCATGCAAAAGTCAATATGATGGCTTATCAGTTCTGGTTGCCGTGGACAGGTATTTCAACCTGTTCAGCCCGGTAAATAAAGGACAATACCCATTTGAGCACAACCAGCTTGACCATCACTTCCGTGGTCAAGAGTGCAGTTGTACGACTCATACACAAATTTAAAGAAAGACATACGATAAAATATGAACATTTAATAACAAATTCTTTATATGCTGGCACTTGGCAGTTTTAAGTGTGACTCCTGATCAAGAAGGGAGTCAACCTCGAGATTAACATGTTGCACGGACCACATTGGCTGGGGGATGTAACACCCCACCAGGGGGACGGAAAGAGGACAAGGAGTAGGTTGGTTCAAAATGATGTGCAGCATTTCTGGCTGACTGCATTCACAGCAATGGGATCATTGAGGTTCATGCTAAGCAGCTACATTTGTTTCTCAGACACACAATGCTCTGCCAATGTTAAATTGATAACGCTTGGAGCTGAGGCATCTGGTTAAGCCGAGCATAGGTGACCCCTAATGTAATCATTATTGTTACTTATATTATTATTGATTATCATTTTAATTGAATACAATTATTTTTGTTATTAATAATAAAGGTATTATCCGTCATAATTCCTTGAATTAATTTCTGTCAGATATTACAATGGGTGAGGAACAGCTTGTGAGAAGATTCGTCCTGGAAATCATATTCTGAACTCTGGTACACACTCTAAGTCCTGAGGAATGTAATGACAAAAGGCATCCATCAGACACAGTCATGCAGATCTCTCTAGAGAAATTCACAAAATAAAAGGCTAGCAACGATACATCATGATAAATATATCTTGTAAGATAATTAAAATAATTAAAAGATAAGAATCACCAGGAAAATTGGAATAATTGGGGCATCCCATCGGACGGGTTAAATTGCGCGGAGTAAAGACAGAAGGTAGGTGAACTCGTGAAGACTGTGAGCACGAAGGAAAGGCAAGAGATACGTGCAGATTGCACTTCACGAGGATCATAAGGTCCGGGATGGGACTACATCCGCAGCAACGCGTTCATACTGCCCCTGCTGGAAATCCTGATGACGAGACGAGAACTTGAAGCTGGAATGTAAGTACCGGGCTCCCTTGAACTCCTACAGACCCTTGAACTACAGACCCAATCCTCCACAAACTGGCAAAAACATACAGCAGCTTCGGGCAGCAGAAATACCTGGATACCCTCCAGTTATGCAATATACATGGAGTTATAGTTTAATGTTTTTTTACTGATAGCTTTCTTAGGAGGGTTAGAGAAATCATGATTTCCATTTCTACTGAATCCTTTCTTGGAAAGAATTATTTGATTAAAATCATTCCTAGTCATTATTGGATACTAAAAGTTTTGCAAATAAGTAAATAGACAAATATCAAAATTTCATGATAAAAACTTTGGAATTGTATGCGACAAATCTCTCTGAATGGAAGATATGCTGGTATTGGAATCGACCATGCACTGGAACAGGTAAATTAAGAGATTTCATAGAAAGTTAATGAAATGCCTAGAGAGTTAATAGAGTTAACAAAATATAGAGTTAAAAGAGAGTTGATATAAGCCATGACTGGTGTGGTTGAAATGACTATTAATCATATCGATCAATTTTGTTTGAAAGTTCCAACAAAAAGGTTGATAACCAGTTTGTCGACAGGTTCAACCTGAGGAAAGGTGACAATAACGTCAGTGAAGATATTCACCATGGGGAGTCCAACAATCAGAATCTTCGAATTAAAGTCCGAGGGTACAGCTTATGCACCTCAAAAATAGTCATGTTCAAGTATTGGTACTGTAAGACAGAGGGAAGATGATGACCTTCACCACTTCACGAAACGATTATAAAGCTTCAATAATGATACCTTAATTGGGCTATCTGCTGTTGCAGTAAATAGATATGAAAATATAAACTGTAATGATAAAGCAGAAGGAGTAAGATGCCCTCTTACAGATTTGTCTTACAAAGATCACAGGAAATAAAGAGCATAATGTTTTGGGACGATAATTTTGAAGAGATTTCCGATTATTTCAGCATCTTACATAAGATCAAGGCTTAAGCTTCAGGTCAGAACAGGAGCTGCTGCAAGAAACTTTAAATTAGTTGATCAGCAGATTTGCAGGTTTTACTACTTTTATTCTTTTATTAGGGGAGTACAGAAACATTCTGATATAATTTGGAAGTTCAATGAGGTTGCAGAGAGCATTAGCAAGTGATTACTAATCTGTTGGGACATAATTACCCCACATCAAGTCAGCCATAATATTGGTAAATGATTAATTTAAAAGTAGGATCTGGCAATGTAGCCTGATGGGAGAAGAAAAATACAGAAGAAACCCTGGAAGACATGAAGAAGGTGGATACACCGGAGTGTCGGAACTCGGAGTGAAATCCAGCCGGATTGCATCACTGATTGTCAATTAGACAGTGTTATGTAAAAACTGACGAAAACATAGCATCTGAGATATGGTCAAGGTAAAGGACTTGGACAAACAGCATGATTTCAATCACATAGCAGGGAAACTCTCTGCTTAGCATGAGGGACACCGTGTTATTAATTCAGTGTATGGAAAATGTATTCAAGTCTCCCATCTCGTGAATCTGAGAGCACTTGGGTCGGAAGTTGAAATAATGAATTTCTATTTCTAAGCGAGCGTGGGTTGCTTGCTTAGATGCAGAGCACCAAACAATAAGACTTCATCGCTATAAGACATTGAAAGATTATTGTTAAGCTTTAAAAGTCTGCCTAATTAAGTTAACTTTGCATCAGTGCTATATAGACAATACTTGACTGTATAAAAAAGGATTAACAAATTGGAGCCGCAACCATGTATGGAAATCAGGCGTGAAGTCGACTTCACCTGTCGGAACAAACACGCAAGTTCCTAAACTTCTACCTCACCAAGTATTGGGTAAGACTCTCGACCAAGACTTTGTGATTGCAACGAAGCATAAACAGCTTACCCCCACAGTTTGAGGTTTGCGGATTATTCGACCTCAGCCCCTCGAAGATCGAAGCTGAATCAAAGACACAGCGATGGGAGGCAAAAGAGGCACATAGAGACAGACTAATACCATTGGAGGTTAACGGCATGTTCTTGCTGTGGACCTGGCAGAAAGGCTAAAAGGCCCCGACTATGACGCTGAAAGGAATCATGTTCATGACAGGAACATGACCTACACATCATTTATCCTCCTTACAAGAGTTGCTGCAAGAAATCTTAAAGAGAGCTATAACCATCACTCTCGGAATATCTCTTGCTGGCGATATACTACCATATCAGCTCATCTACGGTGGAAAGACCAAAAGGAGCTTGCCCCCGAATGGCCTGCTTCCCGATACCTTTGCTATCAGCTGCAACCCAAATCATTGGTCTAACGAGCAAGAGACGATTAATTTGTTGAAGCACGTTATCGGTCCTTACCTCAGTGAAAAGAAGAAATAACTTCCTGAAGTCCAGAAGAGCTTATTACTCTGGGATGATTTTAGAGGAGGAAATACTGTTCAAGTTAAAGCCCTTGCAACTCTCATGAACATAGTTCGAGTTGATATACCGAAGAACTTTACACACCTGGTATCACCACTTGATTTGACAGTAAATAAATCATTGAAATCCTTAGAGCAGCGAGAAATAAACAGTGATCCTATATCTACCAGTACAGAAGATCACTTGAATAGCAAATAAGAAAGTAATAAGCTGTTTACTAAATATCTAACTCGCGTTCACAAATAATAGAGAATTAAATCAACTGGGATATTATTTAATAATAGTTTAATAATAGCTAAATAAAGAAGTAATTCATTATGGGGAAACCAACGGGGAATGAGGAAACAAATTGGGAAACAAAAGGGGGTACAGAGATTGTCCGACGTTGTCTGACTCCCTCGCGGGGGCCAGACGACGTTTGACAATACAAGGAGAGTATTCCATAACCAAGCCCATTGCCCAAACACCCCAAATGAGGAGTATCCGGCGAGTCTTGGCTAGTTAAATAAAAAAAATAATGATAGCTTGGCTTCACTCACCAATCCCTCGTGAGTAAATTGATTTGGATAAACGGGCTGTTGATTCATACAAGAAAGGACAAGCAACAATCACAACCTTTCTGAATGTAGTGTGTGAGGGCAATTTTGATATTTGGAGCTTTGATTTAATCACAAGCTTCTCATAGAGGCACAGATCCATTAAAGTCCCAATTATTGGGTAGTTAATGATAGTGATAGTGATTAGTGGGACAGAATCGCTTAATTGATGATATTAATTAATAACAGATTAGAGGAACTATGATATATTTGTAGTGGGGGCTAGGAGACCTCAGAATATAGCCGCGATTTTGATCGGGAATAAGAAATGTTACAAATCAGAGCTACAGTCGAAATAACAGGCACCATACCAGAAAGGAACGAGAGACGACGGACAGCCCAGCTGATCAGCCACAGCCTGCTGATATTGGTTACTCGAGACAGTCATACAGGCAGTAGGCACAGGAGCCCTGTACAGAGGGCAGGATCTCATCTTGACCAGACCCGAGTTAGATGAAGAAGGAATGGTAGGGGTGATACAAATGCAACAAGCCAAACCACATCGCAATTTGCTGCCCACTGTACTTTAAACTGTCAGAGGCATACACAGTAACACAATAATTTTGCTAATCAATCACACCAATCACAGACACAGCGATTGAAGGCAAAAGAGGCACAGTGAGACGGGCTAATACCATTGGAAGTTAACGCCAAGTTCTTGCTGGAAACATCCTGAGTGTTCATGGCAGAGAGCCTAGGAGATATAGAGTATGATGCTGAAAGGAATTATGTTCATGACAGGACATGGCCTTCATATCATTACTCCTTGTATTGGCAAATGATTAATTTTAAAGTAGGATCTGGCAATGTGGCCTAGTGGAAGAAGAAAAATATAGAAGAAACCCTGGAAGACATGGAGAAGCTGGATACTTCCAGACAACACCCAATAGTCCAGATTAGAGGACTTTACCTTATCTGGTGGCCTCGGTCTCGAATCATGCATTGAGAATTTGATCACAGACGATCAGAGACGATTCTCATCTGGATAAATCTAGTTCTAGGAGGGAAATTGAGCTGGATCCAATCATTGTTTGTCAATAAGACTGCCAAAACTGATGAAAACAAAGCATCTGAGATATGCCAGATATGGTCAAGGTAAAGGACTGGGACACACGGCCTGATCCCAATCACATAGCAGGGAAACTCTCTGCTGAGCATGAGTGACAAAAGTTACTGATAATCCTGGTAAATTCAAGAGTCACGGTGCCAATTCCAATCATTCATTTAGACCCTTCTTGTCTCTATCCTATTCCAATAATTCACAATAAATAAGTCTAAGAATCATAGGGGCGGGGCCAAGTCCAATTTTGTCCAATCATGTCCAAGGTTAACCTGATTTTTAGGAATTGGACAAAAAATCATTGGACAAAATTGGACAAAATTAGACAAAATTGGACATATTCACTTTAAAAAATTGCAGAAACTAAATTTCACTCACTTGTGGTGATTTGAATTCCACAAAGTCCACAAATGAAATTTTACTCTAGCTCTATATCACAACAAAGGGTGGTCTTGTCAGATTTTAGGGATAAAACGTAAACGGAAACGTACGTATTTGGGCACACTGGAAGAACGCCAACTGGCGAAAACTAGAATAATGGAAAGATGGAAGTGGAAATGATTGCTACATTATTAAATTGCAGTATGGCGAGTTATGTATCAATGACACCATTCTGGCGTATCGCTAACACCAGTAAGACGTATCACTGACACCAGTCTGACGTACCAATGGCTTCAGTCTGTCTGCCGTATCGCTGACATCAGTCTCTCAGTATGACGTTAGATGAATTACAGACACCAGTCTGACGTTACATGGAGCACAGACACCAGTATGATTTTAGACGTAGCACTGAAACCAGCCTGACGTTAGATGCATCAATGACACTAGTGTGACGTTAGACACATCACTGACACCTGTCTGACGTATCACTATCATTGACACCCGTCCTACATAGGATATTGCACCAAAAAACCGTCCTACATAGGATATTGCACCAAAAAACCGTCCCACATATCACTGACTTCAGGCTGACGTATTATTGAAACCAATCTGGAGTATCACTGACACCAGTCTGATGTACCTTGACACCAGTCTGACGGATTGCTGACACCAGTCTGACGTATCGCTGACACCAGTCTGATTTATCACTGACACCAGTCTAACAGATCATTGACACCAGTCTGACATACCACTGATTCCAGTCTGACGTATCATCAACACCAGTCTGACATGTCATCAACAACGGTCTGATGTATCGCTGACACCAGTCCGGAATATCACTGACACCAGTCCGGAATATCACTGACACCAGTCTGGTGTATCACTGACAACAGTCTGATTTATCACTAGCAGCAGTCTAACGGATCATTGACACCAGTCTGACATACCACTGATTCCAGTCAGACGTATCATCGACATCAGTCTGAAGTAAGACGTATCGCTGACACCAGTCAGATGTTAGACGTATCACTACCACCAATTGACGTATCACTGACGCGAGTCTGACATATCATCGACACCGGTCTGATTTATTGCTGACACCAGTCCGGAGTATCATTGACACCAGTCTGATGTACCACTGACCCCAGTCTGACGGATTGCTGACACCAATTTGACGTATCACTGACATCAGTCTGACATGTCATCAAAAACGGTCTGATGTATCGCTGACACCAGTCCGGAATATCATTGACACCAGTCCGGAATATCACTAACACCAGTCTGGCGTATCACTGACACCAGTCTAATTTATCACTAGCAGCAGTCTAACGCATCATTGACGCCAGTCTGACATACCACTGATTCCAGACAGACGTATCACCGACACAAGTCTAAGTAAGGCGTATCACTGACACAAGTCTTAAGTAAGACGTATTGCTGACACCAGTCTGATGTTAGACGTCACTGCCACCAATTTTAAGTTAGACGTATCAATGATAACAGTCCGAAGTTAGACGTATCATCGACACCAGTCTGAAGTTAGACGTATCGCTGACAATTAGTCAGATGTTAGACGTAATACCGACATAATTCAGTCTGACGTACCACTGACGCTGACGTGCTGACATATATATCAATGACACCAGTCTGATTTATTGCTGACACCAGTCCGAGTATCACTGACACCAGTCTGATGTACCAAGTGCTTCAGATTGTCACACATTAGGAGATTTGTTCTTTTGTGTGATAGTTGTCGGGCCTGAGATATGGATTTTCAGCTCGCCACAAAATTTTAAAAATAAATTAATTAGTTACATAATTTAAACCTTTTCCAGTTAATTTGACTGCGAAATCGGTTCACAGTTCATTCTTGGGAACACAGGAGTTACTAACAGAATAGCAGAAACAACATCTTAGAAACAATAGAGTCCTAGATATTGAATGAACATTTGCAGGGCGTTTATCCCGTAGTTAAACATAAATCAATGATAAATTAATGATAAACTGACGTTTCAGTCCCTGCAGCATCTTACACAAAACTAGTAAATATTAAAAACGAAATACTGTAATATAAAAAGATAGTAATAAACTTGATCTCCAGAGTCTTTGGGGTCACAATAATAGAGATTCAGATCAAGCAGTTAATTTTATGGAAAAACAGTTCAATCAACCTGAGAAAAGGTGTAATCAAACTTAAAACTGAAAAGGTGATTAAGTTAACTGTCACGATTGAGGGGTCACAATACTTAATAAATAACAAACTATTAGGTAATGAAAGGACAATTAAAAATACTTATTCAATTATGAAATTTATAGTCAATAAATAACAAAATGCTATCGATTATTATTAACGAAATATAATTATAATCTAAGTTTATTGTGTATAAAATGGTGTTAAAATTAAAAAATGCTGACTCGATGGTTAATATGCACAAATCAAGGAATTTCCTTTACTTCTAGGGAATCATTTTCCGCGTATTTAAGCACCTTTCCCTATTAGTGGGTGGCAGAGGGAATTCGAGCAGTTTGAGCACAAACTGTCAAAATATTCCCAATTATTGAAAGGAATCTCTTGTTTGCGAATACGAGCCATCGAGTGGAATATTATAACTATTTATTCAATATTGCGATGTCGCAACGCTCTCGACTACAGTGTAAGCATTGCTAGAGGGGAGAGGATTCTCTCTGTCAAGCAGAGCTGCCAAATCAGCATCAGATAGGATGTCTTGAGGCTGGTGGTCTGAAACAATGTCATTACTGCAAGGAAGTTAAACATTTAGTAAACCAGTGAAACAAAGGTTTCGACCATTTAAAGGTGTTTGGTCATTAAAAATTCACTTTCCTTAATTATGATCTAGTACATAAAAATATGTGCAATACTATTTTGTTAGTATAACAGTGAAATTCCGGTGTTTCTAGCATGTCTGTGTCACTTGATATCCGGGATTATATAAAGTAGCGCGTGACGTAATCAAGGTAAGTGATACGACCGCAACACCCCTGCAGCTCTGCAGGAGCCCGTATCCTGTGTAATGTATACTGCAAAATATCACTATTGTGTGTTTGGGTGCTTGTTTTGTTTTACCGTATCTGCCTTAAATTAAGTTTAATTTTGAGAATAATCTGCAAGTTTTATTCATGGGAGATAGTTCTTTTCTAAAGTTTGAATATTGTAGGTACGGATGCAAGTAAAACTTTGAAAAAAGGTCTGTTTTAAGGGCATTATCTGTGTCGGCTATTTTTGGAGGATTTTCGTATCTGCCACAGTCATCAGTGATCACAAAGTGATCAGTAATCAATCCATGGAATAAAGGTGTCATCTCTACCTTCCTATAACTCCTTACCCCGACCCCTAAAGGCCTAACTTTGGCAAAACGGCTTAGTTCCAACGTGGTGTATGGTTTAATCTTTCACTGGTCACCCAGACAGATCGGAAATCACTCTTAGAGTTAGACCAGTTAATGATAAATCTGATGGTCTTCTCTGATCACTTGTTAACACTTCACTGGTCAGCCATAAACCAGACCGATGAGAACACTCTTGACCAGTCCAACAATCACCATCTGAATGCGCGCCCTGACACGGGACACTAATTCAATGATCAATCTGATGTCAGGTTACTGATCACTCATCACTTTAAAACCATGTCACTGGTTGCCTGTCTCCAGTTCATTGCTCATCCTGACACCAATTCACTGATCACCCTGACACCAATTCACTGATCAACCTGACACCAATTCACTGATTACCCTGACACCAGTTCACTGCGCACAGTGACACCAGTTCACTGCGCACAGTGACACCAATTCATTACTCACCCTGACCCAATTCACTAACACTGCTTACGCTGACACCAATTCATTGATAACTGACACTCCAACATCAATTCACAGATCACTCCGATACCTGATTACTGATCATACCGACATCAAATTAACTGACCACCCTGACAATGATTCGCTGTTCGCTCTGACACCAATTCGCTTAAAACTGATACCAGGATACTGATCGCTATGAAACCAGATAATTTAACACTTTGGCACTAGTTGCCAATAAATCTACTTTTCATTGACGGATCTCTGGATACCATTCTACCAAGAACCTTCAAACCAGGCAGCTGTACAGTGTACTCTGTACAGTACGGGAACAATTGCTTTACAAGTTTGAAAAACGCTTGTTTATTTAAGTAAAGATTGTGATATATACGAAGTAAATGACTTGATAATACGAGTAAATAATAATTAATGCAACATAATAATTATGTGAAATAATTGGGTGAAATTAGCTGGGCGGCAAAACAAACAAAAACACGGAATTACGATGTTATAATATTGCAGATGTAGTGTTTATTCTGTGCTGTGGATATGTATAGAATATCGCGGTGACCGAGCCTACGTCATCAGCAGAAATCTTAACATGCATATATCTTCCGCTATATAGGGCGTAGCGCTACCGGAATTTCACCATGTTGTTTGTTGTGATAAGTTGCATCTAATTACGTCGATTAACTTGTACCTTAAAATTGATGACCAAACACCTTTAAGCTTTATTAGCCTTTTTGCTTCAAGCACCATTTACAAGTGATGATTACACGTAATATCGAAGAGATTACCTGATTTGAGAGCTTTAAGAGCGTCACTGTCAAAGAGCTCCTTGAGATCCTCCTCACTCACATGGTCGCTACCAGCGGCGTCCAGGCGCTTGAATTTACCTGCGAGTTTCCGAGGTATGAACTATGACTTTTAAACTGCTTTTGTGACATTAATAAAAGTTTGAAGGCTCATTCTTAATATCAATAATACAAAGGAGATATTTCCCACCCTTGTGAATGACCATCTTCTCCAAGAATCTTTTGCTGATCCCCCTCTCTACGATCTTCTGATCCATCGTGTTCTTAGCAAGGAACCGATACACCATAACCTTGTTACGTTGCCCGATTCTATGCGCTCGATCTTGTGCTTGTAGGTCACACTGTGGGTTCTGAAACCAATAAAGGCATTGGTTACAAAGTGACATGAAATCGTCAGACCCCTCACATTTACACAGCAGTATGACATAAATACCAAACTTTCCCGCCACATGGACGAACCGCCTTTCATCGAATCCACGGGAGAACACATCGAAACGCGCGTGTTCGAAATGTGAGCGATGCGCGCTAAACACTTTCAATAGCTTTATTACGGCTGGATTTCCCGCCAATTAACGTACGTACGGACTACGGATACTCTGTAGATGAGACAAGTATTGCATGGCAGGACCAACATGCCATTGTTTGTGTCATCTACATGTTCTCAGGATCAACTTATGGTAACGGGTTCGATCTAGATGTTGCATATTGCACGCGCGTAGAGAATATAACTGGTGTCAGCGTTAAGTTTTATGAATGAGCAAGTTGGATTTTGCCGCTAGATATGCAGTTGCACGGGTCGTTTGATTTGCAGTAAGTTGGTCGTTTGATTTTTCCGCTTGCTTCATGATGATACCATTTTGCCAATCTGCCAATATCGCTACTTCATTAATAAAAAGCTCACAAGAAAAGGTGACAAAACAGAGGAGATGAAACAAAGGAGACGTAGCAGAGGAGACGATGCAGAAGAGACGCAGTTGAGGGGACGAATCAGAGGATACGCAGCAGAAACGAAGCAGAAAATACGAAGCAGAGGAGACGAAACAGAAGACACGGAGCAGAAGACACGAAGCAGAGGAGACACAGCAGAGAAGATGAAGCAGAGGAGACGAAGCAGATGAGACGAGCCGGAGGAAACGAACGAGAGGTTTCATACTTTTTTAATGTTGAAATAAGAGTAGGTAATAATCGAGATCTTTACTTACCCAATCGCTGTCAAATAAGATGACAGTATCAGCAGCCATCAAATTGAGGCCCAGACCCCCAGCTCTGGTCGAGAGAAGGAAAATCTTGTACTCTGGGTCATCAGTGAATCTTTGTATCTGAAATAGTATGTGGTCAGTTGGGAATCGACATGTATCTATTGAAATCAACGTAACCTACAATAATTGAAACTTCAAAGTTTGAGAATGGGATGACTCAAATGGTCAAATCATAACTCACATTCTCGTCTCGACTTTGGTAGTTCATTGTCCCATCCAGTCTGCTATATTTCCAAGAGGTAAAGCTCAAGTAATCTTCTATAATGTCTAAAAGCTTGGTCATGGTTGAAAAAATCAGAACCTGATAAGATAACCGAGATTAGAAGAGGAAAATAATTGGGAATTGTGACAGCTTTTTGATATTTTGACTGTCAGAAGGATACATTGCAAACTTGTGGAATTTGCTAATCTAATAATCTGTTGATATTTTTGACTGTCTGAGGTGAAATAATGAAATATTGTGCTAAAGATTCAAAGTGATAAATCCGACAGACTGCACATTTCAATATTCAGCAAACTATACACGGGAATTGATAAATCATCAGTCTGTGAAGTTTTAGGTCCGTGAAACTGAAGTCCGTGATAATCATGTCCAATAAGGTATTTAACAGGCCCTTATTACTTTATTAGCTTATTATTTGGACAAAAACGACTGACATTTTTCCGACGGGTCGGTTAAAAAGGCCGGTCTAATTAGGGTCACTTAAATTGAAAGCCAGTTAATTCATTAATTCAGGTCGAATGAAACTATTATTACTTAATCAAAGTGATAAGACAAGGTACAAAATATAATCAAATAGAAACTTAGAAGAACATAAAATAGACTGACCTTGTGCCCCTGTTTCACAATCTCAGGCAGCATCCTGTGTAGCAGTAGCATCTTTCCACTACACGATAAAACCTCTTCAGTTATTTTAGCAAATCCTAACGTGTCCGGCCGTCAATGGTTAGATAATACTATCATAATTACTCTATTACATCAAAAGCATGAAAAGTGTACTATTATTGAAGTATTATAGAGTAAGTCAGAAAACTGGATGGCAAACTTATTTGGATTAAAACCACAACAATTTCCTCACCTTTTTCATCACACGGATACTTCAACAGGTAGGGGTGGTTGCAGCACTTCTTTAACTGAACCCAAGTAACCTTCAGAGCCGACGATATCTCGCTCTTCCTCCCATTAGCAAGGATCTTAGTACCATCAAACTCATCATATATGTCTTTCTTGTCAGATGCCCATTTCGACATGTCTACATATCCGTCTTCTCCCTCAACTTCCTCAACATCCTCACTGTAGTTAATCCTCTTACTCTTCCGCAGGCCTTTTTCCGACTTTTCGAGTACCTCTTCCTCCTTCCCTTCACATAACAGGTTGAATATTCTGCGTTCTAGGATGGCTTTGTAGTATTCCTCCTGTAGGGCAGTCATGGTGGCATACACATGGATTTCCACTTTGGGAGGTATGCAAAGCTCCACGTCAGTCTTCACTCGCCTCAGTAGGAAGGGGCACAGAATCTGGTGCAACTTTCTAAGCACTTGGCCTTGTTTCTCACTCTCGATTATTTTCTCCTTTCCTCCGTCAGCATCATCTCTGAGTGCAGAAAAGTCAAACCACATTTGGAAGGAATCCAAGTCATCGAAGATATCAGGGAGAATGAAGTTAAGAAGTGACCAAAGCTCTGAGAGATTGTTTTGCAAGGGAGTACCAGTCAACAGTAGACGGTTGGCTGAATCCATGGCTTTCAAATGTTTTATCAAGCTACAATTCAGGTTCTTCAATCGGTGGCCCTCGTCAACTATCATGAACTTCCAATGGAATTTCTTAAAAAAGTTATGTTCAATGGTTATCATCTCATAACTTGTAATGACAACCGGGAAGACCCGTTTTTTACAACCAGCAATGGTTATGTTGGTCTCCCTCACTTCTTTGTACAGTTTAGGACGCTCTGTTTTAGAGCCATGGAACAGCAATGTGGGAATATCTGGAGCGAACATGTCGAACTCTCTTTTCCAGTTCGATAGTGTAGAAAGTGGGGCAATCACAATGAATGGTCCTCCCACCCCAAGCTGGTATAGCTTGGCAAGCAGACCGATACTTTGGATGGTTTTACCCAGTCCCATCTCATCAGCTAAGATACCATTCATACCTGAAAATTTCCTCAGTAATCTTACATTAAGAACAACTGACGGCTTTAGGAATGAGCTTAATGTTACACGGTTACAACTAGGGTTACCGAATATATTCGAAAGTATTCGAAACTTGGGTTCGATATTCGAATATTCGATATTCGGTCAGATCGAATATTTTGCTTTCGCCCTGATACGATATTCGCTAAATATTCGATATTCGATATTCGAAAGTTTCGAATATCAGGGTATTCGAAAATGTATTCGATATTCGGTATTCGCTCGAGCGAATACCGAATATCGAATACTAGACACTAACAACTATTCGATATTCGATATTCGATTGAACGAATATCGAATCTTCAAATACCGAATATTTGCCCGATTCGGTAACCCTAGTTACAACTTATCACAAGTTAATTGGGATCATAATATTAATTGAAATAACCACAACCAAATCTAATCCAATTAAGTAGCTTAATAAGTTGTCATTACCAGTTTTGTGGTATGGAATGCAATTGCATGGGCTTGTTTTAGCTGTAACTTAATTCAACATCAGTGACAGTAGGTATTTTCGATTTCAAGTAATTGGTAGTACAGTAATAATATAATGATAATAACAATGAATTTAAATAAGTAGTTATGGGCATTGTATTATACCTTCTAAGTGTCCTAAAATTAAATATGGGCATAATCATTTATCATAGATACCATTGTCGTATAATGTTGTTATCCAGTTGACACCATAAAGTTGATAGTCTCTTAAAACCGCACCAGTCAGCAATTTTGGTTGCAGCTCTTTGACACTCTCCTCTGCCTTTTGACAGGGCACTGAAATGCTATCACCCTCTTCTGTAGTTCTTTGCCTTTTGATCAACTCCTGGAAAGAAGCAACTGTTTTTTCCAGCACACAATACACATTACACATAGTTACGTTATAGATAGTTGATGGTGAGCTTGATAGTTAAGTAAAGAAGTAAGTACGCTGTAGTAGTGTAGTTCAGATATGGAACACACAGGATGGGAGCAAGATGAATCAATTTATGTATTTGGAATTCATGAAGTAATTGAGGAGGGTCCTTTAGGGTCAAAAAGTCAAGATATGGTGTTAAGATAAATCTGTGTTAGTGTAATGAGTACAAATTACAATGGATACAATGGTTTCCATTTTGGGGTATGCAAAACTCCAGCCTAGCCTCAAGGAAGGGGCACAGAATCTGGTGTTACCTTTTCTCAGCACTTGGCCTTGTTTCTCACTCTCGATTATTTTTCTCCTTTCCGTCAGCATCATCTCTGAGTGCAGAAAAGTCAAAACCACATTTGAAGGAATCCAAGTCATCGAAGATATCAGGAGAATGAAGTTAAGGAAGTGACCAAAGCTCTGGAGATTGTTTTGCAAGGGAGTACCAGTCAATAGTATTATTGGCTGAATCCATGGCTTTCAAATGTTTTATCAAGCCACAATTCAGGTTCTTCAATCGGTGGCCTCGTCAACAATCATGAACTTCCAATGGAATTTCTAAAAAGTTATGTTCAATGGGTTATCATCTCATAACTTGTAATGACAACCGGAAGACCGTTTTTACAACCAGCAATGGTTATGTTGGTCTCCCTCACTTTCTTTGTACCAGTTTAGGACGCTCTGTTTTGAGCCATGGAAACAGCAATGTGGAATATCTGAGCGAACATGTCGAACTCTCTTTCCAGTTCGATATAGTGTGTAGAAAGTGGGCAATCACAATGAATGGTCCTCCCACCCCAAGCTGGTATAGCTTGGCAAGCAGACCGATACTTTGGATGGTTTTACCCAGTCCCATCTCATCAGCTAAGATACCATTCATACCTGAAAATTTCCTCAGTAATCTTATATTAAGAACAACAGACGGCTTTGGGAATGAGTTTAATGTTACACGGTTACAACTTATCACAAGTTAATTGGATTCATAATAATTGAAATAGTTATAACCACAAGCAAATCTAATCCAATTAAGTAGCTGAATAAGTTGTCATTACCAGTTTTGTGGTATGGAATGCAATTGCATGGGCTTGTTTTAGCCGTAACTTTATTCAACATCAGTTACAGTAGGTATTTTCGATTTGAAGTAATTGGTAGTACAGTGATAATATAATGATAATAACAATGAATTTAAATAAGTAGTTATGGGCATTGTATTATACCTTCTAAGTGTCTTAAAATTAAATATGGGCATAATCATTTATTATAGATACCATTGTCGTATAATGTTGTTATCCAGTTGACACCATAAAGTTGATAGTCCCTTAAAACCGCACCAGTCAGCAATTTTGGTTGCAGCTCTTTGACACTCTCCTCTGCCTTTTGACAGGGCACTGAAATGCTGTCACCCTCTTCTGTAGTTCTTTGCCTTTTGATCAACTCCTGGAAAGAAGCAACTGTTTTTTTCCAGCACACAATACACATTACACATAGTTAAGTTATAGATAGTTGATGGTGAGCTTGATAGTTAAGTAAAGAAGTAAGTACGCTGTAGTAGTGTAGTTCAGATATGGAACACACAGGATGGGAGCAAGATGAATCAATTTATGTATTTGGAATTCATGAAGTCATTGAGGGAGGGGGTCCTTTAGGGTCAAAAAGTCAAGATATGGTGTTAAGATAAATCTGTGTTAGTGTGTAATGAGTACAAATTACAATGGATGTGGTGTCAGTACTACAGTGATTTATTGATCTGACCAGAATGAAGGCTACATGTTCAAAAATCACCCTTGAAAAAGACAAGAAGGCAGAAAGATAATTTTGTTGGGCAAAAATTCGAGTGGGTATGATTATATGCTAATATAAGTATACAGTTATCAACATTCACCAACATTCGTGTTTCATCACGTAGAAAGCAGTGAGCTGCTGTTCAGTTAACAAAATTAACTCTGGGAAGTTACATCATGTGATTATATATGTTAATCTAACGGCACATAGTGATGGATTGATACTGTTGTAGTAATTGCAAGAGGAGAAGCCGAGTGCCAATTAATGCACTAATCACCGAGGTGAAGTCGAGTGTTGATTAGTACATTAATTGGCTCGAGGCGTCAGCCTATTGCAATAAGTGCAACAGTATCACTTCTGTGGCATAAGATTAGCGTATCATACCATGGTCCATGACCAGTTATACTCTTAATAAAATAATTACACAGTAGTAATTTGCACGGGAGTGGTACAATACAGTATACATCACTTACTCACTTACTCACTAAATATGTTTCATATCAAATGTTCCATATGATATTATACCCCTCCCAAGCTTGTTTTGGCGACCGTATAAGTTTGGTTATACGGTCTCCACTGTATTACAGTGCAAAAAAGCTAAAAATGAAATTTGATTTTATGAAGGAGCACTCAAAAATCTTCTTAAGCGTTGAATCCGGGTCGCAGACCCGAGTAGGAAGAAATACTGTTGTTTGGTTATAGAATAGTCGGTCCCAGCTGTATCTGGTCGGGGTATAATCCGGTTCCATGATCTCAGCTGTGACCGTATATCTTCGATAATGAACTCGGCACGCCTCGTCCATTATCCACCTTACACAGTCTCGGCTGTCTCCTCGACCATGTAAGTTGCGGTATACGGTCACCACTTCGACATGTAACCGCTTATTACACTCTTTGCACAACGAAAAAATGGAAAATTTAACAAAGAAAAACAAAACAATTCTGATAACAACAAACCTCTTTATCTATAACATCAGATATATCAGGCTTTTTTCGTTTGCTTGAGCGACCCCTTCTTTTACCAGTGCTTTGATCAGCAGTTTCATTAGCAGTAGATGGGTTAGATTTGGATATGATTTTTTCATCATTGCGTTTTTTTGCTTCCTCTTCAGCCTTAATTCTTTCAAGAAGAAAACCAGTGTAAATTGAACTTTTCTCTAGCAGGTGCATCAACTGTTGATACCTTATGCTCTGGTCAAGATGATCCAATTCACATACTTTCTGAAATTATGAAGGTTGACCTTTGTAACTGAATGAGATAACGTTTATGTAAATTGCATAGCATTACATAAAGTATTTCAAAATATTCAAGTGTTTGAAAACGCTTGCATTTTGAAGTAACTAATATTAAACTGAGATAGGGCTCAAGTACCATAATTGTAATTTCATTTAAATACTTTTGTCAATGCTGACCAATTTTAAAGCTTTCAAACCTAAACTTTTTTGGTCCCTGATATTGTTAGGTAGACTTTTTGCAAAAAGTCAACCAACATATGATTGATTGTACAGTTGGGGATCGTTCACATATTACGTAATCACCTAGGGGGAGGGGGAGTTTTCAAATGATTACGGGGAGGGGGGAGGGGGGTTTGGTGGTTGATTACATAATCAAAATTTACAATTTTTGACACAATTTTTGAGATTTTTTGCCACGAATTCTCGGTATTTTTAGCAAAATTTTCAGATAACCATTACTCAAAAGCACCATTTTTCAGTACTATTTTTAAAAAAATTACCTTAATATCTTCGAAAATTTTTCCAAAGTCGAAACATAGTCAATTTTAAAGTATTAACACTGTCCATTTTCTTCATTTTCTACTCAAAAAGGTGGGGGGGGGTTAGCCATGATTACGTAATATTCTCCTCAAGAGAGGGGGGTTGGGCTTTGGTTACGTTTGATCACAAGGGGGAGGGAGGGGGGTTGAAAATGGCCAAAAATTGATTACGTAATGATATGTGAACGATCCCTTGTCAGTTACCCCTATAATTTCCCTTATTAATGATGTTTGATTTTGAGATTTGAATGTATATACACTATACAATTATAAAGTTTTTGCTGGTGTTGGATCACCAAAATTTATTATGAAATAACTAGCAGGCCCGTTGGGCCTGCTAGAATAATATATAAATGGATACATACCTTATCAGACATAATTATCACAGACTTAAGTTTCACGGACCTAAAACTTCATGGACATTAATATTCACGCTCCATCCAGCCACTTTAAATTTCAAGAAAACTTCAAAATTATCGGCTCGATTTTTCCCATTTTCTTCCACGATTTGAATACTTGAATTAAAGACTTTTTCAATATTTCTTACTAATTAATATGATAAATTTCCATATTGCAGGTACAAATCATGAAAAAGAAGTATAATTTCGTTCAAAATTTTATTCTTTGTGCTTTCAGTCAGAAATTTTGCATCTCTATTGTTGAAATTTTAGGAGGAAATACCAGACTTAACTTTCACAGACCTGAAAATCATGGACATAAGTATCACGGAAAAAATTTTCATGGACATTAATATTAACGCTGAGGTGCTCAGCGTGAATGTAATGTCTGTAATAATTTTTGACAACAATCTATCTGGATTATCCCCCGTTATTCAAACTATGCTCCATCTTGATATATCTTGACGTTGAAGTAAAAAACTGTCAAATTTTCAAAAACTATGTAGCACAGCATTTAAGAGTCATAGCATAATAGAAAGCGCTTGCATAGAACTGATTATAATCTGCACGTGCACAAACTTGGTTTCCATAGCAATGACACCTCTTTCCTTTCTCTTGATAATTTCTTGGCAAGCTCAAATTTAATGGTGTGTGCCCGTACAGACAAACATTATTCAATATTCACGTGTGAATTTACTTTATATAAAAGATGACAAAATTTTGGGTGTGGGAGGCCGGGAGGGCCAAGCCAATTCTTTCAGAAAAATTTAAGTTGGGTATTTTTCCAATATACCTTCACCATTCACATTAAGAAGCCATGCCATTAAACACTTTTTTGAGCTAGGGAGGGCCAAGGCCCCCCCCCCCCCTAGATTTTACTAGGGGGGGGGGGACTTTTTAAAACTAAGGGGGCTCCAACATTTACATCAGCAAATTTTCATTTTCATAGTTCTAATTTTCATTATTTTGCATAAATTTACAACTAAAATCATGTTTTTTGATTTATTTAACTTTAAAAAAGGTGAATTTCATGATAAATTTCTGTCTAACTGGACTTAATTTTAACTTTCTTTTGATGTTCAAAGTTTTAGGAAAATCCTAGTAAAATTTAACCCTGTTCAATTGAAAAAAATTATTTCAACTCTATGATAAACATTTCATTTGTTCCGGTGAGCATCCATGTGTGCTACAAGTTGCAACAGCCTCATTCTGATCATCCCCCACTTCCTGGGTCCTTTGATAGCATATTTTCTGTGACAAAAAAATTTATGGTCAGTTTCGTACAGGGGATTAAATAATAAGAAATTTGAATCTGCTGTATAATGGGCTAAGGAAACTTAGCTATTGGTAAGGTCCAATTATCTTCATCCAAAAATGTCTGAATAAAATCGAATATCACATCAAAAAGTCACTCCCCGCAGCTGTTTTTCCAAATGCTGTTTTTCCGAATGCTGTTTTTCTGAATGCTGTTTTTCCGAATGCTGTTTTTCCGAATGCTTTTCCTAATGCACTTTGTTGAATTGTTTTTGTGCCACAGCTGTGCAAGTTCTTAAGTTGATGTGCCACTATAATTTAAAAGTTTAGATTATTATTATTAATAGCAGGCCTACAAATACACAGCTCACTCGGCGCTGCTACGCAGCACCTTGTTCACAACATTCAAATCAACTTAATACTTTTTATGGCATCAAAAAATTCCAATCAGATCAGACCTGACAGACATACAAAAAAAATAATATTACAGAAGTTGCGAAATCATATTAAAGATTAATACACTAACCTCATCACATGCCTTTTGTTCCTTATTGGCTTGTTCTTCTTTTAACTTAAGGTCATCCTCATGGAGCTCAAGTTCATCTTCATTTGACAAATCACTCTCTCCACCATCATTGATTTTCTCAAATTTCATGTCAGACACTGGCGTATTTGATCTTGATGTGGGTGGAGATAGTATTGTGTCAGGAACAGCAATTTGACCTGATTTTATCTGAGATTCATTGCTCTTATCATCTCCATCTTTCAATAAAGGAAAATGATGAAGACTTTGCTCCATGAATCCTGTACAAGTACACAAATTTTTTGAAAATCTCCGAAGAGAATGAAATAATATAAATATATTCTGAGAAAGCACTAGAGGTGCATCACCAATAGTGTATCACAATTTCACAAAGCATCATCAATATAATTCAAGTTTAAAAAGTAAAATAAAAATATATTATAAGTCCTGATCATTATAAATTATCCAAGTTTTCAAAAAAAAACAATCCCTTTCATTAAAAAAGCCCCAATAAGGAATGAAAATGCCAAAAACGGTCAGATTCACATGAACATACAAACAAGAAAAAAGTTACCATTGGTGAATCATGCGAAAAAATTTGCTGTGTCTACAGCCCACTGTATGAAAAGAAAAAACAATATGTATGAACTTACGTTAAAAGAACTGCTGGCACCATAAAACTTAAGACTAAGAGTTCAAAAGATGTTCATAATTCCATGCTGACAAATGATTCTTGTTGGCTGACACTAGATCCAAGTTCAGCTAATACTCTGCTTTTGGTATGAGATTGAGGTCCAGTGTCTCCATTTCTGCTGCTATGGCTCTTGGTTTACCCCTATAACCTCGAAGTGAAATGACACATGTCTTAAGAAGGTCAAATCTTAAGCCATGCCTCACAAAGGCAACAGTATCACTGTATGATTGTCCTGATTTATTACTGAGTTTCACAGCCAGGTGCTTCAGAAACCTTGCTGCCTCGTTGCCCATCCACCAGTTGTGCTGAAAACTAGTGGTGAATGTAGCCTTTTCAATCTGAATCACTCTATCATTGTATTTGTTCTTCTTCTCAGCCTCATGTCTCTTATACATCTGAAAGGCTTGTGTTCGCATTGGACTGAGCTTGTGGGTGTAGTACCCTTTTTATCTGTAAATGCTCTATCCAAAGGCCCAGAAACCTCTAGTACTCACGTCTAGCCTAGCCCCATCACTAACATCTGTCCCACTTTGCAGCTGCTCAGTGGTTACAGGTATCAGGCTTGGTTCCAATACTGTATCTTTGCACACCTGTTCAATCAACTTTGCAATGGTGCATTTCAGTGAGTCATGTCTTAGTGAGATGTAGCCACCAAGCTTGCATGTTAGACAATGGTTTATTGTGTTTGGTGCCCCGCCATACACATAGTTTAGGTCTGTTTAGTGAGCTGAGAGTCAGATTATACCTTAGACTAATTGCATCTTGGAATTCTGCTTATTCAACAAAAAACCCATATTCTTTCAAGGGTAGTGATGTTAACCATGATGAAGCCCCTTCTCTGAGAAGTAATTCCAGTTGACGCTGTACTAGAGGACTGAGCTCCTTCTCCAGTTCACTTTATATTCATCATAGAAGTCTTGTCTGTTCTTCTTGATTTGATTTATTATACCACTCTGCTTGGTGTCATCTACATTGAATGAGCTCTCTTGGTTGTATATGGCATTTGTCAGATCTTCAGTAGCAAGGATGGAATTTCTATATTCCAACTCAGCAGTTTGACAAATGTTTGCTATGCTGAGACCACCCATCCTTGCAGGTAGGGCAAAAATCTTTCTCAGCTGCTCAGAGACATGTAGTTTTCCAATAAGAACAGGGATAAAAACATCCTTTATGTGGTATTCCAAGCGGTTCAACAATTCTGACACTCCTGGGGTGGTTCTTGCTAGGAAATTCCATCGTTTAGATGCTCCATATACAAACCCTGCATATGCCAGCTGTGGTTCAGATGATGCTATCTCTGTTAGCCCAGTAACATCTTTGGTCCATTCCTTGATCTCATTTTTACAAATTCTGCTTTCCCATTTTCGGATCCAATATAAGATCCTAGGTACCTATGACCTTCTTGTAACATTTATGTCTGGGAATAGTTCCATAGCTACACTGTAGAACTCTGGTTTCACAATTAACCATGTTTTGCTGGGTTTTGGATGATAGCCATATATTGGACCATCATTCTGGAGGCTCATCCACCATCCTTTTATGCTTTCTAATTTCCCTGCTGAGGCTGCATCATCAGCATAGAAAATCTGCTTGAGGTCTTTACTTATGTGACTTGAGACCTTCAATGAGGGCAGGGAAAAAGCCCTTCATTTTGGGATATTTTGGCTAAAAGTTCAGATTTGGCAAATATTAAGCCTATTTTCATTAAAAAGTCCACAATTTTTTTCGGGATTATTTTGCATCAGGAATGTGTTTTTTGCTTACAATTTGATATTTTTGTGTTTTGTTTTATATATTTTTTCATGCAGGCAATTTCCTATTTATGCTTATGAATTTGATTTTAAAAAGGCCTTGATCCACTTCAAATTCGTCCGGGCATCAATGATTGGGCATTATTTTTGTAGTAATTCAGTAGATACATGTTGAAAGTTGGCCTTGTCTTGCCAAATCATAATCTAGAGGACCTTATGCAAAATTGTATCTGGAATAAAATTATCAGCGAGTTGGGGTAACTTTGAACACTTTTCAAAAGTTGTCAAATTTTATTGCCCAAAGGAAGTTTTTGTAAGAATGGCAAATAAGAAGCATCATTTGCATGTTTTAAACCCAATTTAGCGTAATTTGAAGCAAAAAAGTCCAAAAAAATTTTTGGGGTAACTTTGAACAACACTTTTGAGTGGGCGTGGCCATGGTTTCACCATCTTAATTGACGAAATGAAGTATGTGGTAACGAACTTTCCATCGACCCAGAATTTGTCCAAAACATAAAATCTATATCCAGGAGGCTTCTAATTGGTCTAATTGGATGTTCAAAGTTACCCAGAGCCGGGTAACTTTGAACAAGTTAGTTGCAAATTTGATCACGTGATCACGGCTCTGTTAGTACAAACTGACGTTTCACATACCAGGTTTATTAGCCAGTGTCCCTAATGGTTATAAGAACACACGAACTTTTTGGCATGTGTTCTATTTTTAGAGGGCAGTTAGAAAAACTGAAAAATCGTTCAAAGTTACCCCGCTCTACCCTAGTTATTTAGATATTTTAGAGACTGCTCCACTTGGTTGAGTTTTTATGATATGCCACAGACAAAACAAAACGACAAGATTTTGTGATTACGTCAACGAATCACATCATCACTAAATCACCCAAAAAACTCTTACATTAGGGGTGGGACCATTTGACAACTTTGAAATCGACTTTTTGGAATCAATTTCCTACCAACTTTTTTGACATCATTGATGACAAAGAGGATTTCTGGTACCAATTTTAGGTCCCCAGACCCTCTAAACATAATTTCCCCCTCACTTTTTCGGGTGCACGTATGGGTAAAAATGGCTATTTTTGGAGGTTTTTCAAGCCTGTAATGGTCATTTCTTCAGAAAATGGGCTCAAATTCACAGCATTCATGTAAAACAATGATATCGTTCGAATAAAAAAGGTCCCATTAAAAAATATTGAAATTTCTAGATTTCATAGCAATAATAAGGCCAAATATCACCCTCGTAGCCAAATTTAGCACATGGCTGTATCTCGAGACAGGAAGGTCGTAGAGACAAGGGATCAAAAGTATTTTGGGGTAGAATCCTACCATTAGTGGGGGTAGAGCACCACAGAATGTCTCTAGGACGCTTCCTTCCTCGACTTTCCTTTTAATAAGGCCAAATATTGCCCGCGTAGCCAAATTTAGCCCACAGAGCTGTATCTCGAGACAGAAAGGTCATAGAGGCAAGAGGTTAAAATTATTTCGGGGTAGAATCCTACCATTAGTGGGGGTAGAACACCTCAGAACGTCTCTGGGACGCTTCCTTCCCTGAAACTCCCTTTAATTTTGCCATCTGAGCCCCTTTGTATTCAGTGTTTGCAATAAAATTTTGCCACCACCATAAGAAACCTTCCGCAGCCTCATTGACACTATCTTAACCTCAGAATACGTTTCAGTTCGACAAAGAACATGCATATCAAGGCTTTAAACATTTTTTCAACAATTAAGTAAAGCAATGGCATTCATTTTTAGGCAATATATATAGTTGCGATTGAAGTAACACTTGATTCAACTTATGGCCGAAGGAACATTCATTTTCAAAACTAAATAACCAAGTTTAATTCAAAACACTGTCGATGCAGCTCAGTTTCATCGAAATTTCAAATTTTAAAATGGAATTTGGTATTCCTAAACTGTAATTTTAAGTGTTTAAGGGAGATAATTAGGTCTATAGGTACTGGACACGTTTCTGATTACCGACGTATTAAAAAGTTTTATAGGTATATTACTATATTATATTATATACAAGTTGTAAGTTCTAGTGATGCTATATAATATAGCAAGATTTTTTCGTGGACTCATATTAAGTATGAACCCATAACTTGGTGTATTTCTTCCAAAAGAGGAAACATCCAATGTGTCATAGCTGACAATTTTAGCAGAGCAATGCAATCAACCTGGAAATAAGATGCCACATCTATTGTATTTTCTATCATTCCAGCAACTAAGGAAATATGGCTATTATCAAACAGTAGGTACAGTAAAAAATTCACCCACTGCAAAGATTTCGCAGCCTGGTCGAGACCTACATCACTGGTTTCAGAAATTTCTGTCGTCAGTTGTCTACTGTTCCCTTGGATTCGCCAATAACATCAGTGCCAGATTCCTTATTTACAGCCTCTTATAAAACAGGCTCAATTACTGATGTAAATTACTTCTTAATTCAGTGAAATGAGCGGTGGCTTACTGTGTAGGATAAGATATCAATTGCTAGTGATTCTAGATTTTGGATATCCTATTGCTGAAGGAGAGGCCTGTTCAAACAATTGCAAACATTCCATATTAGAACCGACATTATATAGCCCATAACTTACAATAACACCATGTACACTAGAAATCTACTGTGAAAGCAGCTATGCAGCGAAAACATATCACATTTCATTCTGGTAATGTATCTGACGGCCTGAAACTCTGCGGTTTACAGAAACGCAAAAATATCACTATTATGAATATACTTAATGTCCAGTTTACTGATCATTTAAACCTGTCAGCTGGAACGAAAAAGCAAAAATGACTACAACTTGCATGTTCTTTGTCGAACTGAAACATATTCTGAAGTTAAGATAGTGTCAATGAGGCTGTGGGAGGTTTCTTATGGTGGTGGCAAAATTTTATTGCAAACACTGAATACATAGGGGCTCAGATGGCAAAATTAAAAGGAATTTCTGGTAAGGAAGCGTCCCAGAGACGCTCTGAGGTGTTCTACCCCCACTAATGGTAGGATTCTACCCCGAAATAATTTTAACCTCTTGCCTCTATGACCTTTCTGTCTCGAGATACAGCTCTGTGGGCTAAATTTGGCTACTGCCGGGCAATATTTGGCCTTATTAAAAGGAAAGTCGTGGAAGGAAGCGTCCTAGAGACATTCTGTGGTGCTCTACCCCCACTAATGGTAGGATTCTACCCCAAAATACTTTTGATCCCTTGTCTCTACGACCTTCCTGTCTCGAGATACAGCAATGTGCTAAATTTGGCTATGCGGGTGATATTTGGCCTTATTATTGCTATAAAATCTACAAATTTCAATATTTTTTAATGGGACCTTTTTTATTCGAACGATATCATTGTTTTACATGAATGCTGTGAATTTGAGCCCATTTTCTGAAGAAATGACCATTACAGGCTTGAAAAACCTCCAAAAATAGCCATTTTTACCCATACGTGCACCCGAAAAAGTGAGGGGGAAATTATGTTTAGAGGGTCTGGGGACCTAAAATTGGTACCAGAGATCCTCTTTGTCATCAATGATGTCAAAAAAGTTGGTAGGAAATTGTTACCGAAAAGTCGGCAAAATAGTCCCACCCCTACTTACATATCACGTTAGCCCAGTAGGTTACAAATCATGTCCCAGACTTGCATGACGGCAAGCTCCACACTGGTTGAGTTTATGCCATTCAACTCACATGTTTTCAAACAGCAGTACAAAACATCTCTGGATCATTCCTGTTGTTCTAAATACAGTAGTAGTAAAAATTGTATATTGAAGCTGGATTATAGATGATCAATTCGCGCCGCAATTGTCTCCACATGGTTGAGTAAGGACACATCAGAGCTGGTCTAATGTAAAGTATCAATGAATCATATTTTATGTTTGATTTAAAACCTTTAACAGACACACCTCTTCTTAGAAAGAGACGATAGGTTTGTACATCTTCACTTGTGAATAAAAGGCTCCACATTGGTTGAGGATACCTATAAGGAGTCACATGACTTACTTTCTATCTATGTCTGGACTGCCATAGTGATCAAAGACCCTCTCTGGTTGAAAAATGCAACTTAAATTGAACTTGAAGCACTTTCCATTAGCATTCTGTTTATTAGAATGCAGCTCCACGCTGGTTGAGGACTGTTACACATTTCAATCATTCAAAATTGTAATCATACATATTTGTTTTAGTTTTTAACAAAGGTTTGACATCTCTATTCACTTAACTTTTGATTCTGTGGACATTTAAAAATCGCCTTTCATTCATAAGGATGCTCCACATCAGTTGAGTAACCAAAGTTACTCAACCAGGGTGAAGTATGTTCTCAATGCATTTCCAGAGGTGAATCAATTTGAAAAATTATGTTTAACCTAATGCTGCTCTCTGGAATCCCGTGAACAAAAACCTGGTTAATTCTAGTCACTGGCTCCACAGTGGTTGAGATACAGACCTAAAATTGGTATCATAAGACATTTTAACCACTGTGTAATAGTGGGGGGGGGTCGACCTATTTTTTGTTTTTTTTGTTTTTTTTGTTAAGGTAAATGTTGTTTTCTGAAAAAAAACAAAAAAAAAAAATAAAAACAAAAAAACAAAAAAAACAAAAAAACAAAAAAACAAAAAATACAAAAACAGAAAAAACAAAAAACAAAAAAACAAAAAAACAAAAAACAAAAGTTACAAAAACATAAAAACATAAAACAAAAAAAACAAAAATACAATAAAAACAAAAATACAATAAAAACAAAAAATACAAAAACAAAAACATAAAAAACCAAAAAACATGAAAACCAAAAAATATGAAAGGGAATTTGGTTTCTGCCCATTTTGCTGCTGTGGTGTCGTCTTCAAAATCGAGTGAAACCACTCTAATAAAGTATTTTGCGATAGAACGCTATTTTCCCTACTCTGAACATCTGTAACTCAGAGAGTTTTCGCCAGATTGTGTTTTACTTCGATACACATTGCTTTTAGACCTAGAGATTTAGCAATAGAGGAGTTCTCAATTTAAGGCGATCGGTCGAAAATTTTTGTCGCAGGAGGCTTCTAAAAATGTAACTGCCAAATGCTTGAAATTACGTTTAAGACCGAAAATTTAGAATGTAGCCCTATTCGGTGATATAATGACGAAGTGATAATGGTTTCTCAATGTCTCAATAAATAGGAATGAGAAATCTATGATGAAATTGTGAAGCACGTAAGTTCACGTGGATGTTTTCTAGAAATTAGGGGATTTCAAGAAATTTATATTTGCATAGGTCATTCGACTTGATTACATTGAAACAAGTTCAGATGCGATAGAAATACGTAAACTTGATGTCAGTTTCTGTATTTCAGCCGTTGAGTTCACGTCGATGAGTTGAAGGAATTGATAAGAAATACGTGACCAATGTTGTTTGTTCCGAGTTAGAATAAGGTTTGGTTATGTGGGCTCGAACTGACAAAATGAATGTGAAAATGGATTTTCCACACTCAATTCAGCAGAAGGTTACTACGCAAACCTTAATAACTTGATGTATCAATAGTATTATATTTACTCTTTTATTTTTTTTTGATCTATTTTGTAATTTTTGTATTTCATGTTTTATGTTTTTTATGTTTTTGTTTTTTGTATTTTTTTGTTTTTTTGTTTTTTATGTTTTTTTTGTTTTTTATGTTTTGTATTTTTTGTTTTTTTTTTTTTTGTTTTTTTTGTTTTTTTTTTTTTGTTTTGTATTTTTGTTTTTTTTGTTTTTTTTGTTTTTTTTGTTTTTTTGTTTTTTTTTTTTTTGTTTTTTTTGTTAAGGTAAATGTGATTTTTTGAAAAAAACAAAAAACAAAAAAAACAAAAAAATATGTCGGCCACCCCCCAATAGTGTCATGAAGTATCATCTCAAAATTATGAGTATAAGTACAAATAAAACGTAATTAACATTTTGAGGTGAAAAATGGGTAAAAATCGGTCCTCAAATGTGTCAAGACAGCTTTCAACATGACCTTGTGACAAAGTCGAAAAGTCTTTTTGGGGGTATATAGTGTATATTCTGATAGTAAGGGAAGGATATGTTCTAGAAGTTACCATTACACTCATATCAGTATTCTCTTACCTATAGCATTTTATACAGTCATTTATTAGGTGACAGTTATATATCTCTTGTTTTACACTCAGTTACATTCTTTCACAATACGTATATATATTTCTGCATGTTTATTTGCATTCAGAGATCATAAGGATTTCCAGGGATTTACTCTTTTTACCATTTTCATCACCTTATTTGGTAGTTTTTTAGACTTTCATTTTAGCGGGTTTAGTCAGGATTACTGAGTGCTTAGGATTAGGGTCACGTGGTCTGGTAGGTACGCTGATTGGTGGATAGAGAGGGTCAGGTGACGCGGCACGTGAGTCACGTGATAGGGTAAAACGGGGTGGAGTGGGACAGGAGGTAAAGAGGGACAAATTGGGGTGAAATGGAACACCTGGGGGGAAAGTGGGACACTTAACGAAATTTCAAAAAACCTACATCTATGCAAAGCTATGGTGAAGACTACACTTTGGGTAAAGAGGAACACTGTCAAAATTATGCATAAGACCGATATGGGGTAAAGTGGGACAAATTTTCGAAAATTTTCCAAAGCAACACCCAACAGTATTTCATGCAATAAAAAGCCACTGGGTAAAGTGGGACAGTCATATTTTGTATATTTTACCCATTGTGGGGTAAGTGGTACAGCAATAACAATTGATTTTTATGATGATCTAGACATTTATTTGTTATAATTTAGATGGAATGCTATTGCCAACAAGACTTTACAGGTGAGTGGGGAAAGTGGAACAGGAATTTAATCTTGATTATTGGATAATGGGGTAATGTGGGACAATTGATAAAAGTATGGAACTAATCGAAAATCGCCCTGTTTTTGTGACTTATGTATGTGAGAATATCAATAATGCCTATTAAAACTTTTAATTCAGCATCACGAATTAAAATTATTGATTTTTATTGAATTTTTGACAATTTTTGCGCAACTGTCCCACTTTCCCCCCAAATTTATTATACCATATCATTTAGTGCTATTTTCAAGAAAAATAAAGTATACTACAACCAAAGTGAAAAATCTTGATGAAAAACAACCTGCATAGCATAACTGTTTCCTTAGGAATACATGATTTCATTTGATCTGACTTGACTGTCCCACTTTCCCCATTAACATGATTTTCAATGAAAATAAAATTTCATGCCTGAGAAACTTATAAGGGATGTTTTAGTAAACAAATTATGAGTTGCAAATGCTTTTTATTGCTTATATTGTGATAATTATCCTTGTTAACTATCAGTGTCCCTCTTTCCCCCACAACGTGTTAATTATAGGTAACTACATTTTCTCATTAAATTTCGTCATTTTGGGCTTCACTCAGATGGCAACTGAACCGTTGGAATGGAGAAAAATCGATAAATGGTTCCCATACAACAAATTTACAAAGTTTTTAGGTGAGCGCGGGTAAGTGGGACATTTTTAAAAAAGGCTGTGAAATGACCAAAACCAAAATTCTTGCCAAAGAGGTACTTATTTTCCATGTTTGGCCATATATGAACCTCTTTATGAAATTTGAAAGTTTAAATCTAAAAGAATAATTTTTGGGGTAAAGTGGACCAATTCATTCAATTCTCCAATTTGCCCAATTAGACTCAATCTTTCTCTGTTCCAAAGTGGTTTATTCGACTTATTCTAAAGAACTGTACATGTCCAATGAAGAAAAAACTTCTCAAATGGTTATCTCAGGGCTACAGAGACTGTCCCTCTTTACCTCCACATGAGGGGTGAAGTGGGACATGCTGCGGGAAAAAGATGGACAGCTTTTTCTATATGAAAACCATTGGTTGAGATTTTTCGGCCAATTCTATGGAAAGAGGAAGGGTTCATTGCTAAAATCATCAACCAAAAATTAATTTTTCGTTAAAAGTGTGACTGTGGCACCTGAATATGTCTCAAATTGTCCCACTTCACCCCACTTTACCCTACGTACAGCGCCGCTCGACAATCTCTGTCTAGCAGTCAGTGTTGGTTTTATCATTTTCGGAGCAGTTGGAAAGCTCTTGGTTTAGTGCAGGAGTTGAGGTGTTAATTCATTGTGAAAGTTTATTTGATACATTTTCACGTTTCTAACGTTTGTAGCATAAGCTTGTAGGTACTCATTGTGTTTGTGATTGATGAAAGTTTGATCAAAGTTACGTGAAAGGGGTTGAAGATTTTCCTATAGCTGTATTGACATTTGTCCAAGTTATTTGCAGTCTTCTGTAAGTGACTCTCTCACAGCATTGTCGAAGTTGGTCGCAGTCTTCTGCGATCAACATAGGTGTCAACTCGTCAGAGTTATTTGCAGTCTTCTGTAAGTAGCTCCTCCACAGCATTGTCGAAGTTGGTTGCAGTCTTCTGTGATCAACATAAGTGTCAACTTGTCAGGGTTATTTGCAGTCTTCTGTAAGTAACTCTCCCACATTCGTGATTGCAGTCTTCTGTGATCATTGCACGTGTCTTGTCAGGTGATTGCAGTCTTCTGTGATCATAGTACGGGGGTTTTCTTACGGTTGCAGTCTTCTGTGATCGGTATACGGGTGTTGTCAAGTGATTGCAGTCTTCTGTGATCAGTTACGTGTTGTCAGGTGATTGCAGTCTTCTGTGATCAGTTACGTGTTGTCAGGTGATTGCAGTCTTCTGTGATCAGTTTACGCGTTGTCAGGCGATTGCAGTCTTCTGTGATCGGTCTTCGGTGTATTGCCCAGTATTCAGCCCAACTCAGTGATTGCAGTCTTCTGTGATCATACTCCACGGTACGCCCCTACCTTAACCGCTCATTAGCACGCTGCGCTACCTACACGCAGTTTTACACCATAATTACCTTAGTGGTAGAAATTGTTCGTTAATTATGATTATTTTCATAAAATGATCATAATTCGTATTTCATATTATCATAATTTGTACTTTCTTAAAATTCGACCATTATTTAGACTTTTAGAAAACATGTTGAAACTACCAGATTACCATGTTGCCTGAAAATTATCGTTGGCACTATGGCCATTTTCAAATCTTTGTAATACAACTTCAATCAGCAAATTTTCAAAATCAAAGGTTGCGTTGCTATCATATCATCATGGAGTTGCCATAAATTACGGAGTTTCTCAACAATTGATACCAATAATCAAGGCCCTAACCTCCAAATAAGCTACCTTACTGTCAGACCTTATCAAAGACCAAATTTACATTTGATCCAAAATGAAAACACAGACAACATAAGTCGAAAATCAATATGTGAGCCCCTTCATAACAGGGGACACTACGTGGGACCCATCACTATAAACTATCAAGTAACAGAGGACCCTATGCAACAGGGACACTAAGTTAACAGAGGACCTATCACTAACAGGGACACTATCAAGTTAACAGAGGACCTATCACTAACAAGGACTATCAAGTTGTAACAGAGGACCTATCACACTAACAGGGGACTATCAAGTTAACAGAGGACCCTATCACTAACAGGGGACACTATCAGGTGAACCAGAGACCATATGTTAACGGGGACACTATCAAGTTAACAGAGGGACCCTATCACTAACAGGGGACACTATCAAGTTAACAAGGATTTCTCTTAACAGGGGGACACTATCAAATTAACAGAGACCCTATCAAGTTAACAGAGGACCGTATCACTAACAGGGGACACTATCAAGTTAACAGAGGACCCTATCACTAACAGGGGACACTATCAAGTTAACAGAGGACCCTATCACTAACAGGGGACACTATCAAGTTAACAGAGGACCCTATCACTAACAGGGGACACTATCAAGTTAACAGAGGACCCTATCACTAACAGGGGACACTATCAAGTTAACAGAGGACCGTATCACTAACAGGGGACATTATCAAGTTAACAGAGGACCCTATCACTAACAGGGGACACTATCAAAGTAACAGAGGACCCTATCACTAACAGGGGACACTATCAAGTTAACAGAGGACCCTATCACTAACAGGGGACCCTATCAAGTTAACAGAGGACCCTATCATTAACAGGGGACACTATCAAGTTAACAGAGGACCCTATCACTAACAGGGGACACTATCAAGTTAACAGAGGACCCTATCACTAACAGGGGACACTATCAAGTAAACAGAGGACCCTATCAGTAACAGGGGACACTATCAAGTTAACAGAGGACCCTATCACTAACAGGGGACACTATCAAGTTAACAGAGGACCCTATCACTAACAGGGGACACTATCAAGTTAACAGAGGACCCTATCACTAACAGGGGACACTATCAATAGGAGGGAGTTCTGGTTAGGAGGGAGTTGGGAGGGAGTTAGGATGGAGTTGGGAGGGGGTAGGGGGAATTTAGGAGGGAGTTAGGAGAGTCGAGGAGTTAGGAGGGAGTTGGGAGTTGGGAAGGAGTTAGAGGAGAGTTTGGAGGGAGTTAGGAGGAGTTGGGAGGGAGTTAGGAGGGGGTTATAAAATATAGTTATTCAATAGCAAATTGATAAATTAAGATCAATTACTATGTTTGCCACCTTGGTTGCTACAATGGTTACTATGATGGCTACAATGGTTGCTATGTAATGTTGCTACAACTACAAGGTTTTCAACAGATAAGGGTGTCACTCAACCAGTCACAGTATTTGATGGAGCTAACAGCTGTCTCCTTGATATGCACCCTGAGAGTTGCCACCGAGTCCGCCATGGCTAAGCAGGAGCTGATGCCGCACTGGCCCCCGCATTGGAAAGGCACTAGCGCCTCGCCCTTCCCTTCCGAAACCTCGCTCCGCAGCTTATTGAGTGTCTCCGTACGGAGCAGCGGGATGGTGTGGAACTGAAAACACGCCCTTTTAATAGGGAGTCATAAGGTAGTTAGTTGAGGGTTAGGGGAATAGAGGGAGTTGGGAGGGGGTGATCAGGGAATAAGGGGGAGTTGGGAGGGATTAAGGAGGGAGTGTGGGGAGTTGGAGGGGGTTAGGAGAGTTGGGAGGGAGTTTGGGGGAATTTGGCGTGGGGGTTAGCGGGTATAGGGAGGGAGTTAGGGGAGTTGGGAGATGGTTAAGGGAGTTGGGAGATGGTTAGGGGAGTTGGAAGGGAGTTAGGGGAGTTGGGAGGGGGTTAAGGGAGTTGGGAGGGGGTTAGGGGAGTTGGGAGGGGGTTAAGGGAGTTGGGAGATGGTTAGGGGAGTTGGAAGGGAGTTAGGGGAGTTGGGAGGGGGTTAAGGGAGTTGGGAGATGGTTAGGGGAGTTGGGAGGGGGTTAGCGGGTATAGGGAGGGAGTTAGGGGAGTTGGGAGGGGTTAGGGGAGTTGGGAGGGGGTTAGGGGAGTTGGGAGGGGGTTAAGGGTGATTGGGATAAGCAGGAGATTGTGTAGAACTGAAAACACGACCTAAAGGCCAGTTAAATTATTCCAGTGAAACAAGTAAATCAGTGAAACTATAGTAAATCAAGCCACTGTCCAGTTTATTCGGGTATATTCATCTTACCCCATGAAGTGCTTTTTTTAAAACTTATAATCATTCAATTTCATTGATAATGAGAGTTTCAATTGGTTTTCAATCATGTCTAACGATTAATTGGGGTCTAATTAACAGTATCTGACCTGCTGAGCTCCCCAGTAAGACACTTTCCAGGTGAAAAGGAAGCATTGCTCGGACAGGACCCTCGCCACCTTGTCTCCACCTCCACTCTCATTGCAGTCCTTGCTAACGGCAGTGCCGCAGTACCTGCACTTGGCTGGCTTTAAACCACTCAGCCCCAACACCGAGAGGAGCTGACACTCTATTCGAAGTGGCCACGCTTTCTGCGTAATCTGGTCCGGCTGAAATTTACTAGTGTACTCTGGAGAACCCCATTTTTTTTGGGGGGGGGGGCGAATTTGTGGGGGCTGGGAACGATGGGGGGGGCGAATTTGTGGGGGCTGGGAACAAGGAAAACAGACCCACTGTTAATAAGGCTCAACAGAATAAATAAAGTACTAAGTATGCAAAAATTCTAGGAATATGATAGAAGTCATGAAAGCTCGTTTGCATAAAATCACACTTCCCCTCGACTAAAATTCCCAATGCATTACCTTGAGTAACATTCCTACCCCCAGTTCGTCACATTCGCAAACTTTGGCACTCGCTTCTGAGGGAACTTGCTTACGACGGTGCGATACTATCGGAGGGTGCGATACTATCGGAGGGTGCGATGCTATCGGAGGGTGCGATGCTATCGGAGGGTGCGATGCTATCGGAGGGTGCGATGCTATCGGAGGGTGCGATACTATCGGAGGGTGCGATGCTATAGGAGGGTGCGATGCTATCGGATCAACTCCCGAACTTTACCTGAAATGTTCACTTCAGACGCCCACCAGAGAGTAGGGATACCACGGTATCTTAAAGATACATTTAACTTTGTGTTCTTGAATCTAGAAAGTTCATTTTCAACTACGATTAAAAACTATTTCAAACCTTAGTTTGTATCCGACAGATATCTATATTGATCTGATACAGATTTAAAGATTCATTCCAAACCTAGCTGCATGACTGGTTTCGATGATATGGATTTTCTTCTGCATTGACTCGAATTCTTTATCGTCAATCGTGTGCCATTAGCGCCACTGACGTCTTCTTGGAGCCTCCCTAGATCTTGTTCTCCAGTAGGTTCTACGCTCATGGCTGGATGATCTTTAGCCCCTTCCACTGAAGGGTTCTCAGGCGTCGGAGGAAGCCGTCGTCTTCTTTTTCGGTCAGGAACCGTTTCCTCGTCAAGAGAGTGTTCGAAGGAGAAGACATTGAAACGAGAGTCTTGAGACTGCTTGACTCTTATCTTAGAAGAATTTTCATCTGATCTATCCGTGTCAAAATGAGTCTGCTGCGTCTCAATCCTTGAAAAGATTTCAGTGATAATGTCACTCGATCCATGCTCATGGGATCTTTCAATTGAATCCTTTTCAGGGAGTATTTCACTTGAATCCTTTTTTAAGAGATTTTCATCTGACTTATTTTCAGGCAGGCTTCCGCATGAGTTATTGACAGGACAGCCACTTGAACCATTTTGGTGGTTTCCACGAGAACTCTCGTGGAAAGTATCTTTAGAAATTGTTTTAGAGGGACTGTCATTTGAACTATTTTCAGGATTTTCTATCATTGGCTCTGACATTGGTTCGAGAGGATTTTTGCTTGATTCTTTTCCGGAACTTCCATTTGAATTATATTCAGAAGTATCTTCAGGACTTTCGGTTAAGATATTTTCAGTTACACTTTCTGCTGCCTTATTTTCAGTCACACTCTCTGTTCGCGCATTTTTAGGACTTTCAATTGGAACATGTTCCTGAAGAAATGGTTCATACTTCTCGAGGTTGTATTCAGCTTGACTAGTTGTCTGCTCCTTACAAAGATGGTGGGCTTCAGACAGGACAGAAGCCACTCCTTCCTGGGGGGTGCTATCCGGTGCAGGGGGAATCTGGAGTTGGGGAGTTGAGGACATGTCCGGCTGGAGAGGGCTGCATAATTCACCCGGGCTTCCTGGCATTTCAACAGAGTCCTGGACAATGTTCACAGTTTGGATCCTTTTTAGGATTACAGACTTGCTTGTTCTGGACACAACTTGGACGTCTGTTATTTTTTGACTTTTAAGCTGAACATCTTCAGTTTCACGGCCCTCAGAATCACATACCATGTCGGCTGTTTCGCAGATCACTTCTCCCTCTGTCTCCATTTGGCTGGTAACTGCGCAGTTTTCTTCTCCCTCTGTCTCCATTTGGCTGGTAACTGCGCAGTTTTCTTCTCCCTCTGACTCCATTTGGCTGGTAACTGCGCAGTTTTCTTCTCCCTCTGACTCCATTTGGCTGGTAACTGCGCAGTTTTCTTCCCCCTCTGACTCCATTTGGCAGGTAACTACGGAGTTTTCTTCCCCCTCTGACTCCATTTGATAGGTAACTGCGCAGGATTTGCTGGAAGAGAGACGCCTGCGTCGCAGCATCGCCTCGTGCTCCCGACTCAGTCGCTTCCTGGTGACTATGACCAAATGCTGCTTGGGCGTCAGATCGCTCCCTTCGACAGGGAGCACATCCCTCATCTCCTCCACTTCAGACCCACTCCCAGACCCACTCCCAGACCCCTCATCTTCAGACGCGCCCTCTGAGGGCCCACTCGGCAGATACTCGTCCCCATTGGAGTCACTGTCGTAGAAACTAGTGTCCAGGGACTGGGAGCTCTCGCAGTCTATGTCAAGGTCAGCATCGAACAGTTCGCAATGGAAGCCACCGGGGTCAGACATCGAGCTCACGACATAGCGACAGCCTCTTACTCGTTATAACGACAGCCTTCCTACCATCAAGCCATCCTAGCAGAAGATAATGTAAATGTCGTATACTTTAATTCAAAATGAATAATAATATGCATGTCAAATTAAATTGTGAAATTAGCATATAAAACAGAAAACTGTAGATCAGAACAGATCATCAATTCAAATTTTTACTCATGATAGCAAAAAGTTGTATGCAAGATAAATTCACCAAACATGAACCTAAGTCGTATGTACTTAGTACAGCTAAGGTACGCAGCAAGAAAAGTCGGGGTTTATAAGAAAATGCAATTTCGATGCGGTACAGAATAAAAACCACAAAGCAGATTAAAACATTCACACATTTAGCATTGGAGAGGACATCAAATGTCGAACAGCGCCGACAATTAATGCCGACAATTCGACACTTGACTCGCCACTTCAGTGAAGCAGTGAATACCGTTTCACTTGAATCATTAGTTCTTACAAGGTATAATAAGGAGTGTATTATTCCTCATAGGGTATAATACTATTTAAGGTCTGGAAGGAGGCAGTTTCTGGAGACTATCTGGAAATGCACTGAAGCAGCGGGTCCTGGAACACAGCGTGGTGCAACAAACTATTCTCATATCTACAAAGTTAACAAATCTCATTATAAAAACACTCGCCTAATGATATCCTCGCTAGTCAAATGTCATCTAAAATTGTATCATCATAGTGTTAAAATCATCAAATCAGAGTTATCCTAGGCACCTTTTCCGGCCTGCTTTCAGCCCAAATTGTTAGAAAAAATACAAATACGCTTGCTGTTAATTGCAAGAATTATGTGTTGTTTGGTCATAGAATATCCATTAACTAAGGATAATATTGCACGGGATTGATGTAAGGATGCAAGGATATTGCATTTGCACAGGATTGATGTAAGGAAGCAAGGATATTGCACGGGATTGATGTAAGGATGCAAGGATATTGCACAGGATTGATGTAAGGATGCAAGGATATTGCACAGGATTGATGTAAGGATGCAAGGATATTGCACAGGATTGATGTAAGGAAGCAAGGATATTGCACAGGATTGATGTAAGGATGCAAGGATATTGCACAGGATTGATGTAAGGATGCAAGGCTAATATTGCACAGGATTGATGTAAGGATGCAAGGATATTGCACGGGATTGATGTAAGGATGCAAGGATATTGCACAGGATTGATGTAAGGATGCAAGGATATTGCACAGGATTGATGTAAGGAAGCAAGGATATTGCACAGGATTGATGTAAGGATGCAAGGATATTGCACAGGATTGATGTAAGGATGCAAGGATATTGCACGGGATTGATGTAAGGATGCAAGGATATTGCACAGGATTGATGTAAGGAAGCAAGGATATTGCACAGGATTGATGTAAGGATTCAAGGCTAATATTGCACAGGATTGATGTAAGGATGCAAGGATAATATTGCACAGGATTGATGCAAGGATGCAAGGATAATATTGGGGTTCTAACCTGCGCATGATTATCACATTATCCGGACTGAAAGCCGAAATTTTATCAATATCTCAATTATTACATTTAGACAAAAGCATCAAAGTACCAAAATTAAATTGTGAAAATTTGTAGATAATGGAAAGAGCAGTACATATAATGACATTGGACTGCTCTCAAAAGCTACTGGCCCCAGTTAGCACTGAACACAGCCACAAGAGGCGACTAGCTTATCGGTCACATCTTGAAAGTTTACAGCCGTGATGAAGTCGTTGAGGGGTCCTTTATAAGGCATGCATTCAAGGTTTCATAAGTTCTATTGGCAGTGTACAAGGTGTTGTCATGGTGATTCGAGGAGCGCACATCTCAGGAACACGGCAGTGGAATGTTCCAAAGTCCTTTCGAAAGGACCCCCCAACTCCCCAGGGAAAGGCAAATACTCCATCCCCTAAGGAAGGTCCATCACGTTGCCAGGAGTCACACTTGCAGTACAAGTACCAACATCTTTATGTAAGCTAGAGACATTGTCAGGGCGACGAAGGTATGGAATAATTGACCATGTCAAAATAGACATGGAGGTGGTTGTCATGAGAACAACCCATGTACTTGCGTATTGTAAATTTCAAATTGTTGAAATTTCCAGGGAAATATAAAGAATGTTGGAACTTATAGTATGAATGTGCCTATATATCATTTTCGAACTTGCTAACGTATCTATTAACCAAAATAGGTAGTAATTCCTGCACAGTTCTTTCAAAGTAGCTCCCAGCAAAACTTCTGCCAAATATTCTAAGTATTTTAGAAGAAGGTATTTACACATGCACATCATTCCCTAAAACTGAAGTGCGTCCGTACAAACACACCACAGCACAATCTTTGGAGAGGTCGCAGGCAACACTTAGGGCGTGTCATCCAGTGACCTCCCTTTACAATTAATCAATTTCATCGATCACTTGAAGCAATCTTTTACATTTTAACAATTTTAAACCTAAGTTTTAATTAATTTCAAGAAATTCTTAGTTTAAATCAAGTCTAAAATAAGTTTAGTGAGTAAAAATCATTTTAGAGATAGCATACGAAATTTTAACGCTTCTTTTTAATATGTAGGTAAATGTTTTACATATTGTGATTCTAAGCTAAGATTAGATATAACTTGAGAAAAGATCTTCTGAAATAAACACAATATCCTATTTCAATATTTCATAGTATAAATCAGGGAAATTAATTGCAAGGCATTCCTCCATCACCTCATAACTGGTTAAAGATCAGTGGTTAGTGATTGGATAACGCCAATCGCTGGTTAACGATAAGTGGTTAGTGGTTGAATAACACCAACCGCTGGTTAACGATAAGTGGATAGTGATTGTTTAAAGCCAATCACTGAAAAATCTAACGTGCTCGACGCTGATGGTTGAGAAATTGTAAGAAAAGTGACCTCGTTTTCCGTTAACTCTCAACAAACCAGCAGAACAATCTAGAACTATTTATCTCAAGGAAAATTAACTCGTAAGTTCGGTATGTTACACCTAAGACACACCGATTTCCAGCCTATTTTATAAAAAACAAATTAACATTTTGCAACACATCGTACATAACAAACAGCTACAGTGAAACTAAAACAGCAATATGGCTATATATTACATAGTCTCGGCCTCTTTACATTAAAGAATAAACGTGAATTTTCATCCAAATATAACAGCACATTTGAAACGGCTAAAAGAACTAAGCTGACTGGAGCTGATTAGGCTGGCCCCCATCTCGTAGTAGGAGCTGATAAGGAGCTCGCACAGTGTGACTGAAGCGAAGACTCCACAAATTCAAGGTGTTAATTCTAGTAGCTTCCGCAGATTGCTAAGAAAGCAATGTGTAGTTAACTGACAACTATCGTTTGCTAAGCAATGTGCAGTTAACTGGCAACTATCGGTTGCTAAGCAATGTGCAGTTAACTGGCAATTATCGTTTGGTAAGCAATATGCAGTTAACTGACAACTATCGTTTGGTAAGCAATGTGCAGTTAACTGGCAACTATCGGTTGCTAAGCAATGTGCAGTTAACTGGCAACTACCGTTTGGTAAGCAATATGCAGTTAACTGACAACTATCGGTTGCTAAGCACTTCGGAAAGTTGCCCCGGCATGAGTCAACTTAGTTCCCTTCTTAGAATAATCTCTAGATATTCGAACAAGAGCGGACAATTATTCGCTACTACAAACTTAATACTGAGTTGCTTTAATTACACACTATTTAGTAAAAATTAATAAATTAATCGCAGAAGCCGGTGGTGATGACCCTTGTTTGCTTACGAAAAAACACCAGCAACAACCTCACTCCATCACCAGGTCGCATCTCAAGGTCTCATCACAATATCGCATCTCAAGGTCGCATCACAAGATCGCATCTCAAGGTCGCATCACAAGATCGCACTACAAGGTCGCACCACAAGGTCGCATCACAAGATCTGATGACAAAGTCGCATCAAAAAATCGCATGACAAGGTCGCATCACCAGGTCGTATTACAAGGTCGCATCACAATTAAAAAGGCTACATCACCAGGTCGTATCACCATTCACCAGGTCACATGACAAGGTCGCATCACATGGCTTCATCACCAGGTCGCATCTCAAGGTCGCACCACCATTCACAAGGTCGCATCACAATTCACAAGGTCGCATCACCAGCTCTGTCACAGCAGATATCACTTACCCCAGCTGTCGGCTAACTAGAGATCCAGGGCGCAGCGTTACAGCTCGTGTCTATCTCAGGGGTGGTCTCAGTCCTGGCATTTCCCTGCGTCGGCAGGCATCCACACCTTCACCGGGAGGTCCTGCAGGAACTCGGGCCGAGAGGCGAAGGAGTCAGCAGCGGAGAAGGGGAAGAAGTCAGGGTGGGGGGAGTGGAGAGGGGGTTCCGAGTAGCGAGTGGGAGGGTGGGTGAGGGGGGTCAGAGAGGCGCATTCCACCATGTACTCCTTGGTGGAGATGAAGGGAGCTTGCAGCACCTCCTCTCCGAAAGAGGGGGGTTTGGAGCAGGAGTAGGAGGGCGTGTCCGCCATGTCAGGTGAGTGGGGGATGAGGGGGGCGCCGGGGTATGGCTCCGAGAGAGGGGGGTGCGAGAGAGGGGGCGGCGCCCACTTCTTCTGCACGATGTACCGGGACGTGGCTTCTGTGGGGTTGTCGTGCTCTACAAACTTCCCCTTGTACACGCACTGCTTCTTCAGACACTTCTGCTTTAGCTTGTTGGAGCCCCCGAACTTACTCTTGTCCTGCAACAGTTTGTGTAAAACTACAATCAGAATGACCAGTCATGAAAGCCGCTACTGCAATGTGGCTTTAATGGGGGTGGCAAGTTTGGTATACCGGACAATGGGGGAGCCAAAATGCCTCCCCTTAATCTTGGTATACATCATAACAGAGTTAACCATACCCAGGCTCGCCCTACACTTGGGCTAACCTCTAATCACGGTCTCCCCCTATACACCGCCCCCTTAATCTTGGGCTTACCCACTTCCTTGGTCTCACCCTAAACAAGGGATCGCCCATACCAGACTCGCCCTTATCCTGGGCTATACCGCATATGGCTCCACCCTACCGTGGGCTTCTGGAATGCCTTGGGCTAACCCCCAAACACGGGATCAACCATACCAGACCAATCCTTATCCTGGGCTATACCGCATATGGCTTTACCCTACCTTGGGCTTCGGGAATGCCTTGGGCTAACCCCAAACACGGGATCCACCATACCAGACCAACCCTTATCCTGGCCATACCGCATATGGCCCACCTACCTTGGGCTTCTGCAATGCCTTGGGCTAACCCCAAACACGGGATCCCACCATACCAGACCAACCCTTATCCTGGGCTATACCGCATATGGCTCCACCTACCTTGGGCTCCCCCTCGCTTTTAAATATGGGCTCCCCTCCGTTATATTGGGCCACCATTCACTCACCCCATGCCTCTCCCCCTAGTTTGGGCTCCCCATGATCAACCCGGACTACCCCACGTATTAACTCAGGCTCCATCATGATGATAACTCAGGCTACCCCCTACTAACTTGGGCTCCTCCAATAACTCAGGCTCCCCCCTTATTGCTCAAGGCCCCCCATTAACTCAGGCACCCCCGCAAAACTCAGGCTCCCCATGTGCTCAGGCTCCCCCATTATAACTCGGGCTCCCCCATACCAACTTGGGCTCCCCCGTACTAACTTGGGCTCCCCCGTACAAACTTGGGCTCCCCCATACAAACTTGGGCTCCCCGTACAAACGTGGGCTCCCCCGTTAATCTGGGCTCCCCCGTACTAACTTGGGCTCCCCCGTACTAACCTGGGCTCCCCCACTATTTGGGCTCCCCCATGCCAACTTGGGCTCCCCCGTAGTATCGGGGCTCCCCCATACTATCTGGGCTCCCCCTTGCCAACTTGGGCTCCCCCGTAGTATCGGGGCTCCCCCATACTCCCATACCAACTTGGGCTCCCCGTACTTGGGCTCCCCGAACCATCTTGGGCTCCCCGTACTATCTGGGCTCCCCGTACTAACTTAGGCTCCCCAAGAGCCTTGGGCTCCCCACACTATTTGGGCTCCCCATGCCAACTTGGGCTCCCCCATAATATCTGGGCTCCCCCTACTATCTGAGCTCCCCGTACTATCTGGGCTCCCCATACCAGCAGGCTCCCCCCCGTACTATGTAGGCTCCCCCATACCAACTTGGGCTCCCCCATACTAACTTGGGCTCCACCGTACTATCTGGGCTCCCCCAAACTTGGGCCCCCGTATATCTGGAAGCTCCCCGTACTATCTGGGCTCCCCGTACTATCTGGGCTCCCCCATACTATCAGGGCTCCCCATAACTTGGGCTCCTCCCGTACTAACGTGGGCTACTCCCATCAAACTTGGGCTCCCCCGTACTATATGGGCTCCCCCGTACTATCTGGGTTACTAGACCAACCGTCAAACGGTTTTGGTGGAGATATATTGACAGATGTATGTAGTTTGAAACCCATGTTACTTGCCCATGTTACTCCTGTACTGTCCGTCTCCTCCTCTGTTCGTTGAAGTCTTTTGCTTTGGAGTGTGTAGCTGACCAAGTTATCATGGGGGAGCCCTAAAGAGCTTCGGGGAGCCCGAGTTATCATGAACTCATAAAGGAGCCCAAGTTATGGTTATGGGGGAGCCCTAGTTAATATGAAGGAGCCAGAGTTAGCACGGGGAAGCCCACATTGAGCAGCAACACGAGAGTTATCATGGGGAGCCTGAGATATTAGGAGCCCAAGTTATGATCATGGGGGAAGCCCGAATACGGGGGGAGCCAGTTAGTATGGGGGAGCCCAAGTTTGTATGGGGAAGCTTAAGTTTGCATGGGAGCCCAAGTAATGGGGAGCCTAAGTTGGCATGGGGGAAGTCAGATAGTATGGGGAGCCCTGATTACGGGGAGCCCAAGTTGCATGAAAGCCCAAAGGTGGGGAGCAGGTTAGTACGGGGAGCCCAAGTTAATCTGGGGGAGCCAGAGACTAGTACGGGGAGCCCAAGGATATTCGGGGAGCCCAGATAGTACGGGGGAGCCCAAGTTAGTAATGGGGTACTTGAAAACTTAGTGGAGCCCAAGTTGGCATGGGGAGCCCAAGCGTGTGGGGGAGCCCAAGTAGTCAGGGGAGCCCAAGTTAGTACAGGGCCCAGATAGTACAGGGGCCACTTTATACAGGGGAGCCCAAATAGCATGGGGAGCCCAAGTTTTGTACAGGGGGAGCCCAAGTTTGGATGGAGGAAGCCAAGTCAGTACAGGGCCCAAGTTACATGGGGCAGATAGTATGGGGAGCCCCCGATACTACGGGGGAGCCCAAGTTGGCATGGGAGCCCAAATAGTGGGGAGCCCAAGTTAATGCAGGGGAGCCTAGTTAGTACGGGGAGCCCAGATGGTGCAGGGTTCAAGTTGGTTCAGGGATTCCAGATTAGTGGGGGGCCAATGGCATGACAGCCCAGTGGTGGGGAGCCCAAGTTAGTACAGGAGCCCAAGATGGTACAGGGGGCACGTTTGGTAAAGGGAGCCCAAGTTTTGTATAGGGGAAGCCCAAGATTGTACCAGGGCCCAAGTTAGTAATGGGGAGCCCAAGTTGGCATGGGGAGCCCAGATAGTATAGGGGAGCCCCTGATACTACGGGGAGCCTAAGTTGGCATGGGGGTACAAATAGGGGGAGCAGGTTACAGCAGGGAGCCAAGTTAATGGGGAGCCCAAGTTGGTGTGGGGAGCCCAAGTTGGTATGGGGCCCCGATAGTATCATGGGGAGCCTGAGTTATCATAGGGGGCCCAAGTTAATACAGGGCCCAAGTTTTTGGGGGCCTGAGTTTACGGGGAGCCCAAGTTAATATGGGGAGCCCAAGTTAATATGGGGGAGCCCAAGTTAATGCAGGGGCCCGAGTTAATAAAGGGGCCCGAGTTATTACGGGGGAGCCCAAGTTAGTATGGGGGTAGCCCGAGTTATCATGATGGAGCCCGAGTTAATACCCGGGTAGTCCGGGGTTCTGATCATGGGGAGCCCAAACTAGGGGAGAGGGCATGGGGTGAGTGAATGGGGTGGCCCAATATAACGGAGGGGAGCCATATTTAAAGCGAGGGGAGCCCAAGGTAGGGTGGAGCCATATGCGGTATAGCCCAGGATAAAGGGTTGGTCTGGTATGGTGGATCCCGTGTTTGGGGGTTAGCCCAAGGCATTGCAGAAGCCCAAGGTAGGGTGGAGCCATATGCAGTATAGCCCAGGATAAGGGTTGGTCTGGTATGGGCGATCCCCGTGTTTGGGGGGTACCAAGGCATTCCAGAAGCCCAAGGTAGGGGGAGCCATGCGGTATAGCCCAGGATAAGGGCGAGCCTGGTGGGCGATCCCTTGTTTAGGGGTGAGACCAATTCCAGAAGCCCAAGGTTAGGGGATATGCGGTATGGCCCAGGATTAGAGCAGCCCTGGTATGGGCGATCCCTTGTTTAGGGGTGAGACCAAGGGAAGTGGGTAAGCCCAAGATTAAGGGGAGCGGTGTATAGGGGAGCCCGTGATTAGAGGTTAGCCCAAGTGTAGGGCGAGCCTGGGTAGGGTTAACTCTGTTATGATGTATACCAGGTTTAGGAGGAGTCCGTGTATCCAAAACGGATACAGGGGCTCCCATAACTTGCCACCCCCATTTCAGTGACTTGAGTAAGTCGCGCAGAATTACACAACATTTCCAGGCCTAGATGGCAAGATAGTACATTCATTTTGATGTGTAATGTATGTACAGTCACTGTTCAAAAAGAAAAGTGATTTCACTTTTTTGGCTATTTTTACCGCAGTAAATTTCAACTTTGAGTGATCACTGTGCGGAACTGAAAAATAGCAGCAACTTAACTCTTTTTGATATCATTAGACTGATCATTGCTCTGTGTAACAGTGAAAAATTTTCTTAAATTTGCCTTGATAAAAGCGAGTTTGGTCCATTTTCAGGTGAGTACTTGAAATTTCCATGTTGAGTTACAAAAAATGCGATATCTTCTACAATTTTCAATATTTTTGGGTAATTCAAGCTGCATTTGGAAGCTCATAGATGTGGCTTGATGCTGCCACAATGTCATGGGAATTGCTTGAGAAATGAAAAAGTTGCAGTCCTGCAACTTCAGAAATTTTTCAGAAAATTTTGAGAAAAATGGAATTACCTGTAAAATGCCTTACTCCTTCATAAATCTTGCGTTTCAAAAACACTGACCCAACTTTGACGCTTGAATACTTTTTATGTTTTTTGACCGGTGTAAAATAATCCATATCACATGAAAATTCAGACTTTCTCGGTTCTAATGCTTTTTGAGTTTTTGAAATCGGCCAATCTTATCAAAAGTTATGAGCATTTGAACGATTGCAATTTTACAGTAGTTACAGCTGAAATTCGCAAAATCACTTTTCTTTTTGAACGTTGTCTGTATTTCTATCTACAAACCACAGTACAGAAGTGCTGTAATCTGATCAATCCATGTCTCTATAGTTTGTAGGAAAAATATGTACAACTTTAAGCCTAATGTGATTGGGGAATAATAGCTCAAACATGAGATTTATTTCTCTGGCAACCATAAAAAGGCTCGTTAAGTCCAAAATGGGGATGTCTAATCAAGATGGCCTCACAATATTGGGTTCATGTTTCATATTTAAGCTCGCCCCAGTGACTTAGCTTCCATTCTTATAATCAAGAATTTAATGTATACAATCAATGATTGTTGACATTTCGAGACATTTAATCGAGTTTGTGCGTTTAACTTGTCTAAAGCTTTGGAAAAGCAAAGGCCATGCAATTCCTGGTAATATAATGTATGATACTGGGAATATTTTAGATACATTTTTCATGAAACACTGCATAAATTGTATTCGTACTTCATATAGTGGTACATATGCTGAGCACATTCGATTAGCACGCGCGCCTGACGCGCGCAAGTAAAAAGATTTAGCGCTATCGATTGTGAAACTTTGGAATCGCGCCATCCATGAAATACTATGAATTGTATGACATAAGAGTTGCCATTCGAAATTAGAAAACTGGAACAGGATCTACTTAAAAGGTAATGATGGTGTCAGAGTTTAGTGGGGTCCAGTTTAAGGGTGAAATGGTGTTAGGTTCTACTTCCAAAGAAATATAATTAGCTTGGATCAGTAATGAGAAGACGTGATGATATATAGTCCCTTAAATTATCTATTTCCAATCTAAATCTAAATCCAAGTCATTGCGTATTGGACCGCAGACAGTACCTTTCTAATTTCCCTGAAAATCTGAGATGAGACTCTGATTGTCAAATGGTTGCTTGCAGTAGATGTAACACCCTGCCTAATTGATATCAAATAATTCATTGAGACATGGTCCGAGGCTGGTTAAAATGGTGCTTTAAAGATGTTAACATTCTCTAAATGTTTCAGGTATCTGTTAGACATTAGGTAAGATGCAGGTAGGCCAATACCACAATGTACTGATTGCTTCAGAACACCAGTGTACGGTAATGAATTTATACGCACTTATCAGCTTAGAGCTGGTGCCTGGAAAATGCCTTATCAAATAACACTGATTATTGGGAACCACGTACTAATTTTACACATTTCATAAGATTTGAGATGTTTCAAACAGTCAGTGTTAGGTGAAAGCTAAACAGTGAGATGGTGCAATGTTTATAGTAGTGTACAGTGTATAGAGTATAGTGTACAGTGTACAGTGTATAGTGTGTAGTGTATAGTCTACAGTGTATAGTGTATAGTGTAAAGTGTACAGTGTACAGTGTACAGTGTATAGTGTATAGTGTTCAGTAAACAGTGAACAGTATACAGTGTACAGTGTATAGTGTATAGTAAACTATATCCAGTGTACAGTGTATACTGTACAGTATACAGTGTATAATGTATAGTGCATAGTGTACAGTAAACAGTATACAGTGAACAGTGTATAGTGCACAGTGTATAGTGTATAGTGTACAGTGTATAGTGTATAGTGTAAAGTGTATAGTGTATAGTGTAAAGTGTATAGTGTACAGTGTATAGTGAACAGTGTATAGTGTATAGTGTAAAGTGTATAGTGTACAGTGTATAGTGAACAGTGTATAGTGTAAAGTGTATAGTGTACAGTGTATAGTGTATAGTGCACAGTGTATAGTGTATAGTGTACAGTGTATAGTGTATAGTGTAAAGTGTATAGTGTACAGTGTATAGTGAACAGTGTATAGTGTAAAGTGTATAGTGTACAGTGTATAGTGTATAGTGTAAAGTGTATAGTGTACAGTGTATAGTGAACAGTGTATAGTGTAAAGTGTATAGTGTACAGTGTATAGTGTATAGTGTATAGTATACAGTATACAGTGTGAAGTATACAGTGTATAGTGTACAGTGTAAAGTGTATAGTGTACAGTGTATAGTGAACAGTGTATAGTGAACAGTGTACAGTGTATAGTGTATAGTGTAAAGTGTATAGTGTACAGTGTATAGTGTACAGTGTATAGTGAACAGTGTATAGTTTACAGTATATGGTGTACAGTGTATAGTGTATAGTGTACAGTGTACCGTGTATAGTGTACAGTGTATAGTGTACAGTATATGGTGTATTACGGGGAAATCCCACTAATAAACCTTCTCTAATTTCCAATCACCTCAACTTTTCAACACCTGAAAGTGGCACCTTCAGAATGTCACCTAACACCTGGTATTGAGAGCCCTGCCTATTGCAACCGTACTCAGTGGGACCGTGGATTGACAAGGTGCGATGCAAGGGCGTGAACCTGTAATTACCAGGTGAAACTGATTTAAAGTGGCTAGCTGGTGATTTTAACCACCTTTCGGAAACGGCTAAACGTTGACCCTGCATCGGCCTGATTTCATCAAGACAACACAAACGGATTACGTTCTAAGAAGATAGATACAAGAAGCTGTGAAGGGGTAGAGACTGGGATATTATAACCAAACTAAGAAGACTACAGCAGAACTCCTGAATATTGAGATACCAAAGACAGAAGATAGAGTCTAGATAATAACGCAATACAGAGATACAGGTGTTAATCTTCATTGGACAGCAACCTGACAACAAACCCTTATCTGGACGAGGCAATTATCTTACAATTAGTAGGTAATGGCATAACAGCAATCAAGAATCCTTTAACATTGCTATTCACATCACGTTTAAATGAGCGATGCAAACACAGTGTTTCAACTCTGTTTGCAACACAAATACTGGAGAATTTGACCAGTGATCAGCAATAATTCTACTGCTAATGACACAGCAGAGTGCGTTTACACAGGACGTAGCTGAGTTGCAACAGTGAGACTCTCCGAGCAGGCATTTCCACTGCCTCACCGAGGATTGACCTCGGCCTCCATTTTCACTTCCTCACCGAGGATTGACCTCGGCCTCCATTTTCACTTCCTTGCCGAGGATTGACCTCGGCCTCCATTTTTACTGCCTCACCGAGGATTGATCTTGGCCTCCATTTTTACTGCCTCACCGAGGATTGATCTTGGCCTCCACATTTACTGCCTCACCGAGGATTGAACGAGGCCTCGGTCAGAGCATCATTCCGCAGTTTGCCTTGACCTCAGTTAAAATTCGTTTCAAGAAAGTTTAAGACTGATATCATGAGTAGTTACTATTATTACTTACTAGTCGGTTCCCGTCCTACGGACGGCGAATGATGGCAGCCGCATGAGCTAACGGCCACATGTCCCTTTGACAGTGATTTGACCGTGCGAGTTTGCAGTTAAAATTACCTTTGAATGATGATTGTGCAGGAGGGGAAATTCGAAACTTAAATTTCTTCGAAAAAAAGCTTCCAACGCCCCAAACGGTAACCCAATATTGCTGACAAAATTCTCAAAACCTTTACTCATCATAAGCAACTCCATAGCGAAGGAATTTTGAAAAAATTCGAAAATCTATTTTTTTGCAAAAAAGGGCGTGGCCTCCCACGCTCCTCAGAGTGACCCAATAATTTGGACAAAATTCTCAAAATTTTTATTCATCATAAGCAACTCAATGGCGAAGGAATTTTGAAAAATTTCGAAAGTTTAATTTTGCGAAAAAGGGCATGTGGCCCCCACGCCCTCAGGGTGACCCAATAATTCGGACAAAATTATGGAAATTTTTATTCATCATAGACAACTCAATGGCCAAGGAATTTTGCAAAAATTCGAAAGTTTAATTTTTGCGAAAAAAAGGGCGTGGCCCGCCACGGCCCTCAGGGTGGCCGAAAAAATCTCTCATAATTTTTCTCATTCATTATAAAGTTTTTGCAACACGATGAAAAAAGAATTTCGTTGCCTACTTGAAAACGAATCGCCAGCCATAAATAAATAAATAAATAAATAAATAAATAAATAAATATATATATATTAACAACACGCATTATATATAGTAAGATTATAAAGTTGTTACCTACAAAACTCCAAATTGCATAGCAGCAATGTTTGCATTGACGTAAAATGTCTGGACTCAGGCTTCTGGGGGCTCCCGCCCCCGGCCCCTGCATATAGATTTGGCATCATTCCAGCTGGTATTTGTTATGCCATCTAATCAACTATTTACTGTTTACTTTATGTGTGTCATATACCAATACACCTTCAAATAAGACTTTGTGTTTTGCTGAGTTTTGCTGTGTTAATTGGAACATTATCTCGAGGTTTATGTCGGAATACAATAGAATACCCGGTATTGGTCTTCAGAATAACAGCGATTTGATTTGTCTCTAATTGGATTCCACAAGAAACAACACAATCACATCATTTCATTACTTCCTAAACCACACTCCTGTTTTAACTTCTAGGAATTGGCTGAACAGTTAAGGAATGAATGCTGACTCTTCGAAAGAGGGGCATTGTAATTGTATTGATCCCTTTCCCGGAGGAAGAACGTTTTTCTGATGGGAAACATCGGCACAGGGTTCACGGGACACCACTAAAGCTAGGCATAGTATTACAATATAGTTATTGGTCGAGTAACAAAATCGAGTGCCATAAGCACGAGTTTTGCTACGGAACCAATAACAACTCTTATATTCTAGTTCCATTCTACCGGGTGGAACCACATGAATGTCACGTGAAGTGGGCCGACGAATAAAGAAATATCTCTGTGAATTCTGACCTTACAGAAGACGCATTCAGCACAGTCATCAGTCCGGAGACAGTTTACACAGATTTTACACATCCTCATAGCTCCTCTTCCACGGGTGGAACTACCTGAAATTATAAAGGAGTAACCATATTATAGTTACAACACTGTTACTATGGCAACCTGAAATTATAAAGGAGTTACCATTGTGACTACATTATTACTATGGCAACCTGAAATAATGAAAGATAACGGAATTTCCATAGAAACTAAACTGTAAAGGTCTCAAATACTTTCCATTTTCCAAAACTCCCATATCCGAATGTTCATTGGGAATTTCTGAATGGCAATTTAAGAGGGATAGTGCACTTTGCTGCGGCGGATTTCCTAAATGGATGTTCAATAAGAGGTCTATCGCCGGACACCTTATGAGAGTAAATCACTGCACTGATGGATTATCAAGTAAAGCTTGGGTTCAGAAGACGTTATGAAACTAGTACTTTGATAGTTGAACACGCATTTAGCATTTCCTTTAACACATTTTCAGCTTTACATTTTAACGAAGATTAGAACTTTATTCAGGTGATCTCCAACGTAAGAACCTCCAACTAAGCTGTGGCTCACAGCTTAACTAAAGCACTACGTCCTGCCACAAGATGAAATGATTTAGATTCTAAAGCAATATAGCAGAAATCCTGGAAACCACATTAATTAAGGTGGCTAATAGGGATCTGTATCGTATTGAAGGAAATTCTATAAAGTAGGGATTTGCATGAAGGAAATTCTATAAAGTAGGGATATGATGGAGGAAATTCTATAACGTAGGGATTTGCTTGAAGGAAATTCTGGAAACTAACCTCGCTTGTTGGAATGATCGTAGTGAGCAGACGAGTCCACGGTCGGTGAGAAGTCGTTGACAGCCGCTCGGTAATTGACTCGAGCTCGGATTCCTGGGTTAGCCCCGCGCATTCTGGAACCACGGCCCTGAGGAACATTGTCAAAGTGACCAGGATACCACGCATTCTGGAACCACGTCCCTGAAGAATATTGTCAAAGTGACCAGGAAACCACGCATTCTGGAACCACGACCCTGAAGAATATTGTCAAAGTTACCAGGAAACCACGCATTCTGGAACCACGGCCCTGAGGAACATTGTCAAAGTGACCAGGAAACCACGCATTCTGGAACCACGACCCTGAGGAACATTGTCAAAGTGACCAGGAAACCACGCATTCTGGAACCACGGCCCTGAGGAATATTTTCAAAGTGACCAGGAAACCACGCATTCTGGAACCAGAACCCTGAGGAACATTTTCAAAGTGACTAGGAAACCACGCATTCTGGAACCACGTCCCTGAGGAACATTGTCAAAGTGACCAGGAAACCACGCATTCTGGAACCACGGCCCTGAGGAACATTGTCACAGTGACCAGGAAACCACGCATTCTGGAACCACGACCCTGAGGAACATTGTCAAAGTGACCAGGAAACCACGCATTCTGGAACCACGGCCCTGAGGAATATTTTCAAAGTGACCAGGAAACCACGCATTCTGGAACCACGTCCCTGAGGAACATTGTCAAAGTGACCAGGAAACCACGCATTCTGGAACCACGGCCCTGAGGAATATTGTCAAAGTGACCAGGATACCACGCATTCTGGAACCACGGCCCTGAGGAACATTGTCAAAGTGACTAGGATACCACGCATTCTGGAACCACGGCCCTGAGGAACATTGTCAAAGTGACCAGGAAACCACGCATTCTGGAACCAGAACCCTGAGGAACATTGTCAAAGTGACCAGGATACCACGCATTCTGGATCCACAGCCCTGAAGAACATTTTCAAAGTTACCAGGATACCACGCATTCTGGAACCACGGCCCTGAGGAATATTGTCAAAGTGACCAGGATATTGATTTCACGGATCAGGTTGTTGGATAAGAGTCGCATGATCACAATTAATGAGTACTTTATTTATCCTCTTTTTAGGGGTGGGACTATTTTGCCGACTTTTCGGTATCAATTTCCTACCAACTTTTTTGACATCATTGATGACAAAGAGGATCTCTGGTACCAATTTTAGGTCCCCAGACCCTCTAAACATAATTTCCCCCTCACTTTTTCGGGTGCTGCATATGGGTAAAATGGCTATTTTTGGAGGTTTTCAAGCCTGTAATGGTCATTTCTTCAGAAAATGGGCTCAAATTCACAGCATTTATGTAAAACAATGATATCGTTCGAATAAAAAAGGTCCCATTAAAAAATATTGAAATTTGTAGATTTTATTGCAATAATAAGGCCAAATATCACCCGCGTAGCCAAATTTAGCACATCCCTGTATCTCGAGACAGGAAGGTCGTAGAGACAAGGGATCAAAAGTATTTTGGGGTAGAATCCTACCATTAGTGGGGGTAGAGCACCACAGAATGTCTCTAGGACGCTTCCTTCCTCGACTTTCCTTTTAATAAGGCCAAATATTGCCCGCGTAGCCAAATTTAGCCCACAGAGCTGTATCTCGAGACAGAAAGGTCATAGAGGCAAGAGGTTAAAATTATTTCGGGGTAGAATCCTACCATTAGTGGGGGTAGAACACCTCAGAACGTCTCTGGGACGCTTCCTTCCCTGAAATTCCCTTTAATTTTGCCATCTGAGCCCCTATGTATTCAGTGTTTGCAATAAAATTTTGCCACCACCATAAGAAACCTCCCACAGCCTCATTGACACTATCTTAACTTCAGAATATGTTTCAGTTCGACAAAGAACATGCATGTTGTAGTCATTTTGTAGTCATTTTTTTTCGTTCCAGCTGACAGGTTTAAATCAGTAAACTGGACATTAATTATATTCATAATAGTGATATTTTAGCGTTTCTGTAAACCGCAGAGTTTCAGGCCGTCAGATACATTACCAGAATAAAATGTGATATGTTTTCGCTGCATAGCTGCTTTCACAGTAGATTTCTAGTGTACATGGTGTTATTGTAGGTTATGGGCTATATAATGTCGGTTCTAATATGGAATGTTTGCAATTGTTTGAACAGGCCTCTCCTTCAGCAATAGGATATCCAAAATCTAGAATCACTAACAATTGATATCTTATCCTGCACAGTAAGCCACTGTTCATTTCACTGAATTAAGAAGTAATTAACATCAGTAATTGAGCCTGTTTTATTAGAGGCTGTAAATAAGGAATCTGGCACTGATGTTATTGGCGAATCCAAGGGAACAGTAGAAAACTGACGACAGAAATTCCTAAAACCAGTGATGTAGGTCTCGACCAGGCTACGAAATCTTTGCAGTGGGTGAATTTTTTACTGTACCTACTGTTTGATAATAACCATATTTCCTAAGTTGTTGGAATGATAGAAAATACAATAGATGAGGCATCTTCTTTACAGGTTGATTGCATCACTCTGCTTGAATTGCCAGCTATGACACATTGGATCTTTCCTCTTTTGGAAGATATACACCAAGTTATGGGTTCATACTTAATATGAGTCCACGAATAAATCTTGCTATATTATATAGCATCACTAGAACTTACAACTCGTATTGATATAGTAATATACCTATAAAACTTTTTAATACATCGGTAATCAGAAACGTGGCCAGTACCTAAAGACCTAAGTATCCCTTAAACACTTAAAATTACAGTTTAGAAATACCAAATTCCATTTTAAAATTTGAAATTTCGATGAAACTGAGTTGCATCGACAGTGTTTTGAATTAAACTTGGTTATTTAGTTTTGAAAATGATTGTTCCTTCGGCCATGAGTTGAATCAACTGTTACTTCAATCCCAACATAAAAAATTAATTATATATATTGCATAAAAATGAATGCCACTGCTTTACTTAATTGTTGAAAAAATGTTTAAAGCCTTGATATGCAATGAGGCTGTGGGAGGTTTCTTATGGTGGTGGCAAAATTTTATTGCAAACACTGAATACATAGGGGCTCAGATGGCAAAATTAAAGGGTATTTCAGGGAAGGAAGCGTCCCAGAGACGTTCTGAGGTGTTCTACCCCACTAATGGTAGGATTCTACCCCGAAATAATTTTAACCTCTTGCCTCTATGACCTTTCTGTCTCGAGATACAGCTCTGTGGGCTAAATTTGGCTACGCAGGCAATATTTGGCCTTATTAAAAGGAAAGTCGAGGAAGGAAGCGTCCTAGAGACATTCTGTGGTGCTCTACCCCCACTAATGGTAGGATTCTACCCCAAAATACTTTTGATCCCTTGTCTCTACGACCTTCCTGTCTCGAGATACAGCGATGTGCTAAATTTGGCTACGCGGGTATTATTTGGCCTTATTATTGCTATAAAATCTACAAATTTCAATATTTTTTAATGGGACCTTTTTTATTCGAACGATATTATTGTTTTACATAAATGCTGTGAATTTGAGCCCATTTTCTGAAGAAATGACCATTACAGGCTTGAAAAACCTCCAAAATAGCCATTTTACCCATACGCACCCGAAAAAGTGAGGGGGAAATTATGTTTAGAGGGTCTGGGGACCTAAAATTGGTACCAGAGATCCTCTTTGTCATCAATGATGTCAAAAAAGTTGGTAGGAAATTGATACCGAAAAGTCGATTTCAAAGTTGTCAAATGGTCCCACCCCTACTCTTTTGATTCAATGGTGCAAGTACGAATGTACACGATGTGGTTCTTTTATGACAATCAATTTCGTCGTTCTACGACATCTTCAGGTCTTACATTTGATTGTATAAAGTAGTGTTGTAAATTTTAAACTTTCCTTCTGGAACAGAATTATGGATAGGATGAAACTGGCGCTGCATTAAAGAGAGACGTTGGGAGAAACCCCCAGTCTCCATTGCACAATGTCTTGAGCAGAGCTAGTTAGAGCATCTGACGTAGCTACCAGCCAGCGCAGGGATGGGCACTTAATTAAACTCAGACCACCCACTGATTCCTGACGTGTGCCTGACCCACACGTCACTTGAACCCCCACTGATTCCTGTGCCTGACCCACACACTGACCCACACACTGATCCACACACACTGGACACACACTGATCCACACACTGATCCACACACTGACCCACACACTGACACACACACTGACCCACACACTGATCCACACACTGACCCACACACTGGACACACACACTGATCCACACACTGACCCACACACTGACCCACACACTGACCCACACACTGGACACACACACTGACCCACACACTGACCCACACACTGACCCACACACTGGAGTACTGGACACACACACTGACCCACACACTGACCCACACACTGACCCACACACTGACCCACACACTGACCCACGCACTGACCCACACACTGGACACACACACTGGACACACACACTGACCCACACACTGACCCACACACCGACCCACACACTGATCCACACACTGATCCACACACTGACCCACACACTGGACACACACACTGGACACACACTGATCCAGTGGATGCGCTTAAACCCCACTGACACTCTGTGGAGAGGGAGGCTTGGAAGCCATAGTAACAGACTCAAATAACCAAATATTTGGGTAGTGTGATATCATATTGAATATTGAGAAGAATAATTGTCCACATTGAGTTACTTTGCACCAGCAGCACTAAGATTGAAATTTTAGCAAGTTAGAAATTTTACAAGGTCCATTGTTATTTTTTGATGTCTGAGAACCTTTTTTCCTCGAGAAAGAAGTTACGGCAAGCATTGTCGTATTTGCACTGTTATTTCCTAAAAATCAGCAACAAAGCTCATTTCACAATGGAAAAGATGCGAAGTTGAAAAGATTTTGCCACGTGCAGTTCGGATTAGGTAATATTTTTACCTCCAACCTCTAAACTGTAATATTTCACCTTATTCGGAATAATTGCACTACCATTGTCCATGCTTCTCATTCGAGCACGTGACCTAGCAACCTGAGCACGTGACCTAGCAACCAGAGCACGTGACCTAGCTACCAGAGCACGTGACCTAGCTACCAGAGCACGTGACCTAACAACCTGAGCACTTGACCTAGCTACCTGAGCACATGACCTAGCAACCTGAGCACGTGACCTAGCAACCTGAGCACGTGACCTAACAACCTGAGCACTTGACCTAGCAACCTGAGCACGTGACCCATTTACCAGAACACGTGACCTAGCAACCTGAGCACGTGACCTAGCTACCAGAGCATGTGACCTAGCAACCTGAGCACGTGACCTAGCAACCTGAGCACGTGACCTAGCAACCTGAGCACGTGACCTAGCAACCTGAGCACGTGACCTAGCAACATGAGAGGGGTTAAAACTCCCAACCACTTGAGAAAGATTTAACCCCACCCCCAAACACTTGGGTGGATGGGAATTGAGAGGGGTTAACCCCGCCCCAAACCAGTTGGGTGGACGGGAGTCGGGAATTGATACGGTTTTAAACCCGGGCTACCACTTGGGTAAATTGGAGTTGAAAGGGGTAAAGGGGTTTGAACTCAATCCTATAGGGGCTGTGCAGAGTGCATCCAAGCTAATAACCTCAATGCCTTATTGCAAAGCATTTTTTTCATTGAACCAACATTTGACAGAATAGTTCGGTATGAACAGAGACAAATATGTGAACAATAATATCAGCAAGTAGGTTACAAATACAGGTAAGCCACAAACGCACGCAAATTGCAAAAACACACAAACACAAACAAACATATATACAAATATACACACAAACATACATACAAACAAACACACAGACACTAACATACAGACACAAACTCACAAACACACAAAAACACACACACACTCACACACACAAACACACTTACTAAATGTACGCTCTAACAGCAGCACTACACGGCGTATGTAAGGTCTTGTTATTATGTCATCACACACACAGCAGTACTTGCAACGTAATTAACATATCCACATATATTACTAGTTAGAGACTAGCTTCAAACCCAAACATGTATACTCTACTAATAAGCCATCTTATCCAGACTTTGTAACAATTAACCGCTTCTTCAGAACAACGTTTTACAATTGAGGTCACGTGAGGAGCCAGCTGATTAATAATAAACTCTATGATACTTGCTTTTAAATGGATTATGTTATCGATAGGACAAATACCATGCTCTCTGTGGACTATACCCAGTGATATCCGTGTGCAGACTGTAGTTATTCTTCATGCAGCTTGGTATCAAATTATCCCAAATTTAAACTCAAACTCAGTTTTATCAGCACGACTCAGTATGACAAAGTTTCACACATGTAACACAGCGGCACTTGATGGAGGCATGAGATTAGCAAACTGATCTTACAAAGGACGAGTTGATTGCACGTCATGTGAGTTTCAAGGGAGCCAGGAGTGGGGACCTGGTTTCTAAAGGAAAGTGGCATGTAGTCCTATATCGTATGTCCTTAGTAAGCACTCTATCCTTGAGGAGAGTGGCTTATTTCAACCCAAAACTCACAGCTAGCACCCCACGGACTGTATCAAGTATTTAAGCAAGTATTTAATCCCATTTAGTTGTAGCACCCATGACAGCTAGAATCGATCACTCTGAAGGGATGTATTAGTGCACGGTTGCTAGGAATATGACTGCATAAACCCAGATCATACTTTCAGGAAAAAGTGGATGTAAAACACTGGTAATGAGAACTAGGAATTGGGATATCCGAGGAAATTTAGACTAATTCTTCCCAAAGTAAATAAGTTTTTTAGAGTACACTCTTTCCTAATTACCTAAGAGCTTTTTAAAAATCTCATTTTCCTTGCGCTGTGTGTTGGTCTGGGATATTGGCGTAAGGTGCATATAGATCCAAAATGCAAGAGCAAGAATAATGCAAGGGCAAGAATAATTAACTGAATTAAAAAAAATTGAAGATAAAGAGATAGAATCTTGCAAGATATAATGATAGCATAACAAAGGTCCCAAAGGATTGAAATATGCAAGGAATTACAAGAATAATTTTTTGCATTGCAACACAAGAGAAATAACTGAGTAATAATATAGTGATAGATTATGGCATTAACTCATTTCTGAAAATTGAGAAATGACACATATGTGATTATCCTTGGGTAAAGCAAAAAGGACATTCCCAATCATTGATACTTACAAAGTCGCTAATGAGACAGTTAGATACTACAGTAAGCTTACAAAGAGGAATTTGTTTATCATGTTTTCAACAAAAAAGGTACATAATTTCAGAGAGTCAGCCCGTACTCCTTTGACCTTGAATATTGAAGGTAAAGATTGCTATTAGTATTACAGTAGAGGAATAAACTGCTAAACAGGGGAATGGGAATCAGCCATGGTAACTAATAACTTAATAAACGTTTTATAAATGTAACCATAAACTACTAGGTATTTCAAATTTGGATATTATTGTATATTTATCATGTACTTATTGAGACATAATTAAAGAACATAATATAGTGATTTTAAAACTATCAGCTGACATCGTTTCAATTTAATTTACCCTCTTCTTTCCTGGGAACATGGCCCCAGCAGGAAAAACAGCAGGGTCCAGTGCTTTAGCGAGGGTTGACCTGTTCTTGCTCCCTCTTGGCCTTCCCCTCTTACCTCTCTTCTCTGTTCCCACATAATTCTGAAACAAAGTTTGTATTGTAAACAAACTTTCTCAGTTCTAATGTATCATGAAGGAAGGGGAATTGTTGAGTAAAATGAAATTTATACTCCTGTACCTGACATATAAGAAAGTGGCTAATAATGAATGAAATAAAAATTGAAATTTTATACCGTTTTACAAAACATTGGATTTTAACCCACAATATTATGGACTGTTACTCTTTGCTAACCTTAACCTACTACTAAATAATAATCATGCACCTGCACTTTCATCCATTTATTGATCAAACCTTTCAATAAAGAATTTGCCAAAATGTTTGCATGGTTTGCATGTGAAAATGTTACATATAAATTTTTACAATGAAGTTTGAGTGCATGAGCATTTGTGTTCTTTTTGCAGTTTATAACACTTCAATTGATTGATGGAAAACGCTGCAGCCACCTTATAATCCTATACTGTCTTGTCCCTCATTTAATTAAATGCCCCCTAATTTACCCATTGAATTAATTGCTCCATTTGAGTGATTTGTTTTGATAATTTCTAGATATCAAACCGATAAGGTATCACCTAGAAGTAGCCAATACTTATGTCTGTCTGAATTTGAGATTATTCCAATTTGTTGATAGTGATTTAAAGGGGGAGTGAACTCATTTTTAAGGGTATGCTTTCACATTACCCACTCAATCATTGCTCATCAAGGATCAATTATCCGGAAAAACGAGATTCCTAGTGTAATCCAATCCCGAGATATGGGGCGTTTATGTAATTAGAGCTGTGACGTCACTATGCGTCAGTCTGATACGCGCGTATATCAAACATATACCAATAACTGCTGTAGCTAGGTGAATTATTCGTGTGCTTAGGTAATTTGAATTTGTTGCTGATACTTTCTTCTTCATTGACAATTGGCATTATGCATTTTATATCTTGCAGACAAAACAAAATACGATCGTATCTTACACATTTTTAGTGCAATAATGCATACACTGTTCTTTTCATTGTATAATATCAACTCATAAAGATTTAGCACTAATTTATACGTATATCAACACGACTGACCATGCAAACATACAACTTTTAAAGCTATTATATAAGTCTGATAACTGATTTTAAAATTTCCTATCATTTTCCTCCGCTAGTTGATCCACGGCTTGTTCCACGGCTTGATCCACGGGTAGATCCACGGCTTGTTCCACGGCTTGATCCACGGGTAGATCCACGGCTTGTTCCACGGGTAGATCCACGGGTAGATCCACGGTTTGATCCACGGCTTGATCCTCGAGTACTATGCCCTCGACCTCTACCTTTCTTTGATGCAGACGCTTCAATGCATGCAGGTGTTCTAGGGGGTACAACAATGTTGTCACTCAAAAACTTGCTAAATTGAGTGGATAGATCTTGAACCGTCGGCTTCTTAATCCCTGCAGGGATGGTGTTTTTTGGCACAGGGTTTATCTTGTATGGTTTCAGTAAGTTCTCGAGATCATATTTGTGGTCATTTTTCAAGGATGACTTTATTGAGCTCATCATTTCCAGCTTCCTGGGGAGGGCATCTTTTACATATTTCTTCTTTAGAACATAATCACCTGCAGCTTTAGAAAACTCCACTGATTTTCCAACTTTGGCTTTTCCATCTTTCCGAGCATCTATGTGATCATTATACTCCATTGCCACCAGCATCAGCATTACACTGTGTGAATTCATTGAAAAATGTTTCCTCTTGGGTAGGAACTTATTCTTCACACTGTGCAAGTTTTCGATGCCACCTGTGTGTATGAATGATTTGCACATCTTCATTTCATTACAAAGCCGTGTATTAGTGAATAGCTTGACAAGTGCTTCAAAAGCTGGCGTGTCAACATCCAGCCAGTCTTTTGGAGCGGCTTTGTGCTTTGGTCATTCTAGGATGGAAACAACCTTTCACTGACGAAAATGGGCGAGGATAAGGCTTGCCTGTCCCAATGTATAATCCATACTTCTTCTTCAGAAGATGCTGTCTTTTCCACGTGTGCTGGTTGGTCATATGAAGGAGGCTAGAATGCCAAAGTTCTAACATGAGGTCCCCATCCCCATTACACTTTTGACAACAGAACCAGAAGTGGTTTATGATACTTTTGATCCATGGTTTGACTTCAGGGTGTTTCTTCGCTATCTTATGAAGCTTCTTTTTGATCGACTTAGCAAAATGCCACACATCAGCCTCGTGATCAATGTGCGGGAAATCCTCCCGAATCATTTTGCCAATTCCAGTGTGTCGATCAGTGACAAGCTTGTTAATTTTGAGGCCTTTCTCACCTTCTATTTTGAGCAAGGTCTCTCTACAAGCCTTCTTTTCCAGCTCCCCTGTGTACTGACCTTTCTGAACCACTTGGAAGTCAATTACTTTTCCAGATGACTGTTCAGATGCTGTCCAGGCGCAGTACTTAGCACAATGTCCCGGGGAGTCGAACTGGCCATCACCTGATATGACAAGACCTTCTTTCTTCTTCAGATCATCTATCACCTGGGTTTGCTGCGTCATGAAAGTTTTACAGATCGTTGGATAAACCCACTTCTTCATGTTTTTTTTGATAGAACATTTTTATTTGATAATATGGGCATATTCAAAGTGTTCATGATTGATTTCATATCCTCATATCCACATCCATTCATGATGAAAGCTGCGGGTAGAAGAGTGTTGATTTCGAATTGCCATTATGTTTTCAGAAGACCCCCATTGCTTTGTGACCAATAACACGTATACTCTCCACCGATACATACTCCTGGGACAAAAGTGGTCAGATCGGTTATGAATGATCCGCATCTTCCACACCTTGATAGCAGTGATTGAATGGTTTCTCTCGAAATGATAATGTAATCATAAGAATCGAGTGTAGTGCTGATAACTGCATCTACTCCAGAACAAGAGTAATCGGGGGTCAGTGGGATCATCTACGTCACTGAAATCACTGTCTGTGTCATCGAGGCAATTATTGTTCATTGAATCTACACGATCTGACTGGAGCGTGGTGGTGAGGTTTCTCGTAACAATAAATTAGCCAATGAATCACCAGTTTGAACACTTCGGTTCATGTAGGAGAGCCCTAAGTCATCATAGGATGTCTGTGTTTCGATGCACAAAGTTAGGAAAAGGCACATCCAGATCTGGGTCGTCTTGTGTGGCAGGAGAGGCAGGCCCAAGCAATTGGTCATCATCGCATTCCCGTTCTAACAAACCTATCTGAATAAGAACGTTATTGTTGTCTGAAACAATGTTCAACGTGGTCTAAATCAACTCTTCTCCTTTTTCGGCATGGTGTAGAGGACTCAGCAGATGATAAACGTACTGGAGATTCAGTGTTCATATCGGTATTCGGTATGGCTGAAGTCTTCAGGTGTATCTTCATTCCATCATGATAGCAAATGTTAGCACGAGTTATGTTCTGAAAACAAGAGTCATGGAAGTGGTCTGAGCATAATTTCATGTATTTTGTAACATCTCCATCTTTGCGTTTCACTCTGCTGGCCCAAAAGTTTCTTCATTTTCTGATCTGCTGGAAAAGGGTAGAAACGTAGCCAGAACGTAGATCACTTTATCAATTCCACTCCGTTTCGAACAACCATATGCACCACATGTATGTGGCATTTGTAACTGGATTGCAATCTACCTGTGAACTGAATACATATTGAGTTTTTAATTAGCTAATACTGTATATAAATTTAAACTTTCTATCTTAGATTTACAGATTTTATGGAGGAATTTGCGAATCTCGATGCTGCGGACGTTGATCGGATGGTACGAGTTCTCGAGGAGGAACTAGAAGACACAGTGCCGGCAAGCTATCTAGACTTGGATCCTACACATGAAATATCTCCACACCCAAGTGATGATGGGTTGGCGTCAGATGGATACGACACTGACGACGACACTGAGAGACGGCAATCATATGCTCACCATGAAAATGCTAACTTGAATGTGGGCGTTTACTGCTCATGCAATCTGTGCAAACGATGACGACGACCGTTGAAAGTTTTTGTTGTCAAGAAAGTGAAATACTACAAGATATCATGGAAGGATATGAATGTGTCACTCTTAATCCAGTGTTTGAGCGTGAAGTAACGGACGTGAAAAGGTTGCAGTTCAATCGGCAATTGTTCGGTCAGGCAATATCGGATATGAAAGAGGGAAAAGATTTTACGAGAAGAGATTGATAACAGTCTATTTCGTCATAGCGTACAAAACATTCATCAGCTTGGCTTTGTGGTCGTCCGCTTGGGAAGTGGAGACGAGCCCCTCCCTTCATGTGTTGTAAATAAAATACGTGATGCTTTTCCAGAGGAAAATGGACAATACAAAGGATTCTCATACGATGGCTGTATTGAGGAATTAACTTTTCAAGAGATGTAGAATAAAGTAACTGCATGACTATTAAAGTATTATTTATCAATAATCTTGCTAATAGAAAATAGGATCTACGGTATTTCTGACATAGCTTAGACATTAAATAGAGCTGAAGCAAATATTCCAGTGAGCTGTGAGAATCGCCTGTTTAAGATTATAGAATCAAAAATGCAGCAAGTAGAGGTGTCTTATCTTCTTATGAATTGAAGCAATCACAATTTCACAATAAAACAGGACACTGAACGATAATTTGGAACTGATCGTGTGTCAAAAGGGTCTGGTTAGAGGTTAATGATGTATTCATGTTTTATGAAAACATTGCATTGTATAGATGTATCGCACAGAATACACACTTAAATAAACATGTCAGACTAAGACCATAGTAATTGAATGGTCTTAAATTACTTCATATTTGTGTTTCACTGATTGTCAATGTCACAAGACCACAGGTATTGAATACGGTTCTATAATAGCAGTACTGTATTGCAGGCTACAGCACCGCGCAGTCAAGTTGAGTTGACGCATAGTGACGTCACGACCTAATTAACTTTGACGCGTTATATCTCCGGTATTAAATTAGGTAGAGAGTTCGTTCCAACGGCAATCTTAATATTTCTTGGCTCACTATCAGAATAAATCATGAAATCGAAAATTCATGAATATAGATTTTTTAGTTCACTCCCCCTTTAAGGCAGTATTCACAAACCTGCTTTATAAAATTGAAAATTGCAGTTATAAATGAATTGCCTACACCACACACATAATCTTTCTGGAGTAATCTTTTGCTTGAGCAATGATAATCCTACATGTATGATAGCAAAATACCTTCATGTTTGCATATTTTATAAATTGAATGATTAATGACTCACATTAACCGGGCTGGGAGATGGTGAAATCTTTAATTTATCAGTTTCACTAAAAGTTGGTGATTGACTTGGGTTCACACAAGTTACCAAGGGTGGTCCTGTGCATGGGGAGATTATGCACTCTGAGGGGGAGTGAATGGAACTTTGGTCTGATCCTGTCTTTGGGGAATTGTATGGAGAATTATTAAAATACAGTTTGGAAACATCTGGTGTATTTGGGGATACAGTGTTTTCATGGCTTGTCTCCCAGGATTCCTGTTTGACTAGGTAACCATCAGTGTTATAACAAGATGACTCATCCATCTTATTCAGTGTGTGCTCAGTGGTAGTGATGTATGGCATCGATGCAGATTGGGAGTATTTCATAGGCACAGGTTGCTGGACTTGATATGTATCAACATAGCTTAATGAAGGGACATTGTCATATTGCTGAATACTGCTTTGGCTATTTGTGCTACCATATCCATTTGTACAGTTTTCTGAAGCACCTTTAGGAGCTTTTGGCACATCCATAATCTTGTTCTCAATATTTTCAAATAAACAGTTGTTAACTTTCAGGCCACACTGGTTCGAATCATTATGAAACTCCATAATGAAGCAAAAAGTAGTTACATGAATATCATATCAGTAGGTTGATCCCAAGATGAAACTTATTCAGACATACTTATTTCATGAGTTGGGGCCTCCTTCATGCTATTTAAACCTGAATTCAAAGAATTATAACTTACACGATAATTGATTTTGATATCCTAGAGGTAAAGAATATGATATGATATATAGTACATATGATACATTGTTAAATTGTTAAATTTAACATTGTTAAAACTTGTTTCGGTTGGAGAGGCAATGACATTTAAACAAGTTAAGTATATTTAGGAATTTTATAACTTCAAAATTTTATTCGTTTATAGTAAAGAAAGAAATAGTACAATACAGTCAGATTACAGAAATAATGTAATGTCAGACCGAAAACCTTCTACTGAAAAAATCCCGGAAATGATTCAAAAGATAAAAATGATTAAGATGTGTATGCAAAACATAATTTCTCACCATAGTGAAAACATTTTAGCATCAGAAACAAGGCAGTCAAGTCTTGTCGTTATGGCAACAACTGTCACTGGCCACAGCTTCCCAGATAAGCCCAAAAATGAAAAAATAGCAAAATATCTTCGATTATTGTATTGAGATGGTAAGTTCATTTTCTCAGAACATCTGGCTTACAGGGGCTGCCACCACCAGACCCCTGCTATCATTGTATTTGTAGTGGAATTGCTTTCTTGATGTTAGTAAAACAAGAATTTAACATTTATAGCTCACACAATTTTATTCACTCAGTAATAAATCAATAAATAAATTATGGTTGATAGAACAAATTATCTTAATGATGCTGGTACCAATTTTTAATATACAATCTTAATAATAATTTCTTAACTCCCATTTTTTCCCTCCAGATGTAAATTTTTTTTGACCTTGCCAAGATATTATCAAGATTAATGAAGGCTAAGATATATATTATGAAGGGTTAGGATTAGATTTAGAAGGCTCATCCCCCCCCGCAGAGTAAAGCTTTAGGAGTGAGTGTGGTGAGTGTCGCTGAGGACCCCCTGGTCGGTGGAATGTGCCCCGCCCAGCTGGAGCACTGTCTTTCCTCCTGGCCCAGTGACAAGCCAAAGCCCAAGTTGGTGGTAGTGTGTCCAACTGGCAGCAACCCCAGCGGCGCTAACATCCCAGAAAAGCACAGGCGCCAGATCTACGAAATAGTGTGCTCCCATGACTTACTGCTCATGGAGGACGACCCTTACTTCTTCATAAACGTTAGTTGAACCTCTCACCCTCTACCTCCCTCTTCACTCACTCCTCCCTTCCCACACCCCCTACCTCACTCCTCCCTTCCCACACCCCATTCACCCCACTCACCCCTCCCCATTCACCCCTCCCCACTCACCCCTCCCTCCCTCCCCACTTACCCCTTCCTCCTTACTAACCCCTCGCCCCCTAACTTACCACCTACCTCACCCCTCCCTCCCCCTCCCCATTCACCCCACTCACTCCTCCCTCCCTTCCACCCTCCCCATTCACCCCTCTCACCCCTCCCCACTCCCCCCTCACTCCCCACTCTCCCCCTCCCTGCCCCTCCTTCACCCTCCTCTCTCCTCAGTACGGTCCGAGCCTGCCCTCCTTCCTTGAACTGGACACTGAGGGACGGGTTATTCGGCTCGACTCTCTCTCCAAAGTTCTGTGTCCTGGGCTGAGAGTTGGTTTTCTCACGGCCCCCTCGCCCCTCATCCCCTACATTGAGCGGCACTACTCGGTAACTGCGCGATATTTGGACCTTGTACCTCGGTTTATGTTATTTTGGTAAACTGTGGTTTTCACAGGCTGATGCACCCTAACGCATTGAGTATGCATCAGCCGACTGATCATTGACCGCTTTCACAAGTATTGGAATTACCACTTATTTTACGAACGCTTTCGATAGTCTCAGTATCCCCCGGAGCGTTTTGAAAGTTAAGTGAGAAAACCCTCCTTCAGATTGCTATAATCAACACAAGCAATGTCTCTCAAGCCATAGCTGCCGCTTACTTCGCAGAAGTGGGTTTAGATGGCCTCAAATCCCACTCCCAGCACATTTCCCAGTTCTACCGACACCAGAGAGACATTATAGTCTCAGCGCTGGACAAACACATGTCAGACTTAGGATCCTGGATTGTGCCTGAGGTGGGTATGAACACATTTCTATTAATGCTTAGATGGTTCAGGGATCATATTTCTGATTTTCTGCATCTTTTATCAACTTTTTGTTGCAGATTTTCTAATAAGTACCTTTTTCAAGTGATGTCTTTGCATGGGAATGGTACAATATAAATTTTCATGCATTGCATTTGTGTTATTACGATTGAATTTTAATTTTCAGGCAGGTATGTTTGTTTGGGTAAAACTCCACACTGTGAAGGACTCCTTTAAACTGGCAACTGTGGCTATGGACAACGGTGTTGCTTTTGTGCCAGGTAAATAACAGAGCTAAATTCAATCAATGGTAAATTTATAATAAAGAGGTAAGTAAATCAGTGGGGTGTGGTTCAGCGCATAACGAACTTTAGGCTTAAATAATTTCACTGATAGTTAAACGAAATTCCATCAAATTATTCGTATATTCGAATGTCTTGAACTGCAAAGATGCCACTATGTGTGCCGATGCGTTGATCTATCGAATCGAGGGCAGTAACGTGCCTTTGTGGCAATTTTCATGGAATTTTATTGCGGCGCGAATGAATATTTTTGGGAACCTTCGCGCGAAGCCGCGCTTCTGCCGCCGCGCTTATGCGGCACATTCGATCGCAGCTGCATCAGCAAGTCTGGTACCATCAGACGAGGCGTTTGCCATTCAGTGGTTTGATACAAGTGACTAAGTGTGGAAGAAGTTATATTCTGTGATATTTCCAGCCTCCATGATGGCCGTGTTACCTCTCAGGCAGCGCCTTCTCTACCGACCACGCTGAGTCACCCTACATACGCCTGGCGTTTAGCCAAATTCCTGAGGAACGCATTGAAGAAGCTGTGGTTCGTCTGGCGACCGTTGTCAGGGCTGCTGCTTGAAGTGGAGTTGTGGGTACTCAGCTTCTGACAGGCCACGCAGTCTACCACCTCAAGATATCAATCCCACGTCCACGGTTACACTTACATGTCCTCTTTCACTTTGCGAATGGAATGGCGAAAAACGGACAGATTCAATGCTCATCATCAATGTGGACTTTGGAGGTATGAAGGAGGGGATTTATAAAGTGATACCTTATTGGCCCTTATTTAGCCGGCCCTTAAGAACAAAACCGACTTTGAGATTTTTGTCCAAAGCCAAAGGGCCGGTTAAAAAAATGACCGGTTAAAATGGGGCCGATAAAATTAAGGGACAGTTGATTTAGGTCAGATGAAACTTTTATTTACGTACATCTTATGTACTGTTAAATTCATTTGACAGTCATTATATAACAAAGAAATGACCTAAATCATAATATTAGACCAGGATTTGGGTTTTTGATGCAATTTACTCAGTATAAGTTGTTTTTTGGCTATTTTTGAGCAATTTTTTTGGTTTGGCAATTTCTTGCAAAAGTTTGTCCAAGGGGCCGGTTAAAATGGTCCAAAAATGATTCGATTTTTGTCCATAGGGCCGGTTAAAAAAAGGGCCAGTTAAATAAGGGCCAATAAGGTATGCTACTTCGTATTTCTTTTTAGCGTAGATTGTAATTTAATTGTAATTAAATTAGTATCAGCTCATTTTGAGGGAGAATTTGGTTGTAGAATGAATGTAGCCGTGCACTATTGCACTAATTTGTAATTAACACTAAAAGTGCTTGGAATTAGACTTAGAGGTAGATAGTGACGTCCTTGTCGTGATCTATGATGATTCATGTGGGAGACTAGCCAAAATTGTGCGGACGTCCTTTTTGGTTTGCATCGCCCTATTCAAGATTTTCTGAAATTTATAATTTATTTATTTGTAATTAGGTGTTAGAAAATATGAACTGATATGTTAAATTAATGTTTATAAATTGTAATTTATAAACGGTAATGATAAATTTTAATTCGAGGCGCTGGGCATGGGCATTGTGTCCCGCTTCATGGGTACTTTCTGCAACGAGACATGACACTCATTTTGCAGAATGCCGATCGTTCGATTCAATCGAGCCGATTGACAAGTGGCTAGCGATAAAGACACGCAAAATTGTGCTATGCTTTCGATATTTTTTGCTTAACACGAATGGTGTATGCTTGCTAAACACGTATATCCCTGTTTGCGTTGCGCGGCGTCTACACACCTAGAAATTTAGTTTGACAGTGACTTGCTAAACACGTAAAGTCGAGAAGTGAGAACCCCTGCTTGCGTTGCGCGTACACACACCTATGCTTTTTGACGTTGACAGACCCTCTCGAGAGGGTGGCGACAGCGGGTCATACATAGGCTTTCCATTATCGGTAACAAATTTTTTATCTAGATAAACCGATAATTATTTCGGTTTTATCTAGATAAAATTTTTATCTAGATAAAATCTATCAGTTTTTAAAAACTTTTTGCCACTGTCAATCTGGTTACTTTCGCTAAATATACGTCAGTCTGATATCATGGTGATTGTTGATACACCCGACTGGCGTTAGTGAAAAATGAGACTGTTGTTATTGATAACATTATGTCCAAAAATTGTCAATGATACGTAATAGTGGTGCTTCCGATTGGTATCAGAGTTCATTCAGGTTGATATCATTGATTTGTCAGTGTTAGACTGATGCAATTATTTATCCGTCAGAACGGTATCAGGAATACTATACAGCAGACTAGGTCAGAGATGCGCCCGAAAGGTATCAATCATGCATCAGATTGGTGTCAATGATACGGCAGACTGGTGTAAGTGATAAGTCACACTGCCAGACTGGTGTCCGTGATACGGCAGACTGGTGTCAGTTATACTGCAGACTGGTGTCAGTGAAACGGCAGACTGGTGTCAGTGATACGGCAGACTGGTGTCAGTGATACGGCAGACTGGTGTCAGTGATAAGTCACACTGCCAGACTGGTGTCATTGATACGACACACTGGAGTCAGTGATAAGTCAGACTGGTGTCAGTGATACGGCAGACTGGTGTCAGTGATAAGGCAGACTGGTGTCAGTGATACGGCAGACTGGTGTCAGTGATAAGTCAGACTGGTGTCAGTGATACGGCAGACTGGTGTCAGTGATAAGGCAGACTGATATCAGTGATACGGCACACTGGTGTCAGTGATACAGCAGACTGATGTCAGTGATACGGCAGACTGGTGTCAGTGATACGGCAGACTGATGTCAGTGATAGGGCAGACTGGTGTCAGTGATACGGCAGACTGGTGTCAGTGATACGGCAGACTGGTGTCAGTGATAAGGCACACTGGTGTCAGTGATATGGCAGACTGGTTTCAGTCATCTATAGCAGATTGTTAGTGTCTGTAATATGTCTGGCCAATGTTAAATATCTGATGTATGTCTGTGACACGACAGAATAGTGTCACTGGTGCCAGATTTGTGTCGGTATCCGTTATCCACTGAACAAGTGTCGGTGATACATCAGGATAGTTTCAACTATACATCAAATAGGTTTCTGTGGTATGTCAGATTGGTGTTGGTGATTGGTCAGAAAGGTACCAGTGACATGCTTGACTGGTGGCAGTGATCCTTCAGACTGGTGAAAGTTGAAAACAGTCCAATTTTACAAGCACTTTTCAACGCTAGCTATTTTATCTAGATAAAAATAATTTTTATCTAGATAAACCGATAATTTATTTTGACGAATTATCGGAGATAATTGTCGGTTTCGATTATCGGACTGGAAAGCCTAGTCATACATCGTACGGCAAACCTATGCGTTGTCTGACGTCGTCAGACCCATTATTTCGCGTGCGAGGGGGTCAGGCAACGCCTGACAGCCTATGCGGGCTTAGGAAAAAGCTCACGCGTGCAAGGAAATCCGCGCGCTTCTTTTTCAGGTTCTCCATAGCTTCATCTTCCATTTAAAAAGCCTGCATTGGGGTGCGTTTTCATCTAACATAACCTTAACTAGATGTTAACGTGTGTACGCGCCGCGCGCTTCCCTACGGGATCGGGACACGCATAAAGTTCTGAGGAAGCGCGACGATAACACGGGTATACGTGTTTAGCAAGATGCTAAAGCGTGCTGCCAACAACGGTGTGCAAAATATTGCGCTGGTTAGAGCAAGTGTAGTGTTTACGCATTCCATCGCTTCGTCCATTCCAAAGTATGTAGCGAATGCGCAAAAGTGTGTGTGTGTGTGTGTGTGTGTGTCCAGCAATTGGTCGATAGATAGACGTTGCAATATTGCCCGTTTATTTACGACGGGGTTAAAGTTAAGTCCAAATGCGGAACGTTGTTGGTTATGACACGTGCACATATATTGACTGCCTTGTAACTATCTCTCGTGAAAATTATTTGACGCACACTATAACTAATTGAAATTTTCAGCAGCTAGCTAACTGCTATGTGTGCTCATCTGTAAATAACAGAGAGGTAGTCAATAAGGTTGTAGATAGGGTTTTTAAAACCCCAAAATAATGCTTCTTAGGAATTTTCTTGGATTTATTGTGGTCCCAGGACTCAAGAAAGATATAAAACAGTTTTTCCTGAAATGGAGACTTTCTTAACTTGAGCTTCAGTTCTCTTTTTACTACCCCTATTAACTACCCTATTGACGAGGTAGGGTAGTAAATAAGGTGGTAAATAGGGAGTTTATAAGGGAATAAACCCCAGAATAATGATTATAGACCCTTTATTAAACTTGCAGTAGTCCAAACACTCGAAATAGATAACAAATAGATTTCCTGATGTAAAAAAACTGTCTAAGGTAATTTGCATCACAACCTTGTTTACTACCCTATTGACGAGGTCCTATTGACTGATGAGCACACATACTGTGTTGAAAACAGTGTTGATGTACTTATCAAAACCATTTATTTTATTTTTTTCATAGGTGTAACACCAGCCACCTCGTTTAAATCTGCACCTTTATCATTGAGTCAAAAGATTCAGAGAATGAATTTAAACACCCCAAAAACTGAGGTGGATATTGGACTGATAATGCCTGCATATCACTTATATAACTCATCTTGGTATGTCTAACTTGGATCCTTCTGCTTTCCACATTTTTCCCCTAAAATCTCCAAAGAGAGTCAAATATCAATTAAAGGATGAAGGATACCCCATCTCTATTACAGGCAATACAATAAAACAGTAAAACTCTGTAATGAAATGACATGAATGGATGAATATGAATCAAACCCTTTCACACAACCACGGTAATCTACTGACAGTTTCTGTCTTCAGGATCTCCATTTGGATGTTAGCCATCCTGATCAATTGGATCATAAAAAGAGTTGAAATGTGAAACACACAATGCATGAATGAAGGGGAAAACAATGTGAACTGAATACTGAGTTTTAAACTTAACAACACTACTAATTACAATCAAATTTGAGGAGGTTGTGTTACACTATGTGGAGATCCTGAAGAAGAAATATTTAATTTCGAAACTGACAGTCGATTAGTGGTATACATAGTGTGTGGGTTTGATATCATTTTTGAGATTTGTGTTTCACTGCATCAATGATCAATCACTTCAAACATGAACTGAATACTTAAATATAATTGAAATATGTGAATTTATTTTGTAATTGTTTTACTTTACTGTCAGTCAAAAGAGAACTTGTTGTACAATGTATGACCCACTGACAATGTATGACCCACTGACGCCAGCACTGATTCTCGAGAGGGTTTGTCAACGTCAGACAAAAGAGAACAAATAAAGTACTTACTAATTATACACCAAATCTTTTAGGGGAGGGGTGGGTTTGGTATTCAGCGTAGCAAGACTTGTAAACCTTGTAACCAACATGATCCCTTTGAGTAAATGATCTTATTTATTGTAATTGTGATACACCATTCATTATGAATGTCTGGTACTTTTTTGATCTATATATTTCTGTAATATCCTGGTGGTGTTATTGATGGTGGTCATCCCACACTCCTGCAAACCAGTACACCTAAGGGTAGAATCTGATCCCCCACCACGCCAAGTGAATCTGATACAGGATGCTCTTCTTTGTTTCTAGTCCTGGAATATCTAAACAGATCCAGAAACAGAGGCGAATATTTTTACCATTTTCATTGCCTTACCAAAGAAAAGTATTCTTTTGGTTAAGGATGGTGGTGTTATTGATGGTGGTGTTATTGATGGTGGTGTTATTGATGGTGGTGTTATTGATTTTTATAGTTCTATGTGTCTTCAATCACTGGGTATAAGAACCCAGCGACACTGGAAAAAAATTGGTTTGACACGTCCATGTACCATTATAGGTTCATTACATATGTTTTCATATTCATTTTCAAAGTTCAGTAGGTGTCAAATTTTTTGATGTTAGATTTTTAGCACATTCCTTTCAATTATATTTAAGTATTCAGTTCACATTGTTTTCCCCTTCATTCATTCATTGTGTGTTTCACATTTCAACTCTTTTTATGATCCAATTGATCAGGTCACTCCTAGAATTCACTCAGTGTAGATCCTTGCTGAATGGCATGTTTAACAAGGAATCCAAACTGAGGGGCTCCATACAGGTTATTGCTATTGCAATGAATGTGATTATACAGCAAAGATTTAAATTATGAATTTTTAAAGAATTAATTAACATTCATACATTGATATTCAGTATTATCTTACACAGTAGCCACTTAGAATCAACTCCTCACCTTGCTGAACATATAATTATTGGCTTGACTTAGTCTTACATTTTCTGTTTCAGTTCACACAATAGCCCCAGCAAGTGTGATTTCTATGCCCCAGACTATGTAATAATTGGCTACATGTAAGATTACACTATGGGATAATTGTTGACCATTATACATAATAGTCTATAAACCTTGCCCATCAAAAGGGATCGTTCACATATTAGGTAATCAATTTTTGGCCGATTTCAACCCCCCTCCCCCTCGTAATCAGGTGGTTTCATCGTTCTGCGTCGATCGAATGGACTGATCAAATGAAAAACGCACGCAATACACTTTTACGATGATGTCCACGCAAAACATCAATTGTGTGCGCTTTTCATTTGATCAATTCATTTGATCGACGCGGAACGATGCAGGTGCCTCAAGTTTACAGTAGTTGTATTTGGTATAATAACATGTAACGTAATCATTCGGAAACCCCCTCCCCCTTCTAGGTGATTAACGATCCCAAACCATTTTAACCACCTTAAGGCAACAATTAATTAATTAATCCATCCCATATTTGCTCTAATATTGAATTATTCAATGTTTTTGTTATATGACTACTACTAAACGGGGGATGGATCTACGAGAGATCCAAACAGAGTCCCCAGCACGGGACCTCTTGCTGGGAGGTCCCTGTTGCCAGGGCTACTGTGGATGGGAACAAGTCCCGTACCTCCCCAGGAGGACCAATATGCCGGGAGCACATTGGTGTTGACAACATGGTTACGGGAAGAGACTTCCTGCCCAGTGTTGGTATTCCGGGGTATGGTCAAGTCCCAACCAGGATTGGGACTCATGGTACCCTTTGGTGTGGATCTTCCCACATATATGGCATAAAATTTCAATTTTTGTTTTATTCAATCTTTTGTTTTATTCATATATTTTTTGGATTGGATGGATTGGATTGGATTGAAAACCTCCATGGAGGCTTGCCGCTTCTATGGGGAAAAAAAGTAATTAGTAGAAGTTGAAGTAAAGGACGCATCTAATTTATAAAAACTGCAGCACAGCATTTAACAGTAGTAGCATATTAGAACATGCCCTCAAAGAACTGATTATAATCTGCATGTGCACAAAGTTTAGTTTCCATAGCAACAGCACCAATATGGCCAGGTAGCGCAGTGGTTAGGGCATCTGACTTTCAATCGCGAGGTTGGTGGTTCAATTCCCAGCCTTGCCTACCGTGCTAAGGGTGAGAACTCTCACTTAAGCAGCCACACAGTTCACTCAGCCGAGCATACAGGAGGGTTAAATGAGGAGCTGCCCATTACAGCGAAGTCTCGGGCGACGAAAGTATGGATTACACTTCCTAAACCGTCCACTGACTTGATTACTTGAATCCTTCGATTCCTGTCATTGGCTGTTACAGCTGTTGGAATAGAAGTAAAACCTTCGAAATAATATGTCGCTCTTAGCCTTCATTAATCTTGATAATATCTTGGCAAGGTCAAAAAATTTACATCTGGAGGGAAAAAATGGGAGTTAAGAAATTATTATTAAGATTGTATATTAAAAATTGGTACCAGCATCATTAAGATAATTTGTTCTATCAACCATAATTTATTTATTGATTTATTACTGAGTGAATGAAATTGTGTGAGCTATAAATGTTAAATTCTTGTTTTACTAACATCAAGAAAGCAATTCACTACAAATACAATGATAGCAGGGGTCTGGTGGTGGCGGCCCCTGTAAGCCAGATGTTCTGAGAAAATGAACTTACCATCTCAATACAATAATCGAAGATATTTTGCTATTTTTTCATTTTTGGGCTTATCTGGGAAGCTGTGGCCAGTGACAGTTGTTGCCATAACGACAAGACTTGACTGCCTTGTTTCTGATGCTAAAATGTTTTCACTATGGTGGAAATTATATAAACGAATAAAATTTTGAAGATATAAAATTCCTAAATATACTTAACTTGTTTAAATGTCATTGCCTCTCCAACCGAAACTAGTTTTAACAATGTTAAATTTAACAGTTTAATGATAGCTGTCTGTGTAATTTGTACCCTACAGGCCCCTTTTTACCAAACATCATTGAATGAGTATTATCTCCTTCAGCTGAGGAGCTAAGATTACGCAGTTTCAATTTTCTGACAGACAAGGCCCATTTCAAATAAAATGTTGACTTTTCCTGGTCAACATTGATTACTCAGATATGCTTTGACCTCAAAAATCGTATTTTTTGAAAAAATGAAAAAATATTTACTTTTCATTTATATTTGGAGTTTTAGGACATAGGGTGAATCGAGCCCCCAAAATTTGCTCTGCTTGACTCATTACCCCTTTTCTATCATTACAAATGATTTTCTTGGCGCTCAGATCACTGAAATGTGGATTATAGCAAAATGAAAAGGTGTCCAAAATGTCCCTTCAAGGGTACATTTTATGCTTCAAAACATATGACCCTTTTAAAGTGGTAAATTACGCTCGGTTTTTATGAAAAAGTTTCAAATATATTTTTTTGAGTATTATACGCCACAAACATGACACAATTTGAAAGGTAATTCTGAAAATTTCATTCTGTACAGGCCTTTTGTAACATAAATTTTTCAAATATTGTATTTCAATGCTTCCATGGACTCCAATTCGTACATTTGGAAATGGTTTTCATGGTTTTTGATGAGCCAAGACACTAACAATCTATCATCAACCACTTTTTGACTCAAGGAACTAACTTTAATAAAAAATCAACCCAATGAAAGCAAATTTTGCCATTTCAAAATGGGTCCTAGAAGGACATTTATTATTTTTCCATAGTGAAAAGTCAGAAGCAGTGAAAACTAACATGTATCTTTTACAGTGATCTTCAGTTAACCATGTTCAATGAAAATTGAAGGCTTAATAATATTTTATTTGCCATTTTAGAGCAATTTAGATAGCAGTGCTGAATATTCAACATCAATTTTCAAAATTGTGATCCATTTCTTCCAGTGAAAGGTATCAGTACATGTTATTTGTCATCACTAGGCATCTTGCACGATCCTGTAACACAGAAACAACTTCAGAATCAAGGCAGGGACGGAATATCAGGCATTTTCTATCATCATCGAAAATGTACCTTCTAGGGGACATTTTTCAAATTCTTCAACCTAAAATTTCTGTTTCCTTTTAAAAAAGGGCCAGATGCACCGATGTTTCTTAAGAATAATAAGCTTTATATGTAACATAAAGTAATTATGCTTAACCAGTGAGCTGATTTAAACATGTTAAAGTGTAAAGCAAAACTACTATAAAATGTCCCTTAGAGGAACATTTCTCTTGAACATGTCCTCTTGTGCCCAGAATTTCAAGATATATGATATAGAAAAACAGTTGTTTTTGAAATCATTCTTTTACTGTCATATTTCATGAAAACTTTAGGCTGCCCATATCTGTAAAGGGTGCAGTAAGTAACAGCAAATACGAAATTGGTCATTTTTGGGGCAGTACTCAAAATGGGCAAGATATAACATGAAGTGATGAATTTGCATAGAATTTTTTCATCAAATCCTGTGCTATTAGTGTCTCCCTTGAAATAAAATAAGCCCAGACATCACAGGATTTTATCAGAAGGTTAAAATAATGAAGGAATTATGAAGCCGGTTTTTATGGTTTTGAAAATGACTCCATTTCAACATCAATTGCAGAAAAAATTGGGGCCAGTGCAACAAGAGGAATTGTTCCAGGTTTTGCCTACACCATTGACAGAGAGTGTGAGGCAAAATTGAAACCATAAAAACTTGTTCCAAACATAGATAACTCATGTTTTGTAAAAAGTACCATGGAAGGTACATTTTCTTGAAAATGTACCCTAGAAGGGACATTTAGACAGTTATCATTAACAATGCATCATATGTATATATCATATCATATTCTTTACCTCTAGGATATCAAAATCAATTATTGTGTAAGTTATAATTCTTTGAATTCAGGTTTAAATAGCATGAAGGAGGCCCCAACTCATGAAATAAGTATGTCTGAATAAGTTTCATCTTGGGATCAACCTACTGATATGATATTCATGTAACTACTTTTTGCTTCATTATGGAGTTTCATAATGATTCGAACCAGTGTGGCCTGAAAGTTAACAACTGTTTATTTGAAAATATTGAGAACAAGATTATGGATGTGCCAAAAGCTCCTAAAGGTGCTTCAGAAAACTGTACAAATGGATATGGTAGCACAAATAGCCAAAGCAGTATTCAGCAATATGACAATGTCCCTTCATTAAGCTATGTTGATACATATCAAGTCCAGCAACCTGTGCCTATGAAATACTCCCAATCTGCATCGATGCCATACATCACTACCACTGAGCACACACTGAATAAGATGGATGAGTCATCTTGTTATAACACTGATGGTTACCTAGTCAAACAGGAATCCTGGGAGACAAGCCATGAAAACACTGTATCCCCAAATACACCAGATGTTTCCAAACTGTATTTTAATAATTCTCCATACAATTCCCCAAAGACAGGATCAGACCAAAGTTCCATTCACTCCCCCCTCAGAGTGCATAATCTCCCCATGCACAGGACCACCCCTTGGTAACTTGTGTGAACCCAAGTCAATCACCAACTTTTAGTGAAACTGATAAATTAAAGATTTCACCATCTCCCAGCCCAGTTAATGTGAGTCATTAATCATTCAATTTATAAAATATGCAAACATGAAGGTATTTTGCTATCATACATGTAGGATTATCATTGCTCAAGCAAAAGATAACTCCAGAAAGATTATGTGTGTGGTGTAGGCAATTCATTTATAACTGCAATTTTCAATTTTATAAAGCAGGTTTGTGAATACTGCCTTAAATCACTATCAACAAATTGGAATAATCTCAAATTCAGACAGACATAAGTATTGGCTACTTCTAGGTGGTACCTTATCGGTTTGATATCTAGAAATTATCAAAACAAATCACTCAAATGGAGCAATTAATTCAATGGGTAAATTAGGGGGCATTTAATTAAATGAGGGACAAGACAGTATAGGATTATAAGGTGGCTGCAGCGTTTTCCATCAATCAATTGAAGTGTTATAAACTGCAAAAAGAACACAAATGCTCATGCACTCAAACTTCATTGTAAAAATTTATATGTAACATTTTCACATGCAAACCATGCAAACATTTTGGCAAATTCTTTATTGAAAGGTTTGATCAATAAATGGATGAAAATGCAGGTGCATGATTATTATTTAGTAGTAGGTTAAGGTTAGCAAAGAGTAACAATCCATAATATTGTGGGTTAAAATCCAATGTTTTGTAAAACGGTATAAAATTTCAATTTTTATTTCATTCATTATTAGCCACTTTCTTATATGTCAGGTACATGAGTATAAATTTCATTTTACTCAACAATTCCCCTTCCTTCATGATACATTAGAACTGAGAAAGTTTGTTTACAAACTTTGTTTCAGAATTATGTGGGAACAGAGAAGAGAGGTAAGAGGGGAAGGCCAAGAGGGAGCAAGAACAGGTCAACCCTCGCTAAAGCACTGGACCCTGCTGTTTTTCCTGCTGGGGCCATGTTCCCAGGAAAGAAGAGGGTAAATTAAATTGAAACGATGTCAGCTGATAGTTTTAAAATCACTATATTATGTTCTTTAATTATGTCTCAATAAGTACATGATAAATATACAATAATATCCAAATTTGAAATACCTAGTAGTTTATGGTTACATTAATAAAACGTTTATTAAGTTATTAGTTACCATGGCTGATTCCCATTCCCCTGTTTAGCAGTTTATTCCTCTACTGTAATACTAGTAGCAATCTTTACCTTCAATATTCAAGGTCAAAGGAGAACAGGCTGACTCTCTGAAATCATGTACCTTTTTTGTTGAAAACATGATAAACAAATTCCTCTTTGTAAGCTTACTGTAGTAACTAACTGTCTCATTAGCGACTTTGTAAGTATCAATGATTGGGAATGTCCTTTTTGCTTTACCCAAGGATAATCACACATGTGTCATTTCTCAATTTTCAGAAATGAGTTAATGTCATAATCTATCACTATATTATTACTCAGTTATTTCTCTTGTGTTGCAATGCAAAAATTATTCTTGTATTCTTACATATTTCAGTCCTTTGGGACCTTTGTTATGCTATCATTATATCTTGCAAGATTCTATCTCTTTATCTTCAATTTTTTAATTCAAGTTAATTATTCTTGCCCTTGCATTATTCTTGGCTCTTGCATTTTTGGATCTATATATATGCCTTACGCCAATATCCCAGACCAACACAGCGCAAGGAAAATGAGATTTTTTAAAAACTCTTAGGTAATTAGGAAAAGAGTGTACTCTAAAAACATTTACTGGGAAGAATTAGTCTAAATTTCCTCGGATATCCCAATTCTAGTTCTCATTACCTGTGTTTTACATCCACTTTTCCTAAAAAGTATGATCTGGAGTTTATGCAGTCCTATTCCTAGCAACCGTGCACTAATACATCCCTTCAAGAGTGATCGATTCCTAGCTGTCATGGGTGCTACAACTAAATGGGATTAAATACTTGCTTAAATACTTGATACAGTCCGTGGGTGCTAGCTGTGAGTTTTGGGTTGAAATAAGCCAATCTCCTCAAGGATAGAGTGCTTACTAAGGACATACGATATAGGACTACATGCCACTTTCCTTTAGAAACTTAGAAACCAGGTCCCCACTCCTGACTCCCTTGAAACTCACATCACGTGCAATCAACTCGTCCTTTGTAAGATCAGTTTGCTAATCTCATGCCTCCATCAAGTGCCGCTGTGTTACATGTGTGAAACTTTGTCATACTGAGTCGTGCTGATAAAACTGAGTTTGAGTTTAAATTTGGGATAATTTGATACGAAGCTGCATGAAGAATAACTACAGTCTGCACACGGATATCACTGGGTATAGTCCACAGAGAGTATGGTATTTGTCCTATCGATAACATAATCCATTTAAAAGCAAGTATCATCATAGAGTTTATTATTAATCAGCTGGCTCCTCACGGGACCTCAATTGTAAAACGTTGTTCTGAAGAAGCGGTTAATTGTTACAAAGTCTGGATAAGATGGCTTATTAGTAGAGTATACATGTTTGGGTTTGAAGCTAGTCTCTAACTAGTAATATATGTGGATATGTTAATTACGTTGCAAGTACTGCTGTGTGTGTGATGACATAATAACAAGACCTTACATACGCCGTGTAGTGCTGCTGTTAGAGCGTACATTTAGTAAGTGTGTTTGTGTGTGTGTTTGTGTGTGTGTTTGTGTGTGTGTGAGTGTGTGTGTGTGTGTTTTTGTGTGTGTTTGTTCGTGTGTTTGTGTGTGTTTGTGAGTTTGTGTCTGTATGTTAGTGTCTGTGTGTTTGTTTGTATATATGTTTGTGTGTATATTTGTATATATGTTTGTTTGTGTTTGTGTGTTTTTGCAATTTGCGTGCGTTTGTGGCTTACCTGTATTTGTAACCTACTTGCTGATATTATTGTTCACATATTTGTCTCTGTTCATACCGAACTATTCTGTCAAATGTTGGTTCAATGAAAAAAATGCTTTGCAAAAAGGCATTGAGGTTATTAGCTTGGGATGCACTCTGCACAGCCCCTATAGGATTGAGTTCAAACCCCTTTACCCCTTTCAACTCCAATTTACCCAAGTGGTAGCCCGGGTTTAAAACCGTATCAATTCCCGACTCCCGTCCACCCAACTGGTTTGGGGCGGGGTTAACCCCTCTCAATTCCCATCCACCCAAGTGTTTGGGGGTGGGGTTAAATCTTTCTCAAGTGGTTGGGAGTTTTAACCCCTCTCATGTTGCTAGGTCACGTGCTCAGGTTGCTAGGTCACGTGCTCAGGTAGCTAGGTCACGTGCTCAGGTTGCTAGGTCACGTGTTCTGGTAAATGGGTCACGTGCTCAGGTTGCTAGGTCAAGTGCTCAGGTTGTTAGGTCACGTGCTCAGGTTGCTAGGTCACGTGCTCAGGTTGCTAGGTCATGTGCTCAGGTAGCTAGGTCACGTGCTCAGGTTGTTAGGTCACGTGCTCAGGTTGCTAGGTCATGTGCTCAGGTAGCTAGGTCACGTGCTCAGGTAGCTAGGTCACGTGCTCAGGTTGCTAGGTCACGTGCTCTGGTAGCTAGGTCACGTGCTCAGGTAGCTAGGTCACGTGCTCAGGTTGCTAGGTCACGTGCTCTGGTAGCTAGGTCACGTGCTCTGGTAGCTAGGTCACGTGCTCAGGTAGCTAGGTCACGTGCTCAGGTTGCTAGGTCACGTGCTCTGGTTGCTAGATCACGTGCTCTGGTAGCTAGGTCACGTGCTCAGGTAGCTAGGTAACGTGCTCTGGTTGCTAGGTCACGTGCTCAGGTAGCTAGGTCACGTGCTCAGGTTGTTAGGTCACGTGCTCAGGTTGCTAGGTCATGTGCTCAGGTAGCTAGGTCACGTGCTCAGGTAGCTAGGTCACGTGCTCAGGTTGCTAGGTCACGTGCTCTGGTAGCTAGGTCACGTGCTCTGGTAGCTAGGTCACGTGCTCAGGTTGCTAGGTCACGTGCTCTGGTAGCTAGGTCACGTGCTCTGGTAGCTAGGTCACTTGCTCAGGTAGCTAGGTCACGTGCTCAGGTTGCTAGGTCACGTGCTCAGGTTGCTAGGTCACGTGCTCTGGTAGCTAGGTCACGTGCTCTGGTAGCTAGGTCACGTGCTCAGGTTGCTAGGTCACGTGCTCTGGTAGCTAGGTCACGTGCTCTGGTAGCTAGGTCACGTGCTCAGGTAGCTAGGTCACGTGCTCTGGTTGCTAGGTCACGTGCTCGAATGAGAAGCATGGACAATGGTAGTGCAATTATTCCGAATAAGGTGAAATATTACAGTTTAGAGGTTGGAGGTAAAAATATTACCTAATCCGAACTGCACGTGGCAAAATCTTTTCAACTTCGCATCTTTTCCATTGTGAAATGAGCTTTGTTGCTGATTTTTAGGAAATAACAGTGCAAATACGACAATGCTTGCCGTAACTTCTTTCTCGAGGAAAAAAGGTTCTCAGACATCAAAAAATAACAATGGACCTTGTAAAATTTCTAACTTGCTAAAATTTCAATCTTAGTGCTGCTGGTGCAAAGTAACTCAATGTGGACAATTATTCTTCTTGCAATATTCAATATGATATCACACTACCCAAATATTTGGTTATTTGAGTCTGTTACTATGGCTTCCAAGCCTCCCTCTCCACAGAGTGTCAGTGGGGGTTTAAGCGCATCCACTGGGTCAGTGTGTGTGTCCAGTGTGTGTGTCCAGTGTGTGTGTCCAGTGTGTGTGTCCAGTGTGTAGGTCAGTGTGTGGGTCAGTGTGTGGGTCAGTGTGTGGGTCAGTGTGTGGGTCAGTGTGTGGGTCAGTGTGTGGGTCAGTGTGTGGATCAGTGTGTGTGTCCAGTGTGTGTGTCCAGTGTGTGTGTCCAGTGTGTGGGTCAGTGTGTGGGTCAGTGTGTGTGTCCAGTGTGTGGATCAGTGTGTGGGTCAGTGTGTGGATCAGTGTGTGGATCAGTGTGTGTCCAGTGTGTGGATCAGTGTGTGGATCAGTGTTTGTCCAGTGTGTGTGTCAGTGTGTGGGTCAGTGTGTGGGTCAGTGTGTGGGTCAGTGTGTGGGTCAGTGTGTGGGTCAGTGTGTGGGTCAGTGTGTGGATCAGTGTGTGTGTCCAGTGTGTGTGTCCAGTGTGTGTGTCCAGTGTGTGGGTCAGTGTGTGGGTCAGTGTGTGTGTCCAGTGTGTGGATCAGTGTGTGGGTCAGTGTGTGGATCAGTGTGTGGATCAGTGTGTGGGTCAGTGTGTGGATCAGTGGTTTGGTTTAAAAAATTCAAATATTGGCTAGCTAACGCTAACCGCCATATTACAAAATCATATTGTAAATATAAATATTTCAAATTCTTAGCACACAATACTTTATTTAAACAAACTTTGTCGTGAATTGTTTCACGTCTCGGTGTTTTTCAGTTCATCACGTCATACTTCATTCATTCATAATGATAAAGTCATTTCAAAATCATTAATTTTAGAAAGGTTTGTTTTCATGTCTCGATTGGTTTCAAATAATCTCCCAATACTTCATTCAATCATAATTATACCTCAATCGTTCATTTTATCAAGATTCATTTCCATGTCTCTGTGTGGGTCAGTGTGTGGATCAGTGTGTGTGTCCAGTGTGTGTGTCCAGTGTGTGTGTCCAGTGTGTGGGTCAGTGTGTGGGTCAGTGTGTGTGTCCAGTGTGTGGATCAGTGTGTGGATCAGTGTGTGTCCAGTGTGTGTGTCAGTGTGTGGGTCAGTGTGTGGGTCAGTGTGTGGGTCAGTGTGTGGGTCAGTGTGTGGGTCAGTGTGTGGGTCAGTGTGTGGATCAGTGTGTGTGTCCAGTGTGTGTGTCCAGTGTGTGTGTCCAGTGTGTGGGTCAGTGTGTGGGTCAGTGTGTGTGTCCAGTGTGTGGATCAGTGTGTGGGTCAGTGTGTGGATCAGTGTGTGGATCAGTGTGTGTCCAGTGTGTGGATCAGTGTGTGGATCAGTGTGTGGATCAGTGTGTGGATCAGTGTGTGGATCAGTGTGTGGATCAGTGTGTGGGTCAGTGTGTGGGTCAGGCACAGGAATCAGTGGGGGTTCAAGTGACGTGTGGGTCAGGCACACGTCAGGAATCAGTGGGTGGTCTGAGTTTAATTAAGTGCCCATCCCTGCGCTGGCTGGTAGCTACGTCAGATGCTCTAACTAGCTCTGCTCAAGACATTGTGCAATGGAGACTGGGGGTTTCTCCCAACGTCTCTCTTTAATGCAGCGCCAGTTTCATCCTATCCATAATTCTGTTCCAGAAGGAAAATTTAAAATTTACAACACTACTTTATACAATCAAATGCAAGACCTGAAGATGTCGTAGAACGACGAAATTGATTGTCATAAAAGAACCACATCGTGTACATTCGTACTTGCACCATTGAATCAAAAGAGGATAAATAAAGTACTCATTAATTGTGATCATGCGACTCTTATCCAACAACCTGATCCGTGAAATCAATATCCTGGTCACTTTGACAATGTTCCTCAGGGACGTGGTTCCAGAATGCGTGGTTTCCTGGTCACTTTGACAATGTTCCTCAGGGCCGTGGTTCCAGAATGCGTGGTATCCTGGTCACTTTGACAAAGTTCCTCAGGGTTCTGGTTCCAGAATGCGTGGTTTCCTGGTCACTGACAATATTCCTCAGGGCCGTGGTTCCAGAATGCGTGGTTTCCTGGTCACTTTGACAATATTCCCCAGGGACGTGGTTCCAGAATGCGTGGTATCCTGGTCACTTTGACAAAGTTCCTCAGGGTTCTGGTTCCAGAATGCGTGGTATCCTGGTCACTTTGACAATGTTCCTCAGGGCCGTGGTTCCAGAATGCGCGGGGCTAACCCAGGAATCCGAGCTCGAGTCAATTACCGAGCGGCTGTCAACGACTTCTCACCGACTGTGGACTCGTCTGCTCACTACGATCATTCCAACAAGCGAGGTTAGTTTCCAGAATTTCCTTCAAGCAAATCCCTACGTTATAGAATTTCCTCCATCATATCCCTACTTTATAGAATTTCCTTCATGCAAATCCCTACTTTATAGAATTTCCTTCAATACGATACAGATCCCTATTAGCCACCTTAATTAATGTGGTTTCCAGTATTTCTGCTATATTGCTTTAGAATCTAAATCATTTCATCTTGTGGCAGGACGTAGTGCTTTAGTTAAGCTGTGAGCCACAGCTTAGTTGGAGGTTCTTACGTTGGAGATCACCTGAATAAAAGTTCTAATCTTCGTTAAAATGTAAAGCTGAAAAATGTGTTAAAGGAAATGCTAAATGCGTGTTCAACTATCAAAGTACTAGTTTCATAACGTCTTCTGAACCCAAGCTTTACTTGATAATCCATCAGTGCAGTGATTTACTCTCATAAGGTGTCCGGCGATAGACCTCTTATTGAACATCCATTTAGGAAATCCGCCGCAGCAAAGTGCACTATCCTCTTAAATTGTCATTCAGAAATTCCCAATGAACATTCGGATATGGGAGTTTTGGAAAATGGAAAGTATTTGAGACCTTTACAGTTTAGTTTCTATGGAAATTCCGTTATCTTTCATTATTTCAGGTTGCCATAGTAATAATGTAGTCACAATGGTAACTCCTTTATAATTTCAGGTTGCCATAGTAACAGTGTTGTAACTATAATATGGTTACTCCTTTATAATTTCAGGTAGTTCCACCCGTGGAAGAGGAGCTATGAGGATGTGTAAAATCTGTGTAAACTGTTCCGGACTGATGACTGTGCTGAATGCGTCTTCTGTAAGGTCAGAATTCACAGAGATATTTTCTTTATTCGTCGGCCCACTTCACGTGACATTCATGGTTCCACCCGGTAGAATGGAACTAGAATATAAGAGTTGTTATTGGTTCCGTAGCAAAACTCGTGCTTTTGGCACTCGATTTTGTTACTCGACCAATAACTATATTGTAATACTATGCCTAGCTTTAGTGGTGTCCCGTGAACCCTGTGCCGATGTTTCCCATCAGAAAAACGTTCTTCCTCCGGGAAAGGGATCAATACAATTACAATGCCCCTCTTTCGAAGAGTCAGCATTCATTCCTTAACTGTTCAGCCAATTCCAAGAAGTTAAAACAGGAGTGTGGTTTAGGAAGTAATGAAATGATGTGATTGTGTTGTTTCTTGTGGAAAACCAATTAGAGACAAATCAAATCGCTGTTATTCTGAAGACCAATACCGGGTATTCTATTGTATTCCGACATTAACCTCGAGATAATGTTCCAATTAACACAGCAAAACTCAGCAAAACACAAAGTCTTATTTGAAGGTGTATTGGTATATGACACACATAAAGTAAACAGTAAATAGTTGATTAGATGGCATAACAAATACCAGCTGGAATGATGCCAAATCTATATGCAGGGGCCGGGGGCGGGAGCCCCCAGAAGCCTGAGTCCAGACATTTTACGTCAATGCAAACATTGCTGCTATGCAATTTGGAGTTTTGTAGGTAACAACTTTATAATAAGTAATAATAGTAACTACTCATGATATCAGTCTTAAACTTTCTTGAAACGAATTTTAACTGAGGTCAAGGCAAACTGCGGAATGATGTTCTGACCGAGGCCTCGTTCAATTCTCGGTGAGGCAGTAAAAATGATGGCCAAGATCAATCCTCGGCAAGGAAGTGAAAATGGAGGCCAAGGTCAATCCTCGGTGAGGCAGTAAATGTGGAGGCCTCTGCCAATCCACGGCGAGGAAGTGGAAATGCCTGCTCGGAGAGTCTCACTGTTGCAACTCAGCTACGTCCTGTGTAAACGCACTCTGCTGTGTCATTAGCAGTAGAATTATAGCTGATCACTGGTCAAATTCTCCAGTATTTGTGTTGCAAACAGAGTTGAAACACTGTTTGCATCGCTCATTTAAACGTGATGTGAATAGCAATGTTAAAGGATTCTTGATTGCTGTTATGCCATTACCTACTAATTGTAAGATAATTGCCTCGTCCAGATAAGGGTTTGTTGTCAGGTTGCTGTCCAATGAAGAATAACACCTGTATCTCTGTATTGCGTTATTATCTAGACTCTATCTTCTGTCTTCGGTATCTCAATATTCAGGAGTTCTGCTGTAGTCTTCTTAGGTTGGTTATAATATCCCAGTCTCTACCACTTCACAGCTTCTTGTATCTATCTTCTTAGAACGTAATCCGTACATTCTTGTGTTGTCTTGATGAAATCAGGCCGATGCAGGGTCAACGTTTAGCCGTTTCCGAAAGGTGGTTAAAATCACCAGCTAGCCACTTTAAATCAGTTTCACCTGGTAATTACAGGTTCACGCCCTTGCATCGCACCTTGTCAATCCACGGTCCCACTGAGTACGGTTGCAATAGGCAGGGCTCTCAATACCAGGTGTTAGGTGACATTCTGAAGGTGCCACTTTCAGGTGTTGAAAAGTTGAGGTGATTGGAAATTAGAGAAGGTTTATTAGTGTGATTTCCCCGTAATACACCATAATATACTGTACACTATACACTGTACACTATACACTGTACACTATACACTATACACTATACACTGTACACTATACACTGTACACTGTACACTATACACTGTACACCTCTTCTTCACTTGCCCACTGTACTGCTTACTGCCCCACTACACTGTACACTATACACTGTACACTATACACTATACACTATACACTGTACACTGTACACTATACACTGTACACTATACACTATACACTATACACTGTACACTATACACTGTACACTGTACACTATACACTGTACACTACCTCTTCTATTCACTATACACGGTACACTGTACACTATACACTATACACTATACACTATACACTGTACACTATACACTATACACTATACACTATACACTGTACACTATACACTATACACTGTACACTGTACACTGTACACTATACACTATACACTGTACACTATACACTATACACTGTACACTATACACTGTACACTGTACACTATACACTGTACACTACCTCTTCATTCACTATACACGGTACACTGTACACTATACACTATTCACTATACACTATACACTGTACACTATACACTATTCACTATACACTATACACTGTACACTATACACTGTACACTGTACACTATACACTGTACACTATACACTGTATACTTCACACTGTATACTGTATACTTTATAATCTACAGTGTACGCTCTACACTGTCCATTGTACACATGAACACTGTGCACTATACACTGTTCACTGTATACTGTTTACTGTACACTATGCACTATACATTGTACACTGTATACTGTACAGTATACACTGTACACTTGATATAGTTTACTCTACACTATACACTGTACACTGTATACTGTTCACTGTTGACTTAGGTTAGCAGATGGCCCAAAAATACATATTTTGCCATAATCAATAAGCTTGAATTTGTAACCTCATATTTGTGCAATTATGGGCTATGTTGACTTAGACCATATGAAACAGGCAAATTCGTATATGTAATTCTCAGAAAAATGGGCCATGTTAACTTAGCCCATGAAAAATGACAATGTTTCATTAAAAGCGGGCTATGTAAGATGGCCCAAATTCTGAATGGACTAGATTTTGGTGGTCTAAGTAACATGGCCCAGTATTTACTAGAAATTTCAGTATGATCCCCGAGCTAAGTTATTTAGCCGTTCTTGCATTACAGATTTTAAATATCATGATAGTCCATGTTTCATAGCCCTGTTCTTGCATTTTGAAAAAATTTGAAAAATTTTTCAAAAAAGTCTCAGATTCTTTCAAAATTTCACCTGTAGGTGCGTCTAGACGTCCTGATCACGTCTAGCAACAAATTGAAAAAGTGGGCCAAGTAACTTGGCCCGTTCTTGCATGTGGAGGTTCATTTGGCGAAACACCCTCATGGCACTACACGGCTCCCCTAGTTTTGAAAAGGCCCCCTAGAAAAATCTTAGGGGGGCCTAGGCCCTACCTAAGATTTTCTCAAAAAATGAAGTGTGAAATCAAATTCAAATAAAGTGAAGTTTCCTTGAAAACCATCTTTTCGGAATCATAACAAACAGAAAACATGATTTTAGTTGTATTTTTATGCAAAATTAGGGCTTTTAAATGGTAAAATTCGCTAATGAACTTTTTATGACAACCTTTTTGTCAAATCAAGGAAAGCTTCTTGCTACCCAGTGATTATACCATTTTAGGCAACAGAATGTGACAATTTTCTTAGCATTGAATCATGCCAACTTCCAGCCAGATGTGACATTTGTTGACAGTTGATAGTGTTGGTAATGGGGACATGTGCCACTCATTACCACGCATTTTGCGACTAATCGTTTTACTTTCTGTAACTTTGACACGCACCGTCTGTGGATACCGCCTTTCTAACATAATAATATGTAATTAAGGAGCGCAGCTACTCACTGCTCCGCAGTTACACGTAGCCAGAGAGGATGCAGGGGATGCAATTACCATTACTTGCTTTCTCCTTGTTTCAAAGTGGACTGAAGGATGACAGTAGACGACCTTTCGTTATCTACTGACAAGATGTACCTTAGCAAGGGGTACCTTGGCAAAAGGTACCTTGGCAAAAGGTATCTTAGCAAGATGTACCTTAGCAAGGTACCCTGGCAAGACGTACCTTAGCAAGGGGTACCTTGGCAACAGGTACCTTGGCAAGATGTACCTTGGGAAGATGTACCTTGGCGAGAGGTACCTTGGCAAGAGTTACCTTGGCAAGAGGTACCTTGGCAAGAGGTACTTTAGCAACAGGTACCTTGGCAAGATGTACCTTGGGAAGATGTACCTTGGCGAGAGGTACCTTGGCAAGAGTTACCTTGGCGAGAGGTACCTTGGGTAGATGTACCTTGGCAAGAGTTACCTTGGCGAGATGTACCTTAGCAAGGTGAACCTTGGCGAGAGGTACCTTAGCAAGATGTACCTTGGCAAGGTGAACCTTGGCAAGAGGTACCTTGGCAAGATGTACCTTGGCAACAGGTACCTTGGCAAGATGTACCTTGGGAAGAGGTACCTTGGCAAGAGGTACCTTGGCAAGAGGTACTTTAGCAACAGGTACCTTGGCAAGATGTACCTTGGGAAGATGTACCTTGGCGAGAGGTACCTTGGCAAGAGTTACCTTGGCGAGAGGTACCTTGGGTAGATGTACCTTGGCAAGAGTTACCTTGGCGAGATGTACCTTAGCAAGGTGAACCTTGGCAAGAGGTACCTTGGCAACAGGTACCTTGGCAAGAGGTACCTTGGCAAGAGGTACCTTGGCAAGGTGAACCTTGGCAAGGTGAACCTTGGCGAGAGGTACCCTGGCAAGGTGAACCTTGGGAAGGTGAACCTTGGCAAGGTGAACCTTGGCGAGAGGTACCTTGGGTAGATGTACCTTGGCAAGACGTACCTTGGCAAGAGATACCTTCGCAAGATGTACCCTGGCAAGAGTACCTTGGCGAGAGGTACCCTGGCGAGATGTACCTTGGCAAGACGTACCTTGGCAAGAGATACCCTGGCGAGAGGTACCCTGGCGAGAGGTACCTTGGCAAGATGTACGTTAGCAAGAGGTACCTTGGCAAAAGGTACCTTGGCAAAAGGTACCTTAGCAAGATGTACCTTGGCAAGATGTACGTTAGCAAGGTGAACCTTGGCGAGAGGTACCTTGGGAAGATGTACCCTGGGAAGATGTACCTTGGCAAGATGTACCTTGGCAAGATGTACGTTAGCAAGAGGTACCTTGGCAAAAGGTACCTTGGCAAAAGGTACCTTAGCAAGATGTACCTTGGCAAGATGTACGTTAGCAAGGTGAACCTTGGCGAGAGGTACCTTGGGAAGATGTACCCTGGCAAGGTGAACCTTGGCGAGATGTACCTTGGCAAGAGGTACCTTGGCAAGGTGAACCTTGGCAAGATGTACTTTTGCAAGAGTTACCTTGGCGAGAGGTACCTTGGCAAGATGTACCTTGGCGAGAGGTACCTTGGCAAGGTGAACCTTGGCAAGGTGAACCTTGGCAAGATGTACCTTGGCAAGGTGAACCTTGGCAAGATGTACCCTGGCAAGAGATACCTTGGCAAGAGATACCTTGGAAAGAGGTACTTTGGCAAAAGGTACCTTGGCAAGAGGTACCCTGGCAAGATGTACCTTAGCAAGGGGTACCTTGGCAAGATGTACCTTAGCAAGGGGTACCTTGGCAAAAGGTACCCTGGCAAGCTCCCCTCAACTCCTCACTTGAGACCATGGCTATGACGTCACGCAGCGCGTGCCTCTCCTCCCGCACTTCCATTGTATCATGCGAGCCTCATTATCCTATATTCGAGCTAAACGCTAGCCTAAACCTCGCATAATACCGTGGATTGTTTTGCCTAGCCGTACTCCTGTATTTGTAATATATTGAGCGTGTAGTTGTGTGTGTACTCGCTAATTTACTGGATCTGCTCTTCTTTTACCATTTCAAGTTTTATTCGCTCCTGACTTACTTTTCTCTGAATGATCGGACCACTGTTTATCACTGATTTACTTTTCTTATGTTTCAACCAATTCTTATCTAAACTATCATTATAATTTCTATAAACTATAATAAACTGAAATTTCCATACTCCGTGTCGCCTCACGTAGTACCAAGTACCTCAGGCTACAGCCTGTAACGTAAACAGGCTCTTGCGCGATGTACTCACGGAAAGGTTGGGATGGTATGACATATTATGGGTGATGCTAATCCTTGCACTGCTGATTAATGTCATCTACGTACCACGTGGGGCTATGATAATGACGTCATCTCAATGGCATATTGTTTATACACTTCTCAAACATTATTGAACTTTTGTAATACCCTCTGTAAATTGCTGCTTACGTTTCAGTACATTTTGCTATTCTACGTATACGTTTTATTGTTGAGACTTGATGAAAAACTAAGGAACTAGTATACCGCTATTCTATGCATATACCCACATACCTCGAAAAAATATTTTTTTGCATGTATCCTGAGTTTGAAATCACAAAACTGCATATTTTTTGCGCAGGCAAATTCTGATTTCATATACAACGAAAATTATTCACGGGTGCACGAAATCAATTTCAAAATTTCCTCTCAGCAGCATCCTAAAAGCTCCCTGCACGTTGAGTTGATTTCCAATAAGTGGAGCAGGGGTCTGGGGGTGGCAGCCCCCAGATACCAGACGTTTTCTATAAATAAAATTGTCGCCTCAACAGGATTTTAACTCCATCTGTCCTATAACTTGAGTTGATTGATAACATGTGGAGCAGGGGTCTGGGGGCGGCAGCCCCCAGATGCCAGACGTTTTCTATAAATAAAATTGTCGCCTCAACAGGATTTTAATTCTATCTGTCCTATAACTTGAGTCGATTGATAACATGTGAAGCAGGGGTCTGGGGGCAACAGCCCCCAGAAGCCAGACGTTTTCTATTAATAAAATTGTCACCTCAATAGGATTGTATAACTCTTATTTCTTTATTACAGCGTAATTTAAGATCAAGGTACCTTAGCAAATGTATCATATGAGACGTTTTCTATGAATAAAATTGTCGCCTCAATAGGATTTTAACTCTTAATTCTGTCGTGTAAGTTGAGTCGATTGATAACATGTGAAGCAGGGGTCTGGGGGCGGCAGCCCCCAGAAGCCAGACGTTTTCTATAAATAAAATTGTCACCTCAATAGGATTATATAACTCTTATTTCTTTATTTCAGCGTAATTTAAGATCAAGGTACCTTAGCAAATGTAATGTAGTTACAATTTTTACAGAGATGAAGATTAAATCCAGTAGATTGGGATCTGGGGGCAATTTGATATTATGCATAAAATCGTAATTTTATTCAACGTACAATTTCTATGAATAAAATTACTATTTTTTAATACAAATGAGATTTGAAACATGCGTAATTGAAACATGCATAATTTTGATTTCAGTGCTTAAAACATGCACTTTCATTTTCACAGCTACTGACAAGAATCCCTTGATATGGAAAGTCGATAAATACAAAAAATGCACAATTTTATTTTAAAAAATGCACTTTCGTTTCTAAAATAAAGATAGAGCTCAAGTAATTTTATTCATTTTTGTCTTGGGAGTTGGAAATATCTCAAAACTGCATATTTTGAAAAGGATTTTGCATGTATCTAGGATGGCCAGGATTAAGTTTTTTCGTGGCATGTATACCCAGGGCCGTAATTCCCGGGGGGGGGGGGGCTAGGGGCTGAAGCCCCCCCCCTCCCCCCCCCAAGATTTTTGAACGACTCAAAAAAACTTAAAACTCCCTATTAAAATTTCCAACTTAATTGATCTTTACAGTTTACTTATTAAATACGGAATGATTTTGATGCGTCATTTGCAATTGTGAAGGTTTGCACGTCATATCAATTACACTTCATGTAGGCTACTTTGTAGGTAATCCATGGTATTATCATCAACAAACCACAGTACAGAAGTGCAGTAATCTGATCAATCAATGTGTATATAGTTAGTGGGCAAAAATAATAATAAAGAAAGAAATAATTGATTATCATGCTCATATAATCGGATAATCCTCATAGATGTATGCAAGTGTCACTGGAATGAATGAAAAAGATTCAATGATGTTCATAACAATTTTAGGCCTAAAAACAAGCAAGTGCTCTGCGCTAAAAATGGGCCATCAGTTGGGAAAGGCACAAATTGTACTACACACGGCTTGAAAAGTTGCTCAAAACTTGTCAAAGTACCATTGTATAAGACTTATCATTTTCACGATTCTTACCCATTTCTGTAGCCCGAAATTCATTCTCAGACATTGAAAAACCCAAAAATTTTCCGGGGGGCTCTGCCCCCCTAGCCCCCCGCCAGGTGCTCCGCCCCTGGACCCCGTTCTCTGGGCTCGCTTCGCTCGCCCAGCCCCCCCATCTCAAAATTGAGAATTACGGCCCTGCATATACCGCTAAACATATAGTAGGTATACATATTCTATGCACCTTAATAACGCAGCTCTAACAAGTAAATAGGTACAGGCACTATGTACTTATGTAAGGTCATAACATTAATTCACATCATTACTCTCCCTCCCTCTCGTGACCTTCTCTCGCAGAAGAAGGAAGTGAAATTCGGTAACCTAGCTCTTGTTTGTGTTTCTTCTGAGTGGGTGGGCACATACTCACTTTGAAGCTTGCATATTGTTATTCGAGGCACTGTCTCTTTCCTCGTGTTTATGTAATTTGTAATTTCAATGGTTGATCTTCTGGCAACTTTCTTATATTCAGATGGGCAATGTTTATATTTACTTCAGATGGTTCAGAGTAATTGCAGCGTTGATCTGCTAAAAGCAGGAACCACCCGAACCCACCCCGAAACCACCCGAACCCATCTGGAACCACCCAAACCCACCCCGAAACCACCCAAAGCTCATACTTTGGGTGGGCTCGCCTGGTTCCGCTTGTTTCGGGTGGGTTCTGATGGGTTTAGGTGGTTTTGGGTTGTTCCACCGGAACCCACTAGAACCCAGCCGAACCATAACTCTCACCGTAACCTTAACTGGGTTAGGATTGGGGTCAGCCCCAACCCTAACCCAGCCAAACACTGAATTTTGGCTGGTTTCGGGTGGTTCCACATTTGAGTAAAGTTTGTGCTCGTTTCGGAGTGGGTTCGGGCAATTTTCATATTCTAATTAAAAATTTATTTCAGGTGGGCTCGGATGGTTTTGGGTGGTTTTAGGTGGGTTTGGTGGTTTCGAGGTTAAATCTTGTGATTTCGGGTGGTTCCTGCTTTTAGTATCGACAGAAATTGCATACGGCAAACGGCTTAAGTATGATTTAAAATAGAACACAAATAGTTTATTGTAGCAATAAAACTGCGTTTAGTTCGGTGTCCAGTGTCCGGTTGCTACTGTGGGGCTATACTCAAGATTTGCATTGTTACAATTGATCTGAGTAAATTCTGATGTTCCTCTTAAATGTTGCGAACTCGCTTAGTGAAACAAGGGATTATTAATCAAAAATATTTTCAATGATCGACATCATCTTCAGTTCTGAAAGTAAAAATTAGTAACTCAAGTGGCAAAAACTGAAAATTAACATTATAACGACCCCGTGGCCTCCGGCTACCGTTCACAATTTTTTCGCTTAAGCAATTCGTACAGTATAATGCAGTACTGTAGTTCTTATCACAGATGAGGTCATATTTTAATCAGGTGTGCCTACTCCTCTATGTGATGTCTATATGTCAGGTGGTGTCAAACGTCACTGGTACTCTGGTATGAACATTCCGATCAACATGAAGTTCGTGACCTCTAAAATGATTTCTTGTTTGATATTGATGCCACCGTTTGAATAGTGTCCTTCGCGGTCTCATTTGTCCCATATACGCATGTATCATTGGACAGTGGACACTGTATCACCTGCTTCCTTGAATCATGTTTTGGGTTTCTGTTGTTCAGAGTTTACATTGTACAATGTACACTATACACTGTACAGAGTATAGTGTACAGTGTACAGAGTATAGTGTACAGTGTACACTATACAGTGTAAAGTGTACACTGTACAGTGTACACTGTACAATGCACAGTGTATATTGTACACTGTACACTATATTAAAGAAGTGAAACACTAGGTGAGAACATCTGAGGGGTTTGTCACCCTCTGTACAACATTAGATATATTGACTCTGTTACATGTCCTCTCAAATTTGACTGTATAAAGTAATGTTGTAAAGTTTAAAACTGTACACTATACACTATACACTGTATAGTGTACACTATACAGTGTATAGTATACACTGTACAGTGTATAGTATACACTGTACAGTGTACACTATACACTATACACTGTATAGTGTACACTATACAGTGTATAGTGTACACTGTACAGTGTATAGTATACACTGTACAGTGTATAGTGTACAATGTACAGTATACACTCTGCATTATACAGTTTATAGTGTACAATGTACACTATACACTGTACAGTGTATAGTGTACACTTAGATACACCGTAGGGATCCTGGTCGACCACTGGTACAAAAATTCAAAGTACATTTTACATTGCATCTTGCCTGCTGATTGCTATACATTATACAATATACATTGTAAAGGTACAAGTTTATGTACTCTAAGTAGTTATAAGGTACAAAAAGTGACACTTGAGACGCACATTAAACCCCGCGCACGAGAAATAGGCGCGTAGGATGACGTCATTCTCATAGCTCAATGTAGTGAGATGATGACGTTGAACCGCCTATTTCTGGTGCGTGGACTTTAATCACCTACCGAAGCCATACTTTGTATACAGTAGACTCTACTTCAGTAGTCTCCTGAGAGAAGGCCATTACGAGGGTTTAGAATGGAGAGTTGTTCTCATGGAGTGAGCTGTTTGTTGAGCGCACCATCTTAATGTGATTGATGCTTGTTGGCTCTCAGTGTGAGCTTTATTTATGTTCCATTTCACATCCCCCACTGCTTTCATGTATAGTCGTGTGTTGCTATGGTTTCGTGGCAACTCCATCTGGTGTTGCTAAGGTTGCTGTTCTGTAAACGCTGGTTTGCTCCTCGGTTTTTGCTTTCTTTTGCTGAGTAGTCCTCTGCAAAAGTTTACTTCTATCCAAATTGCTAGTGTTGTGCCGTCAGATTTCAGAAGCCATCAGGACTCTCTTTGATGATTTTGTTATTTGCCTGTAGGAATCGTGGCTGGTTTATAGCAATGCATAGTTAAGTGTACATTGCGTGACCTCTGAGCACTGTATAGTATACAGTGTATACTCCTCATGCTTGTTCTCTGTTGCTGGACCCACTGCAATTGAATAGGCTTCCAGGCTGATTTTACTGTGATATTTGAATGTAGGCTTCCAGGCTGATTTTACTGTGATATTTGAATGTAGGCTTCCAGGCTCATTTTACTGTGATATTTGAATGTAGGCTTCCAGGCTCATTTTACTGTGATATTTGAATGTAGGCTTCCAGGCTCATTTTACTGTGATATTTGAATGTTTCATAGGAAATTCCGTTTTAGCCGGGTATTACGGGAATTCTCCACTGTTTAATATGGCAATGCCCGATAATTTGATAGAATACTGTAAAGCCATACATCAATAGTTGGATTAAGGTTACAATTCCAACTAGCTCACATTTAACCACTGCTATGGCCACAAATCAGTGAATTCATTATTGAAACCAGTTTCACCACATCCAGAAGGCATTGAGCTGTCGACCAAGCATAAATTTGATCCTTCCAAAGCCTTCTGGTGAGAACCAGGGGCTAAAAAGTGGTGAAAAAAGGGCCAAAATTGGCAATTTTAGGGGACAAGTATCTAATTAACCACAAAGAGTGGCAAATATTGAGAAAGTATAAATCTCTGAGATCTGAGACCAATTCCAGCAGAGAGATGAGATGTAGTATGACTTAATCCAATGGGGCTTGAAAATTTACCTCATGTTGGCTCGGCGGTGGTGAAGGTTGCTGGTTTCCCGTGCGGAGATGATGACTTTGAACTGTGTTTTTTCACCGCCACGGGCTGGAAAAAAAGGAGGAAGAGTTCTGAGACTTGGTGGTTAGGTGGAGCCCCATTGCGAAATAGTTTTGGTGAAGGTCCTATATTTCTACCTCAAAAAATGCCGGTGGTGGTTAATGATAAGTGCGCGTGGTTTTAACCACATAACTCAGCAACGCAAAGACCAATTCCCTTGAGCCAACATATTGTGTTAGAACTCCATTGCGAAAATCATATGCAATGGGTTTTTAAATGGTTAAAATCAAATTTAACCACCAATTGGGCCCCAAACATTTTTTTGACTTGTCGTTCACTGAAATCGTTTAACCGCAATAACAACTACAACATAGACCAGACTATCAAAATTTTTGTTGCATATGGTCAGCCAATAGTGCCAGAAATTCCCAACACCAATAAATTTTCTGTATCTGATATAGTCTTGGTGGTGGTTAACGATAACCTTCATTTTTTAGGCTAGTCGGACAACTGGTTTTTGAAGTTTTAACCACATAACTCCACAACGCAAAGTTATAATTGGCTCAAATTCAGTTTGGTAGCTTATCTTAATGGTATCTTTCTTTCAGAATTGGAATTAACCTTCAAAAATTCAATTTAACCACTTTATGGCCCAAAAACAGCATTTTTTGCTTAAAATGGCCATCTCTGGAAAACGTCCTTTTAACCACCCTTTCAGGACCCAAAAATGTTCAGAATGATATAAATTTGATTGCATATACTCTTTAACACCTTAGAGAACATTCTCCTCTCAAATTCAGGACAAAAAGGTGCCAATTTAGTGGTTAAAATTCCCAAATTTAGGTTAAAATGCCTTTTGATCTATTTAACCACCAAAAATCAACAAAGTGCATATTTTTCATATTATATATGTAGTTTCTACCATCAAAATATGTGTATGACAATTTCTTACAGGCCATTATTAACCACTATTTTGATGATTACAGATTATAAGCTATTTTACCAATGTTTATTTTAACCACATTTATGGCAACAATATAGCCTTTTAACTGGAAATTTCAATGAAATACTAAAATGAAGGCTTATATCTGCTTCTGAGACCATTTTCAGCCAAAAACGAATTTCAGAAAGTGGTTAAATGTGACTTTTTCTACTTTAACCACCAAAAAAAACCACATTTGGAATGAATTTTAACCATTTACTTTACAACACTATCTGCTCTAATCATTTGAGAGTCATAATAACCTTACTTTGAGGTCAATTGCAGGATTTTTAACCATTTTTCAGCAACATTAAGACAACCTACCGATTTTAGCCCTATTTGGCTTGTCCCCCAAACTGTACCCTTAATCCAACTATTGATGCATATTATGTTTTCACGGGCACTATTTTTCGTATTTCTTTAAAAACGGAATTAAGCCACAGCACTGTACTGTGGTTGGTAGATTAAGATACTCAGTGACATCACCAACTTACCACATTGCGCTTTGATAATGACGTCACCAACTTACCACATTGCGCTTTGATAATGACGTCACCAACTTACCACATTGCGCTTTGATAATGACGTCACCAACTTACCACATTGCGCTTTGATAATGACGTCACCAACTTACCACATTGCGCTTTGATAATGACGACATCTGTGATCAACATGAAACAGTTTTCTGGCAGTCGAATATCTCAATCTATGATTTGTTGCAACAAAACGGCGTACACAGATCGGATCATTGTTTATTAGTCGCATGCTGATACTGATTAATGCAACAAAACTACTTTGAGGTTGATGACAGAGTAGAATTCCGAAAATATTCCCGATTAGGTAGTCAGTTTATTAAAATCAGATTTAGTAATTAAAATCAGCTTCTTTCATTTTGTCGCAGAGACTACATTCATCATTAATCAGAGACTTTAACAGTATAGCTGACTGTTGTTCCCTACGCTACAAAAGAATTTTTAATTGCAATCGATTCTAAAATTAAAACAGTCATCAGTTATAAGCTTTATTACGTTGCCATTACAATTGCAACAGTGAGCTGTGAACTATTCTTTTAATTCTGAAGTGTATTTTAACTTGAAACTGTAGCTTGAAACTTGTGATCACCGCTCCGTGTGGTCCTTAGTGAAGCACTTGTACACTGTACATTGTACACTGTACACTGTACATTTTACATTGTACATTGCACATTGCACAATGTACATTTTACACTGTACATTGCACACTGTACATTGCTCACTGTACATTGCACATTGTACATTGTACATTTTAAGCTTCTCATCCACACTGTGCACCGTACATTGCACACTGTACATTCAATGTACAGTAATTGACAATGAAGGGTTTAGTAACGAGTAAAAATTGCTAACCGTAATATAACACACGAGGGCCGAAGGCCCGAGTGTGTTATATCGCTTTAAGAACCGAGGCTTTGCAATTTTTACGAGTCATTAAACTGAATTATGCACCTTCCAGGCATGTTTATGCAATGCATTCAAAAACCCTATAGGCACCATGGTACCGTTCGCAATAAATTATTACGCACTGAAGTGCCAAAATCAGGATTTATTACGCACTGTAGGTCATAATAATTTATTATAGTGCAGTGGAACAGTGCGTAATAATTTATTTCGCACAGTTGAGCAAGTTGTACCTTCATATCATAATTTAAAACATTTCTTTGTGTTTGAAAATATTACCATTTTTTCGAGTAAAATCGGTGCATAATTCAGTTTAATAAGTCGTAAAAAGTACAAACCTGTCACAACAACTCTGTAAAAGTGGAGTGATAACTAGCCCCTTATTGCGCGGTTCATGTTCTAGTCCAAGTGAAGAGTGTCCTTCTAATCCTCATATTGAGTTGCTAGCCTCACCCCCCCCCCCTTGTCCTTTCTAATCCTCATATTGAGTTGCTAGCCTCACCCCCCTTGTCCTTTCTAATCCTCATATTGAGTTGCTAGCCTCACCCCCCTTGTCCTTTCTAATCCTCATATTATTGAGTTACTAGCCTCACCCCCCCTTGTCCTCTCTAATCCTCATATTGAGTTACTAGTCTCACCCCCCCCCCCCATATCCTTTCTAATCTTCATATTGAGTTACTAGCCTCACCCCCCTGTCCTTTCTAATCCTCATATTGAGTTACTAGCCTCACCCCCCCCCTTGTCCTTTCTAATCCTCATATTGAGTTACTAGCCCCCCCCCGTTGTCCTTTCTAATCCTCATAAGTATTGAGTTAATAGCTTCACCCCCCCTCGTCCTTTCTAATCCTCATATTGAGTAACTAGCCTCACCCCCCTTGTCCTTTCTAATCCTCATATTGAGTTACTAGCCCCCCCCCGTTGTCCTTTCTAATCCTCATATTGAGTTACTAGCCTCACCCCCCTGTCCTCTCTAATCCTCATATTGAGTTACAAGCTTCACCCCCCTCCCTCGTCCTTTCTAATCCTCATATTAAGTTACTAGCCTCACCCCCCTTGTCCTTTCTAATCCTCATTCTTTAAACCCTGATGATGACGTCACTCACCGGCGACTACTCCAAACATGCACGCAGTTCCCGCTAATTTCACCGCAACGTGCACAACACAGTAACCCGCCATTAGACTTGAATGTAGTATGTAACTGTACACCCCCTACTCCCGCCTACCTCTGATTGGTCCGTGCACGTCACGTGACCCGATCCCGTGCTCCCATTGGCTGACAACCGTCTCACAGCAACTCGATATAGTGACCACCTGTGTTTACTGCTCCACCACTACTTTTGATGGGTGTGTGAGAGTGTATTGTTGTTGTAGTGTCTTACACAGTATCCGCAGTGCGGGTCTCTTTCCTGCAGTCCCCACTTGTTGGCATAATATTACGCTGTCAGCGTATTCTTCTGCAGCGTATAGTATTATTCAGTCAGCGTATTTGTAGCGTGTTGAATACCAAGGGGTCCGGGAATCGTCTTGAAATTGGCCAATCCGCGCACGAGTTGACTGTCAACTTGGATGCTGATTGGGCAATGTGAGGAGGACCTGTGGGTAAGCTAATATACGACCGATAACAGAACTGCTGGCTCTGCCATGATTGCCAGGGTGCTCTATCGCAAGACGCAATAACTGCGTTAATCCATTGTTGTCAGCTACTGGGAGTTGGTATCATTATTGTCAGCTACTGGGAGTTGGTATCATCTAGATTCTAGATTCCTTGATTTCATGGTGAACTGTTGGAATCTAGATTCTAGATTCCTTGATTTCATGGTGAACTGTTGGAATCTAGATTCTAGATTCCTTGATTTCATGGTGAATTGTTGGAATCTAGATTCTAGATTCCTTGATTTCATGGTGAATTGTTGGAATCTAGATTCTAGATTCCTTGATTTCATGGTGAACTGTTGGAATCTAGATTCTAGATTCCTTGATTTCATGGTGAACTGTTGGAATCTAGATTCTAGATTCCTTGATTTCATGGTGAATTGTTGGAATCTAGATTCTAGATTCCTTGATTATTGGAATCTAGATTTTAAAATCTGGAACTGTTGTAAACTGCACATTATACTCGTCCGAGGTATAAAGAGCTGAGGTATTTTTACTTGTTCTTCGTACATCACGCTTCTTCAATGTTATCACTGAGGAACCAAAAAACTGTGCGGCTTCGTCCATGTTGAGCTCTTTAAGGGTTTCTTCCTTGTATAATTGGTAGTTTTAGCCTGAACGTTGCACTACTACTCATTTACATGATATCGCTTCGTTATGATATCACGATGTTCCATGCATTGCCTTCTATGTTGTGTTTTGGAACTCAGCGCTCCTCAGTTGTGCAGCTTCTCAGTTACCAGTGCTGTTGCATGTCCTCATTACTGTCAATTAACTTGCCTTCGAGTGATTATTACTGTGATTGGAAGTCGGCTTCGCATGGTGCAGCAACAGTACCATGTGCCGTTAGATTAGCGTACATACAATGTATATTGTATACTTTGTATTGTGCAGCAACAGTACCACTATGTGCCGTTAGATTAGCGTACATACAATGTATATTGTATACTTTGTATTGTGCAGCAACAGTACCACTATGTGCCGTTTGATTAGCGTACATACAATGTATATTGTATACTTTGTATTGTGCGTTGTTCACATCGTATAGTTCACAGGGGAGCTATTGTGCTTCTCGTGCATAAGGTTTGCAATGTGTACATTGTATACAATGTATACATTGCAATGTATACATTGTATATGTACTTTAGAGGCGTAAGACGAACACGCAGACAATTGCCTGCGAGAGCAGGCAATTATATAAGATTTAAATGTCGACAGCTGGAGACATTTAAATGATTTAGAGTGCGAGGCGAAGCGAAGCTGAGCCGAGTGCTCTAAATAATATTTCTGCGGTGAGTTTGAGCCCTTAAATTACTATAATAGTCGAACGGTGTATACAAGACACACCCTGTACACAACAAGCACACATTACCTTATATGGTAATAAGCAAATTGCTTGTTTACACATAACAAAAAAGGGCATAACTCAGCCGTTTTTTGAGCAATTTTGATCAAATTTTCAGGATATTACGGGTAACATGTGACTAATACAATTCTGGAGTAGCTAACATTTTTGACCTTTAGAAGTTGAGATATGGCAAATAAACCGGTTTTTAGTTTTAAAGTTATCGCTTAAAAACTGGATTTTCAGTCATAACTCCGCTTCTGCAGGAGCTCAAAAATGAATCTTAACTTCACTGAGATGTTGCTTTAATGAAGCTCTAGATATCCTGAAAGTTTCATCAAGTTTGCTAAAAAAATTCGGAGATATGTAAATTTTTGTAACGCAAATGCAAAGGTTGCATAGTTTTGCATTTAAAATGGTATCAAATTACATTGTGTCATAACAAACACATGATATAAAACGCGTGCGGTAACACGACTCTACGCATAATTCACCAAAAATTCACCATGAAATCAAGGAATCTAGGATCTAGATTCCAACAATTCACCAGGAAATCAAGGATTCTAAAATCTAGATTCCAATGAGTCACCATGAAATCAAGGATTCTAGATTCCAATAATTCACCATTCTTTTTATTATTTGTTGCCTACTAACTATAAAGACATGGACTGATCAGCGTACAGCAATTCTGTACTGTGGTTAGCAGATAAAAATAGTACTACCCTTTAAATCGGTCTAAACCTGTCGTGAGACTTCTATACATACTTCATTGTGCGTTAGTATAAAGTCGCAAATTGTGTTTCTTCTTTGTACGTTACGCCCCATGGCAACACGTGGAAAAGTGCACGTGCAGATGAATTGTGCGCGTGTTCATTTCTGTATAATGCTGTTTTGATTTCATTGATCATAACATTAATTGATCTGATTGAAATTTTCGAGCAAATTTGATGTAACATTCAGGATATTTTGGACAATATTAGAGCATTGTGTCACTATTGTTCACATTTTAATTTGGCCCTCAGAACGATTCTAAAGCCGTTTTTGGTAGATAATTCAGGCATTTTTTGAGCTAGACACTTAAAATTTTTGGTGCAAAATTTGTAACCTATTACATGCCAAAATTTCCTTTTAAGTAACTCTACAACACAAGCCGAGTAATTAACCCGTTATTTCGGAGACCCTTCGGAGACCATTCGCGACCTGTTCAATATTTTGTAAATATATTATCTGATATATTTTATTTATTTTGCTCTCGAAATCTGCCTTTGTATTACGCTTACTCTGCTTACTCTGTCCATATTGTTCCGAGCATAGTACTCTTTACAATGTTCATGGTATCTTTGAACAAGTTCCTTTGTTTCCATAGTAACAACTGTGTCCATAGTAACAACTGTTGTGCTTTGCAATGGTTAAATTCATTCCAAATGTACTGCAATTAATTACATGCTGTGACGTTATCTGCACAGATGTAACGGTGATGCTAAATGCAAACCACCCGGTCAAGCGACGGAGAGTTGACAAGTCCGTTAAACTTAGCAACAACAGCCCCCGAGTATGTGCAAAGATAGTGAATTGATACTGCCATAGAACGATCTAAGAATTTGAGGAATTTGAGGAATTGCAATCAAAACGACTCGCTGGATTCGACTGTTATATTAATTAAGTAATTAAGAAAAATGATAAAAAATGGAATAATTCCCAGATCTTCTAAATTAGTTATGAGCGAATAATCAGTTCTTTTTTCAGACCGACAAGAAGCGACCTGTCAACAAGGTCACTGGGAAGGAAAAGGTCGAAGCGGCCGAGAAAAAAATCAACCAGGATGTAAGTTACTAGAAGTTTCTCCAAGTTTTTATTAATGTGTTTAGAATGATGATATTTCATTGACTTGGCTGAAAGCGAATTGCCCAGATGATTTTGGAAAAATAAAAACGAGACGTATATACCCCAGTTCTTTTTAATACTTTAAATTAAAAAAGTATTATGACTGCATTTATGGTTGAGTGTTGAGCCTGATTCAGGGTGCATCTAAGAAAGATCTGGAGTCGTACCTACGGCTCGCTAACAAAGAGAGGAATGTGCTGGAGCGCAAGATAGCACTACTGGAGAAGACGAGACAGGCGACCAATGACGTGAAGATAGAACAGGAGATATCATCCCTGAGGAGGCAGCACAGGGGGCTCCTACACAACATCGCTGATAAGGTACTGTAGTCATCAGGTACTGCTGTGTAGTCATCAGGTACTGCTGTGTAGTCATCAGGTACTGCTGTGTAGTCATCAGGTACTGCTGTGTGGTCATCAGGTACTGCTGTGTAGTCATCAGGTACTGCTGTGTAGTCATCAGGTACTGCTGTGTAGTCATCAGGTACTGCTGTGTAGTCATCAGGTACTGCTGTGTCCTGGACTACCCTGATGACTACACAGCAGTACCTGATGACTACAGCAGTACCTGATGACTACACAGCAGTACCTGATGACTACACAGCAGTGATGACTACACAGCAGTACCTGATGACTACACAGCAGTACCTGATGACTACACAACAGTACCCTGATATTACAGCAGTACCTGATGACTACACAACAGTTTTACCCTGATGATTCTACAGCAGTACCTGATGACTACACAGCAGTACCTGATGACTACACAGCAGTACCTGATGAGCTACACACAATTGATAGCAGTGATGACTACACAGCAGTACCTGATGACTACACAGCAACACTAGTATTTACAGCAGTACCTGATGACTACAGCAGTACCTGATGACTACACAGGAGTACCTAGTATTACACAGCAGTACCTGATGACTACACATACCTGATACTATGACTACACAGCAGTACCTTATCAACGATGTTATTGGAGCCCCCATGCTGCCTCCTCAGGATGATATCTCCTGTTCTATCTTCACGTCATTGGTCGCCTGTCTCGTCTTCTCCAGTAGTGCTATCTTGCGCTCCAGCACATTCCTCTCTTTGTTAGCGAGCCGTAGGTACGACTCCAGATCTTTCTTAGATGCACCCTGAATCAGGCTCAACACTCAACCATAAATGCAGTCATTATACTTTTTTCAATTTGTATTAAAAAGAACTGGGGTATATACGTCTCGTTTTATTTTTTTCAAAATCATCTGGGCAATTCGCTTTCAGCCAAGTCAATGAAATATCATCATTCTAAACACATTAATAAAAACTTGGAGAAACTTCTAGTAACTTACATCCTGGTTGATTTTTTTCTCGGCCGCTTCGACCTTTTCCTTCCCAGTGACCTTGTTGACAGGTCGCTTCTTGTCGGTCTGAAAAAAGAACTGATTATTCGCTCATAACTAATTTAGAAGGTCTGGGAATTATTCCATTTTTTATCATTTTTTTTAATTACTTAATTAATAATATAACAGTCGAATCCAGCGAGTCGTTTTGATTGCAATTCCTCAAATTCCTCAAATTCTTAGATCGTTCTATGGCAGTATCAATTCACTATCTTTCATTTTCATTCAGTATTTTATTTCAACTCTTTGCACATACTCGGGGGCTGTTGTTGCTAAGTTTAACGGACTTGTCAACTCTCCGTCGCTTGACCGGGTGGTTTGCATTTAGCATCACCGTTACATCTGTGCAGATAACGTCACAGCATGTAATTAATTAATTGCAGCACATTTGGAATGAATTTAACCATTTTACTATGGAAACAAAGGAACTTGTTCAAAGATACCATGAACATTGTAAAGAGTACTATGCTCGGAACAATATGGACAGAGTAAGCGTAGTACAAAGGCAGATTTCGAGAGCAAAATAAATAAAATATATCAGACAATATATTGACAAAATATTGAACAGGTCGCGAATGGTCTCCGAAGGGTCTCCGAACTACCGGGTTAATTACTCGGCTTGTGTTGTAGAGTTACTTAAAAGGAAATTTTGGCATGTAATAGGTTACAAATTTTGCACCAAAAATTTTAAGTGTCTAGCTCAAAAAATGCCTGAATTATCTACCAAAAACGGCTTTAGAATCGTTCTGAGGGCCGAATTAAAATGTGAACAATAGTGACACAATGCTTTAATATAGTCCAAAATATCCTGAATGTTACATCAAACTTGCTCGAAAATTTCAATCAGATCATTATTAATTGTATGTACTTATGTACGCTAATCTAAGGGCACATAGTGGTACTGTTGCTGCACCATGCGAAGTATACAATATACATTGTATGTACGGCACATACTGGTACTGTTGCTGCACCATGCGAAGCCGATTTCCAATCACTGTGATAATCACTCGAAGTTAATTGACAGTAATGAGGACTCAGGACATGTGATGCAACAGCACTGGTAACTGAGAAGCCGGACAACTGAGGAGCGCTATAAGACATTGGATATCGAGTTCCAAAACGCAACATAGAAGGCAATGCATGGAACATCGTGATATCATAACGAAGCGATATCATGTAAATGAGTAGTAGTACAACGTTCAGGCTAAAACTACCAATTATACAAGGAAGAAACCCTTAAAGAGCTCAACATGGACGAAGCCGCACAGTTTATTGGTTCCTCAGTGATAACATTGGAAGAAGCGTAATGTACGAAGAACAAGTAAAAATTCCTCAGCTCTTTATACCTCAGACTAGTATAATGTGCGGATCTAGGTCATTTGGCCTAACTGGACATTTGGCCTAACGCCTTAAACTCAAGAAATACTCAAGAAATTTTGAATTTATCTCTCTCCCCTGACCCTAACCAGAGTTAGGCCAGATGTCCAGTTAGTCCAAATGACCGAATACCTAATGTGCAGTTTACAACAGTTCCAGATTTTAAAATCTAGATTCCAATAATCAAGGAATCTAGAATCTAGATTCCAACAATTCACCAGGAAATCAAGGAATCTAAAATCTAGATTCAAATGATTCACCATGAAATCAAGGAATCTAGAATCTGGATTCCAACAATTCACCGTGAAATCAAGGAATCTAAAATCTAGATTCAAATGATTCACCATGAAATCAAGGAATCTAGAATCTGGATTCCAACAATTCACCGTGAAATCAAGGAATCTAGAACCTAGATTCCAACAATTCACCATGAAATCAAGGAATTTAAAATCTAGATTCAAATGATTCACCATGAAATCAAGGAATCTAGAATCTGGATTCCAACAATTCACCGTGAAATCAAGGAATCTAGAATCTGGATTCCAACAGTTCACCATGAAATCAAGGAATAGAAAACATGAAATAGAAATTTTATTATACCGTACAATGCCTGATAGGTAAGTATAATGACTTTCCATAAGTTTTTATAGCATAAAATAGTGATTTGGAGCGAAATATCGAATTTTCTCGATATTTTCCTGAAACCGATTGGGTCACTGATGACCCAACTAGAGTTAAGTCACCTATGTCACCTATGTCCAAGTCAGTTGATCTTCAATAAAGCCGTCTGGTGTGACCACTCCACAAGGCAGATGCCTCTTTGTCTTTACGCCAGCAGAGGAGAGAGTTCGAGTTTGCAGGGGTGTAGCCTCGAACTGGCGGGGTATCGGGAACAGACATCAGGAACTCAGTTAATCGCATTTTGAAGAGGTCCATATCTGAATGCTGTTGAGGTGATATGGGATGGAATTCCACAACTTAGGACCCATGACAGAGAAGGAATTCTCATATGCGGTTCGGTGAAAGGCTGATGAGTTCTTGCTGCAAACTGGGATTTTAGCGATGTTACCAAGGCGGGGACGAGTGACAAATTCAACTTTGAGATCGTTGCTCGTCTTACAATGAAGAATTTTCCACATATGCAGAATGATGTATCGCTCTCGTCTTCGTTGAAGTGATAACAAAGATAACGCCTCCAAGCGTTCCCAGTAATTGAGTTCAGACATTCCACTTATTTTAGCAGTGAAAACCTTCTGTACGTTTTCAATTTCTTGTATGTCTGAAATTTTTTGTTGGGCACCAAAGTGGGCAACAGTACTCAACAAGCTTCGAACCATTGACTTGTACACTGTAAGGATAATCTCAGGTGAGCGGGAACGAAAGACACTCAACACCCAAGCCACTTTTTGGCGAGCCTTGCTTGTAATCTCAAGGATGTATGGAGTCCAAGACAGGTTAGCTGCCATTGTCACGCCAAGGTCGCGAAGTTGTGTACAGTTATACCAGCAAATTGCGGCCAAACTCTTCTTATTAGCAATCCTTTAGTTTTGACAAAACATTTTTGGCCATGTACAATTCAAATTAACTGGATATGTAGTCATTAATACAATGCTTATATTGTCGAAATGACTTCAAAAAAAGGGGACTTATTGACGATTGGGTCATATGTGACCCAAAAATTAAAAACAATCTCAAAAGTTATCTTTGACTCCGATGCTATCAAATTTTTTGCCGCTGTTGTAAAGAAACAAGATCTACATGTTCCTAGAACGATTTAGACCATAGATACGAGGAAAGCCTCCTAATTTATAATTAAAAATTTAATTGGATAATTGGCATAATTGAGCGGCTCAATTAAGCTGAAAGCTCGATTACAATCTTAAAACGATACGTCAATAGCTAGTCAAGGCATTGATTGAATAGAAACTGTAAAAATATGGCCTAAAACTCATTGTAATAATTGCACAGAACGCATTTCGTGTCATGGGTCACAGGTGACCAATCGACTTGTAAGGGTTAACGCAGGTATTGCGTCTTGCGATAGAGTACCCTGGCAATCATGGCAGAGCCAGCAGTTCTGTTATCGGTCGTATATTAGCTTACCCACAGGTCCTCCTAACATTGCCCAATCAGCATCCAAGTTGACAGTCAACTCGTGCGCGGATTGGCCAATTTCAAGACGATTCCCGGACCCGGGGTATTCAACACGCTACAAATACGCTGACTGAATAATATTATACGCTGGGGACTGCAGGAAAGTGACTGCGGATACTGTGTAACACACTACAACAACAATACACTCTCACACACACACACCCATCAAAAGTAGTGGTGGAGCAGTAAACACAGGTGGTCACTATATCGAGTTGCTGTGAGACGGTTGTCAGCCAATGGGAGCACGGGATCGGGTCACGTGACGTGCACGGACCAATGAGAGGCAGGCTGGAGTAGGGGGTGTACAGTTACATACTACATTCAAGTCTAATGGCGGGTTACTGTGTTGTGCACGTTGCGGTGAAATTAGCGGGAACTCTGTGCATGTTTGGAGTAGTCGCCGGTGAGGGACGTCATCATCAGGGTTTAAAGAATGAGGATTAGAAAGGACAAGGGGGGTGAGGCTAGTAACTCAATATGAGGATTAGAAAGGACAAGGGGGTGAGGCTAGTAACTCAATATGAGGATTAGAAAGGGCAAGGGGGGGGGGGGTGAGGGTAGAAACTCAATATGAGGATTAGAAAGGACAAGGGGGGGGTGAAGCTAGTAACTCAATATGAGGATTAGAAAGGACAAGGGGGGGTGAAGCTAGTAACTCAATATGAGGATTAGAAAGGACAGGGAGGGGTGAGGCTAGTAACTCAATATGAGGATTAGAAAGGACAAGGGGGGGGGTGAAGCTAGTAACTCAATATGAGGATTAGAAAGGACAAGGGGGGGGGGGTGAAGCTAGTAACTCAATATGAGGATTAGAAAGGACAAGGGGGGGGAGGCTAGTAACTCAATATGAGGATTAGAAAGGACAAGGGGGGGGTGAAGCTAGTAACTCAATATGAGGATTAGAAAGGACAAGGGGGGGTGAGGCTAGTAACTCAATATGAGGATTAGAAAAGGACAAGGGGGGGGGGGTGAGGCTAGTAACTCAATATGAGGATTAGAAAGGACAAGGGGGTGGTAATAACTCAATATGAGGATTAGAAAGGACAAGGGGGGGTGAGGCTAACTCAATATGAGGATTAGAAAGGACAAGGGGGGTGAAGCTAATAACTCAATATGAGGATTAGAAAGGACAAGGGGGGGGGGGGTGAAGCTAGTAACTCAATATGAGGATTAGAAAGGACAAGGGGGGGTGGGCTGGTAACTCAATATGAGGATTAGAAAGGACAAGGGGGGGGGGTGAAGCTAGTAACTCAATATGAGGATTAGAAAGGACAAGGGGGGGGGTGAGGCTAGTAACTCAATATGAGGATTAGAAAGGACAAGGGGGGGGGGTGAGGCTAGTAACTCAATATGAGGATTAGAAAGGACAAGGGGGGGGTGAAGCTAATAACTCAATATGAGGATTAGAAAGGACAAGGGGGGGGGGTGAGGCTAGTAACTCAATATGAGGATTAGAAAGGACAAGGGGGGTGAAGCTAATAACTCAATATGAGGATTAGAAAGGACAAGGGGGGGGGTGAAGCTAGTAACTCAATATGAGGATTAGAAAGGACAAGGGGGGGGGGGGTGAGGCTGGTAACTCAATATGAGGATTAGAAAGGACAAGGGGGGGGTGAGGCTAGTAACTCAATATGAGGATTAGAAAGGACAAGGGGGGGGGGTGGGCTAGTAACTCCAATATGAGGATTAGAAAGGACAAGGGGGGTGAAGCTAATAACTCAATATGAGGATTAAAAAGGACAAGGGGGGGGGGTGAAGCTAATAACTCAATATGAGGATTAGAAAGGACAAGGGGGGTGAAGCTAGTAACTCAATATGAGGATTAGAAAGGACAAGGGGGGGGGTGAGGCTAGTAACTCAATATGAGGATTAGAAAGGACAAGGGGGGTGAGGCTAGTAACTCAATATGAGGATTAGAAAGGACAAGGGGGGTGAAGCTAATAACTCAATATGAGGGATTAGAAAGGACAAGGGGGGTGAGGCTAGTAACTCAATATGAGGATTAGAAAGGACAAGGGGGGTGAAGCTAATAACTCAATATGAGGATTAGAAAGGACAAGGGGGTGAAGCTAGTAACTCAATATGATTAGAAAGGACAAGGGGGTGAGGCTGGTAACTCAATATGAGGGATTAGAAAGGACAAAGGGGGGTGAGGCTAGTGCTCAATCATGAGGATTAGAAAGGACAAGGGGGTGAGGCTAGTAACTCAATATGAGGATTAGAAAGGACAAGGGGGTGAAGCTAATAACTCAATATGAGGATTAGAAAGGACAAGGGGGGTGAGCTAGTAACTCAATATGAGGATTAGAAAGGACAGGGAGGGGGGTGAGGCTAGTAACTCAATATGAGGATTAGAAAGGACAAGGGGGTGAAGCTAATAACTCAATATGAGGATTAGAAAGGACAAGGGGGTGAAGCTAGTAACTCAATATGAGGATTAGAAAGGACAAGGGAGGGTGAGGCTGGTAACTCAATATGAGGATTAGAAAGAACAGGGGGTGAAGCTAGTAACTCAATATGAGGATTACAAAGGAAAAGGGGGCGAGTAACTCAATATGAGGATTAAAAAGGACAGGGGGGTGAAGCTAGTAACTCAATATGAGGATTAGAAAGGACAGGGAGGGGTGATGCTAGTAACTCAATATGAGGATTAGAGAGGACAAGGGGGGGGGGTGAGGCTAGTAACTCAATATGAGGATTAGAAGGACACTCTTCACTTGGACTAGAACATGAACCGCGCAATAAGGGGCTAGTTATCACTCCACTTTTACAGAGTTGTTGTGACAAGGACTTATGGCATTAGAGGCTGCACACACGAGGATTATAAGCCATGTAGCCATGTGTGATGCTGTAGTCATCAGGTACTGCTGTGTAGTCATCAGGTACTCAGGTACTGCTGTGTAGTCATCAGGTACTGCTGTGTAGTCATCAGGTACTGCTGTGTAGTCATCAGGTACTGCTGTGTAGTCATCAGGTACTGCTGTGTAGTCATCAGGTACTGCTGTGTAGTCATCAGGTACTGCTGTGTAGTCATCAGGTACTCCTGTGTAGTCATCAGGTACTGCTGTGTAGTCATCAGGTACTGCTGTGTAGTCATCAGGTACTGCTGTGTAGTCATCAGGTACTGCTGTGTAGTCATCAGGTACTATTCTATCTAAATAGCTAAATATGTAGTTTCCATTACCAAAATATATGTATGGCATTTTCCAATTTTTACTTTAACCACCAAAACGCATGTTTTGAATGACTTTTAACCATTTACTTTACAACACTATCTGCTCTAATTATTTGAGAGTCATAATAACCTTACTCTGAGGTTATTTGCAGGAACTTTAACCATTTTCCAACCCAACTATTTGGCCTAATATGGCTTTTCCCCCAAACTGTACCGATAATTGAAGTATTGATGAGTTTGTACATTGTTCATGGTAATGGTAGAGTGTACAATTCCCACTGTACCCTGCTAACGATATCTGCAGTTATCAATCATCATCCCACCATCCAGAAACCAGTATTTTACCCAGCACCCTGATAGAAGCATAAGCTCGTGTACCCACTCTGTTACAGTGTAACACTCTCCTCAGGACAAGAAGTTGAGTGAGTTGGAGGACGACTCTGACTCTGACATGAGGAGCGCTGACATGCCCTCCACTTCCTCTGTCATGGACAGCCCCAAGCACACCCTCGCCAGGAGGAGTGTGAGGAGAGTAGCCCGGTCCCCCTCCCCCCACCAGAGGGACACCCCCAAGAGGGGGGCGAGGGGAGAGGGGCGAGGGGGCAAGAAGAAGGATGTCACAAAGAGGGGTCAGGAGAGGAGGAGGAAGAAGCGGGAGGACGAAGAGGAGGAAGGGAATTCTAGTATTGTCAAGATCGACAGAGCTAACTACACTGGCAGGTAATTAGGATCAAAAGGGCACCTTCAAAAATCACAAAATCCGCCAGATCATTGAATTGAGCGAATCGAAGCAATATCATTAGGTACATTTTACATAAAAACTTTGACTTCGTCCCCCATCTCTTGTGAATGTGCAATGTAGACTCACCCCAGAGAACAGCAGACGGTAGCCGTGTCCCACTCAGACAAGGAGATTCAGGTGGAGTTCTTCGAGGAAGAAGAGGACCTGGGAGATGGCATGTTCCACAGTTTCGGGGGTGAGGACCTGGGAGATGGCATGTTCCACAGTTTCGGGGGTAAGGACCTGGGGGATGGCATGTTCCACAGTTTCGGGGTAAGGACCTGGGAGATGACATGTTCCACAGTTTCGGGGGTAAGGACCTGGGAGATGGCATGTTCCACAGTTTCGGGGTAAGGACCTGGGGATGGCATGTTCCACATGTTCCACAGGGGGTAAGGACCTGGGGATGGCATGTTCCACAGTTTCGGGGTAAGGACCTGGGAGATGGCATGTTCCACAGTTTCGGGGGTAAGGACCTGGGAGATGGCATGTTCCACAGTTTCGGGGGTAAGGACCTGGGGATGGCATGTTCCACAGTTTCTGGGGGTAAGGACCTGGGGATGGCATGTTCCACAGTTTCGGGGGTAAGGACCTGGGAGATGGCATGTTCCACAGTTTCGGGGGTAAGGACCTGGGGATGGCATGTTCCACAGTTTCGGGGGTAAGGACCTGGGAGATGGCATGTTCCACAGTTTCGGGGGTAAGGACCTGGGAGATGGCATGTTCCACAGTTTCGGGGGTAAGGACCTGGGAGATGGCATGTTCCACAGTTTCGGGGGTAAGGACCTGGGAGATGGCATGTTCCACAGTTTCGGGGGTAAGGACCTGGGAGATGGCATGTTCCACAGTTTCGGGGGTAAGGACCTGGGAGATGGCATGTTCCACAGTTTCGGGGGTAAGGACCTGGGGGATGGCATGTTCCACAGTTTCGGGGGTAAGGACCTGGGGGATGGCATGTTCCACAGTTTCGGGGGTAAGGACCTGGGGGATGGCATGTTCCACAGTTTCTGGGGTAAGGACCTGGGGGATGGCATGTTTCACAGTTTCGGGGGTAAGGACCTGGGGGATGGCATGTTCCACAGTTTCCTGGGGGGGTAAGGACCTGGGGGATGGCATGTTCCACAGTTTCGGGGGTAAGGACCTGGGGGATGGCATGTTCCACAGTTTCGGGGGGTAAGGACCTGGGAGATGGCATGTTCCACAGTTTCGGGGGTAAGGACCTGGGAGATGGCATGTTCCACAGTTTCGGGGGTAAGGACCTGGGGATGGCATGTTCCACAGGGGGTAAGGACCTGGGGTAAGGACCTGGGAGATGGCATGTTCCACAGTTTCGGGGGTAAGGACCTGGGAGATGGCATGTTCCACAGTTTCGGGGTAAGGACCTGGGAGATGGCATGTTCCACAGTTTCGGGGGTAAGGACCTGGGAGATGGCATGTTCCACAGTTTCGGGGGTAAGGACCTGGGAGATGGCATGTTCCACAGTTTTCGGGGGTAAGGACCTGGGGGGATGGCATGTTCCACAGTTTCGGGGGTAAGGACCTGGGGATGGAGATGTTCCACAGTTTCGGGGGTAAGGACCTGGGGATGGATGGCATGTCCACAGTTCGGGGGTAAGGACCTGGGAGATGGCATGTTCCACAGTTTCGGGGGTAAGGACCTGGGGGATGGCATGTTCCACAGTTTCGGGGGTAAGGACCTGGGGGATGGCATGTTCCACAGTTTCGGGGGTAAGGACCTGGGAGATGGCATGTTCCACAGTTTCGGGGGTAAGGACCTGGGAGATGGCATGTTCTACAGTTTCGGGGTAAGGACCTGGGAGATGGCATGTTCCACAGTTTCGGGGTAAGGACCTGGGAGATGGCATGTTCCACAGTTTCGGGGGTAAGGACCTGGGAGATGGCATGTTCCACAGTTTCGGGGGTAAGGACCTGGGAGATGGCATGTTCCACAGTTTCGGGGGTAAGGACCTGGGAGATGGCATGTTCCACAGTTTCGGGGGTAAGGACCTGGGAGATGGCATGTTCCACAGTTTCGGGGGGTAAGGACCTGGGAGATGGCATGTTCCACAGTTTCGGGGGTAAGGACCTGGGAGATGGCATGTTCCACAGTTTCGGGGGTAAGGACCTGGGAGATGGCATGTTCCACAGTTTCGGGGGTAAGGACCTGGGGATGGCATGTTCCACAGTTTCGGGGGTAAGGACCTGGGAGATGGCATGTTCCACAGTTTCGGGGTAAGGACCAGACCTGGGGATGGCATGTTCCACAGTTTCGGGGGTAAGGACCTGGGAGATGGCATGTTCCACAGTTTCGGGGGTAAGGACCTGGGAGATGGCATGTTCCACAGTTTCGGGGGTAAGGACCTGGGAGATGGCATGTTCCACAGTTTCGGGGGTAAGGACCTGGGGGATGGCATGTTCCACAGTTTCGGGGGTAAGGACCTGGGAGATGGCATGTTCCACAGTTTCGGGGGTAAGGACCTGGGAGATGGCATGTTCCACAGTTTCGGGGGGTAGGACCTGGGGATGGCATGTTCCACAGTTTCGGGGGTAAGGACCTGGGGATGGCATGTTCCACAGTTTCGGGGGTAAGTGGGACCTGGGAGATGGCATGTTCCACAGTTTCGGGGGTAAGGACCTGGGAGATGGCATGTTCCACAGTTTCAGGGGTAAGGACCTGGGGGATGGCATGTTCCACAGTTTCGGGGGTAAGGACCTGGGGGATGGCATGTTCCACAGTTTCGGGGGTAAGGACCTGGGAGATGGCATGTTCCACAGTTTCGGGGGTAAGGACCTGGGGAGATGGCATGTTCCACAGTTTCGGGGGGTAAGGACCTGGGAGATGGCATGTTCCACAGTTTCGGGGGTAAGGACCTGGGAGATGGCATGTTCCACAGTTTCGGGGGGTAAGGACCTGGGAGATGGCATGTTCCACAGTTTCGGGGGTAAGGACCTGGGAGATGGCATGTTCCACAGTTTCGGGGGGTAAGGACCTGGGAGATGGCATGTTCCACAGTTTCGGGGGTAAGGACCTGGGAGATGGCATGTTCCACAGTTTCGGGGGGTAAGGACCTGGGAGATGGCATGTTCCACAGGGGGGGTAAGGACCTGGGAGATGGGAGATGGCATGTTCCACAGTTTCGGGGGTAAGGACCTGGGAGATGGCATGTTCCACAGTTCGGGGGTAAGGACCTGGGAGATGGCATGTTCCACAGTTTCGGGGGTAAGGACCTGGGGGATGGCATGTTCCACAGTTTCTGGGAGATGGCATGTTCCACAGTTTCGGGGGTAAGGACCTGGGAGATGGCATGTTCCACAGTTTCGGGGGTAAGGACCTGGGAGATGGCATGTTCCACAGTTTCGGGGGTAAGGACCTGGGGGATGGCATGTTCCACAGTTTCGGGGGTAAGGACCTGGGGATGGCATGTTCCACAGTTTCGGGGGTAAGGACCTGGGGATGGCATGTTCCACAGTTTCGGGGTAAGGACCTGGGAGATGGCATGTTCCACAGTTTCGGGGGTAAGGACCTGGGGATGGCATGTTCCACAGTTTCGGGGGTAAGGACCTGGGAGATGGCATGTTCCACAGTTTCGGGGGTAAGGACCTGGGAGATGGCATGTTCCACAGTTTCGGGGGGTAAGGACCTGGGAGATGGCATGTTCCACAGTTTCGGGGGTAAGGACCTGGGGGATGGCATGTTCCACAGTTTCGGGGGTAAGGACCTGGGAGATGGCATGTTCCACAGTTTCGGGGTAAGGACCTGGGAGATGGCATGTTCCACAGTTTCGGGGGTAAGGACCTGGGAGATGGCATGTTCCACAGTTTCGGGGGTAAGGACCTGGGAGATGACATGTTCCACAGTTTCGGGGGGTAAGGACCTGGGGATGGCATGTTCCACAGTTTCGGGGGTAAGGACCTGGGAGATGGCATGTTCCACAGTTTCGGGGGTAAGGACCTGGGGGATGGCATGTTCCACAGTTTCGGGGGTAAGGACCTGGGAGATGGCATGTTCCACAGTTTCGGGGGTAAGGACCTGGGGATGGCATGTTCCACAGTTTCGGGGTAAGGACCTGGGAGATGGCATGTTCCACAGTTTCGGGGGTAAGGACCTGGGAGATGGCATGTTCCACAGTTTCGGGGTAAGGACCTGGGAGATGGCATATTCCACAGTTTCGGGGGTAAGGACCTGGGAGATGGCATGTTCCACAGTTTCGGGGGTAAGGACCTGGAGATGGCATGTTCCACAGTAAGGACCTGGGGGGTAAGGACCTGGGGATGGCATGATGGCATGTTCCACAGTTTCGGGGGTAAGGACCTGGGGAGATGGCATGTTCCACAGTTTCGGGGGTAAGGACCTGGGAGATGGGATGGCATGTTCCACAGTTTCGGGGGTAAGGACCTGGGGATGGCATGTTCCACAGTTTCGGGGGCAGACCTGGGGATGGACATGTTCCACAGTTTCGGGGGGTAAGGACCTGGGAGATGGCATGTTCCACAGTTTCGGGGGTAAGGACCTGGGGGATGGCATGTTCCACAGTTTCGGGGGTAAGGATCACATGGCATGTTCCACGGGGTTAAGGACCTGGGGATGGCAGGACCTGGGGGATGGCATGTTCCACAGTTTCAGGGGTAAGGACCTGGGGATGGCATGTTCCACAGTTTCGGGGGTAAGGACCTGGGGGATGGCATGTGGGGACATGTTCCACAGTTTCGGGGGTAAGGACCTGGGGGATGGCATGTTCCAGTTTCGGGGTAAGGACCTGGGGATGGCATGTTCCGCAGTTTCGGGGGTAAGGACCTGGGAGATGGCATGTTCCACAGTTTCTGGGGGGTAAGGACCTGGGGGATGGCATGTTCGGGGGTAGTTTCGGGGGTAAGGACCTGGGGAGATGGCATGTTCCACAGTTGGACCTGGGGGGATGGCATGTTCCACAGTTTCGGGGGTAAAGGACCTGGGAGATGGCATGACCTAAGGACCTGGGGGATGGCATGTTCCACAGTTTCGGGGTTAGGACCTGGGAGATGGCATGTTCCACAGTTTCGGGGTAAGGACCTGGGAGATGGCATGTTCCACAGTTTCGGGGGTAAGGACCTGGGGATGGCATGTTCCACAGTTTCGGGGGTAAGGACCTGGGGGACCTGGGAGATGGCATGTTCCACAGTTTCGGGGGTAAGGACCTGGGACCTGGGATGTTCCACAGTTCGGTAAGGACCTGGGGGATGGCATGTTTCAGTTTTCGGGGATGAAGGACCTGGGGGATGGCATGTTCCTGGGGATGGCAGCTCGGGGGTAAGGACCTGGGGATGGCATGTTCCACAGTGGGGGTAAGGACCCACAGTTTCGGGGGTAGGATGGCGGGGGATTCAGGGGAGACCTGGCATGTTCCACAGTTTCGGGGTGGCAAGGACCTGGGATGGCATGTTCCAGCATGTTCCACAGTTTTGGGGGAATGAACCTGGGAAGGACCTGGGAGATCGGGGCATGTTCCACAGTTTAGTTTCGGGGTAACGGGACCTGGGGGATGGCATGTTCCTGGGAATGGCATGTTCAACAGTTTCTGGGGGTAAGGACCTGGGAGATGGCATGTTCCACAGTTCGGGGGTAAGGACCTGGGGGGATGGCATGTTCCACAGTTTCGGGGGTAAGGACCTGGGAGATGGCATACCCACAGTTTCGGGGGTAAGGACCTGGGAGATGGCATGTTCCACAGTTTCGGGGGTAAGGACCTGGGGTAAGGACCTGGGAGATGGCATGTTCCACAGTTTCGGGGGGTAAGGACCTGGGGATGGCATGTTCCACAGTTTCGGGGGGTAAGGACCTGGGAGATGGCATGTTCCACAGTTTCGGGGGTAAGGACCTGGGAGATGGCATGTTCCACAGTTTCGGGGTAAGGACCTGGGAGATGGCATGTTCCACAGTTTCGGGGGTAAGGACCTGGGAGATGGCATGTTCCACAGTTTCGGGGGTAAGGGACCTGGGAGATGGCATGTTCCACAGTTTCGGGGTAAGGACCTGGGAGATGGCATGTTCCACAGTTTCGGGGGTAAGGACCTTGGAGATGGCATGTTCCACAGTTTCGGGGGTAAGGACCAAGGACAGCATGTTCCACAGTTTCGGGGGGTAAGGACCTGGGAGATGGCATGTTCCACAGTTTCGGGGGTAAGGACCCACATGTTCCACAGTTTCGGGGGGTAAGGACCTGGGAGATGGCATGTTCCACAGTTTCGGGGGTAAGGACCTGGGAGATGGCATGTTCCACAGTTTCGGGGGTAAGGACCTGGGGATGGCATGTTCCACAGTTTCGGGGGTAAGGACCTGGGGGATGGCATGTTCCACAGTTTCGGGGGTAAGGACCTGGGAGATGGCATGTTCCACAGTTTCGGGGGTAAGGACCTGGGAGATGGCATGTTCCACAGTTTCGGGGGTAAGGACCTGGGGATGGCATGTTCCACAGTTTCGGGGGTAAGGACCTGGGAGATGGCATGTTCCACAGTTTCGGGGGTAAGGACCTGGGAGATGGCATGTTCCACAGTTTCGGGGGTAAGGACCTGGGAGATGGCATGTTCCACAGTTTCGGGGGTAAGGACCTGGGAGGCATGTTCCACAGTTTCGGGGGCGGGACCTGGGGGATGGCATGTTCCACAGTTTCGGGGGTAAGGACCTGGGAGATGGCATGTTCCACAGTTTCGGGGGTAAGGACCTGGGAGATGGCATGTTCCACAGTTTCGGGGGTAAGGACCTGGGGAGATGGCATGTTCCACAGTTTCGGGGGTAAGGACCTGGGGATGGCATGTTCCACAGTTTCGGGGTAAGGACCTGGGGGATGGCATGTTCCACAGTTTCGGGGGTAAGGACCTCTGGGGGGATGGCATGTTCCACAGTTTCGGGGGGTAAGGACCTGGGAGATGGCATGTTCCACAGTTTCGGGGGTAAGGACCTGGGAGATGGCATGTTCCACAGTTTCGGGGGTAAGGACCTGGGAGATGGCATGTTCCACAGTTTCAAGGACCTGGGGGATGGCATGTTCCACAGTTTCGGGGGTAAGGACCTGGGGATGGCATGTTCCACAGTTTCGGGGGTAAGGACCTGGGGGATGGCATGTTCCACAGTTTCGGGGGTAAGGACCTGGGGATGGCATGTTCCACAGTTTCGGGGGTAAGGACCTGGGGATGGCATGTTCCACAGTTTCGGGGGTAAGGACCTGGGAGATGGCATGTTCCACAGTTTCGGGGGTGGGGACCTGGGGGATGGCATGTTCCACAGTTTCGGGGGGTAAGGACCTGGGGGATGGCATGTTCCACAGTTTCGGGGGTAAGGACCTGGGAGATGGCATGTTCCACAGTTTCGGGGGTAAGGACCTGGGGGATGGCATGTTCCACAGTTTCGGGGGTAAGGACCTGGGGGATGGCATGTTCCACAGTTTCGGGGGTAAGGACCTGGGAGATGGCATGTTCCACAGTTTCGGGGGTAAGGACCTGGGAGATGGCATGTTCCACAGTTTCGGGGGTAAGGACCTGGGAGATGGCATGTTCCACAGTTTCGGGGGTAAGGACCTGGGAGATGGCATGTTCCACAGTTTCGGGGGTAAGGACCTGGGGGATGGCATGTTCCACAGTTTCGGGGGTAAGGACCTGGGGGACGGCATGTTCCACAGTTTCGGGGGGTAAGGACCTGGGGGATGGCATGTTCCACAGTTCGGGGGGGTAGATGGGACCTGGGGATGGCATGTTCCACAGTTTCGGGGGTAAGGACCTGGGAGATGGCATGTTCCACAGTTTCGGGGGTAAGGACCTGGGGATGGCATGTTCCACAGTTTCGGGGGTAAGGACCTGGGAGATGGCATGTTCCACAGTTTCGGGGGTAAGGACCTGGGAGATGGCATGTTCCACAGTTTCGGGGGTAAGGACCTGGGAGATGGCATGTTCCACAGTTTCGGGGGTAAGGACCTGGGAGATGGCATGTTCCACAGTTTCGGGGGTAAGGACCTGGGAGATGGCATGTTCCACAGTTTCGGGGGTAAGGACCTGGGAGATGGCATGTTCCACAGTTTCGGGGGTAAGGACCTGGGAGATGGCATGTTCCACAGTTTCGGGGGTAAGGACCTGGGAGATGGCATGTTCCACAGTTTCGGGGGTAAGGACCTGGGAGATGGCATGTTCCACAGTTTCGGGGGTAAGGACCTGGGGATGGCATGTTCCACAGTTTCGGGGGTAAGGACCTGGGAGATGGCATGTTCCACAGTTTCGGGGGTAAGGACCTGGGGGATGGCATGTTCCACAGTTTCGGGGGTAAGGACCTGGGAGATGGCATGTTCCACAGTTTCGGGGGTAAGGACCTGGGGATGGCATGTTCCACAGTTTCGGGGGTAAGGACCTGGGGGATGGCATGTTCCACAGTTTCGGGGGTAAGGACCTGGGAGATGGCATGTTCCACAGTTTCGGGGTAAGGACCTGGGGATGGCATGTTCCACAGTTTCGGGGGTAAGGACCTGGGGGATGGCATGTTCTACAGTTTCGGGGTAAGGACCTGGGAGATGACATGTTCCACAGTTTCGGGGGTAAGGACCTGGGAGATGGCATGTTCCACAGTTTCGGGGGTAAGGACCTGGGAGATGGCATGTTCCACAGTTTCGGGGGTAAGGACCTGGGAGATGGCATGTTCCACAGTTTCGGGGGTAAGGACCTGGGGGGTTAAGTTTCGGGGTAGGACCTGGGAGATGGCATGTTCCACAGTTTCGGGGTAAGGACCTGGGAGATGGCATGTTCCACAGTTTCGGGGGTAAGGACCTGGGAGATGGCATGTTCCACAGTTTCGGGGGTGGGGACCTGGGGGATGGCATGTTCCACAGTTTCGGGGGTAAGGACCTGGGAGATGGCATGTTCCACAGTTTCGGGGGTAAGGACCTGGGGGATGGCATGTTCCACAGTTTCGGGGGTAAGGACCTGGGGATGGCATGTTCCACAGTTTCGGGGGTAAGGACCTGGGAGATGGCATGTTCCACAGTTTCGGGGGTAAGGACCTGGGAGATGGCATGTTCCACAGTTTCGGGGGTAAGGACCTGGGAGATGGCATGTTCCACAGTTTCGGGGGTAAGGACCGAGTTCACAGCATGTTCCACAGTTTCGGGGGAAACGGTGGCGTATCGAACTCCTACGTGCGCGGCTTTTCAATGCGCGGCGTAATCATGGGTAGTGAGCCGCGCATTGAAAAGCCGCGCACATATGAGTTCGACAAACCCTTGTAAGGACCGAGTTCACCGTATTTTCCACAAACGTTCAACTATGGTGAACTAATTCTAGTTTTGTGCATTGTGCAATACTTTAAAATGGAGACACACTAATCCGGCAAATCTTTGGAAGCCTCTGAATTCTATGAATGGGGCAGATCTTCTGTTCTCAGCCCAATAAGATTAACGCTACCCCTCATCAGGTGTGGAGGGAGGCCAGTTCCTGTTCCAGGAGGAGTTGCCGAGCAGCAACTCCTCGGAGCTGGGCGGGGTGCACCCCCACTCGGAGCTGGGCGGGGTGCACCCCCACGACAACGTGTTCGCAGAGTACGAGGAGAAACTAGCGGCTCTCCAGACCCTCAGAGAGAAGGACATGGAGAAGATATCCTCCCTCGGAGATGCCATAGAACAGGTGGGAATGCCGAAACGTCCGCTAGTTGGCAGTCAGCCAAACTCAGAGAAACGTCCGCTAGGTGGCAGTCAGCCAAACGCAAGGAAACGTCCGCTAGTTGGCAGTCAGCCAAACGCAAGGAAACGTCCGCTAGGTGGCAGTCAGCCAAACGCAAGGAAACGTCCGCTAGGTGGCAGTCAGCCAAACTCAAGGAAACGTCCGCTAGGTGGCAGTCAGCCAAACTCAAGGAAACGTCCGCTAGGTGGCAGTCAGCAAAACTCAGGGAAACGTCCGCTAGTTGGCAGTCAGCCAAACTCAAGGAAACGTCCGCTAGTTGGCAGTCAGCCAAACTCATGGAAACGTCCGCTAGGTGGCAGTCAGCCAAACGCAAGGAAACGTCCGCTAGGTGGCAGTCAGCCAAACGCAAGGAAACGTCCGCTAGTTGGCAGTCAGCCAAATGCAAGGAAAGGTCCGCTAGGTGGCAGTCAGCCAAACGCAAGGAAACGTCCGCTAGGTGGCAGTAAGCCAAACGCAAGGAAACTTCCGCTAGTTGGCAGTCAGCCAAACTCAAGGAAACGTCCGCTAGGTGGCAGTCAGCCAAACGCAAGGAAACGTCCGCTAGTTGGCAGTCAGCCAAACTCAAGGAAACGTCCGCTAGGTGGCAGTAAGCCAAACGCAAGGAAACGTCCGCTAGGTGGTAGTAAGCCAAACGCAAGGAAACTTCCGCTAGGTCGCAGTCAGCCAAACGCAAGGAAACGTCCGCTAGGTGGCAGTAAGCCAAACGCAAGGAAACGTCCGCTAGGTGGCAGTCAGCCAAACGCAAGGAAAAGTCCGCTAGGTGGCAGTAAGCCAAACGCAAGGAAACGTCCGCTAGGTGGCAGTAAGCCAAACGCAAGGAAACGTCCGCTAGTTGGCAGTCAGCCAAACGCAAGGAAACGTCCGCTAGGTGGCAGTAAGCCAAACGCAAGGAAACGTCCGCTAGTTGGCAGTCAGCCAAACGCAAGGAAACGTCCGCTAGGTGGCAGTCAGCCGAACGCAAGGAAACGTCCGCTAGGTGGCAGTCAGCCAAATGCAAGGAAACGTCCGCTAGGTGGCAGTCAGACAAACGCAAGGTAACGTCCGCTAGGTGGCAGTAAGCCAAACGCAAGGAAACGTCCGCTAGTTGGCAGTCAGCCAAACGCAAGGAAACGTCCGCTAGTTGGCAGTCAGCAAAACGCAAGGAAACCTCCGCTAGGTGGCAGTAAGTCAAACGCAAGGAAACGTCCGCTTAGGTGGCAGTCAGCCAAACGCAAGGAAACGTCCGCTTAGGTGGCAGTCAGCCAAACGCAAGGAAACGTCCGCTAGGTGGCAGTCAGCCAAACGCAAGGAAACGTCCGCTAGGTGGCAGTCAGCCAAACGCAAGGAAAAGTCCGCTAGGTGGCAGTAAGCCAAACGCAAGGAAACGTCCGCTAGGTGGCAGTAAGCCAAACGCAAGGAAACGTCCGCTTGTTGGCAGTCAACAAACGCAAGGAAACGTCCGCTAGGTGGCAGTAAGCCAAACGCAAGGAAACGTCCGCTAGTTGGCAGTCAGCCAAACGCAAGGAAACGTCCGCTAGGTGGCAGTCAGCCGAACGCAAGGAAACGTCCGCTAGGTGGCAGTCAGCCAAATGCAAGGAAACGTCCGCTAGGTGGCAGTCAGACAAACGCAAGGTAACGTCCGCTTAGGTGGCAGTAAGCCAAACCAAGAACGTCCGCTAGTTGGCAGTCAGCCAAACGCAAGGAAACGTCCGCTAGTTGGCAGTCAGCAAAACGCAAGGAAACCTCCGCTAGGTGGCAGTAAGTCAAACGCAAGGAAACGTCCGCTAGGTGGCAGTCAGCCAAACGCAAGGAAACGTCCGCTAGGTGGCAGTCAGCCAAACGCAAGGAAACGTCCGCTAGGTGGCAGTCAGCCAAACTCAAGGAAACGTCCGCTAGGTGGCAGTCAGCCAAACGCAAGGAAAAGTCCGCTAGGTGGCAGTAAGCCAAACGCAAGGAAACGTCCGCTAGGTGGCAGTAAGCCAAACGCAAGGAAACGTCCGCTAGGTGGCAGTCAGCCAAACGCAAGGAAACGTCCGCTAGGTGGCAGTCAGCCAAACGCAAGGAAACGTCCGCTAGGTGGCAGTAAGCCAAACGCAAGGAAACGTCCGCTAGGTGGCAGTCAGCCAAACGCAAGGAAACGTCCGCTAGGTGGCAGTCAGACAAACGCAAGGTAACGTCCGCTAGGTGGCAGTCAGCCAAACGCAAGGAAACGTCCGCTAGGTGGCAGTAAGCCAAACGCAAGGAAACGTCCGCTAGTTGGCAGTAAGCCAAACGCAAGGAAACGTCCGCTAGGTGGCAGTAAGCCAAACGCAAGGAAACGTCCGCTAGGTGGCAGTCAGCCAAACGCAAGGAACCGTCCGCTAGGTGGCAGTCAGCCAAACTCAAGGAAAGTCCGCTAGTTGGCAGTAAGCCAAACGCAAGGAAACGTCCGCTAGGTGGCAGTAAGCCAAACGCAAGGAAACGTCCGCTAGGTGGCAGTAAGCCAAACGCAAGGAAACGTCCGCTAGTTGGCAGTCAGCCAAACGCAAGGAAACGTCCGCTAGGTGGCAGTCAGCCAAACTCAAGGAAACGTCCGCTAGTTGGCAGTAAGCCAAACGCAAGGAAACGTCCGCTAGGTGGCAGTAAGCCAAACGCAAGGAAACGTCCGCTAGGTGGCAGTAAGCCAAACGCAAGGAAACGTCCGCTAGTTGGCAGTCAGCCAAACGCAAGGAAACGTCCGCTAGGTGGCAGTCAGCCAAACTCATGGAAACGTCTGTGTTTTAACGAGGTGTAAGAACCTAATATCATCCTAAGTCTTAAGAAAGGCTGTTTCTTATAACCTCCCTTGTCTCGCAGTACAAGCTAGAAGTAAGTGCACTGAACCGTAAGGCTGGAACCTACTACAACGAGTTGGAAGCTAACAACTCAAAGCTCAACAACTCAGTTGCAGAGATCGAGAAGCTCAACAAGGAGATCAAGTCTCTACAACACCTCAACAACTCCATCCCGGAACCTCAGTGTGAAATGCTAGGGTGAGTCTTCAATAAACTTCCCTACACCAGCATGATGAATGATATATAATACTGTTACAACACACTATTGAGGTGTTGATTGGTGAATATTTCTCGAGGCGAAGCCGAATGAAATATGGGAAATCCATACCGAAATAGTGTGAAGTAACAGTATTAATTAATGCTCCGAGCAAAAGATGCGAGGCTGCTCCTCGAACTGGATTTCAAACTGGGTCAACGGGCCGTGAGTTAAATAATATATAATAAAGGCCTAGTCTATATTTTAAACTACCTCCCTAAGTTATGTTTTAATTCGCAATTCTGCACGGAACACACTGCGTGTCCACAGTAACAATATCCCGTGACTCACTCCCCAGGCGGACGTTGAGAGAGAGCTGAGTGAGTCTAAGCGGGAAGTGATGCAGCTCACAGACGACATTAGGGAGAAACAACTAACTATCATGAACCTGCACCAGGTACACTGTATACTGTACATTGTACATTGTACAGTTTATACTGTACACTGTACACTATACACTGTACACTGTACACTGGACACTGTATACTGTATACTGTACACTGTACACTGTACAGTTTATACTGTACAAGTGTACACTGTACACTATACACTGTACACTGTACACTGGACACTGTACACTGTATACTGTATACTGTACACTGTACACTGTAAACTGTACACTGTACACTGTACAGTTTATACTGTACACTGTACACTATACACTGTACACTGTACACTGTACACTGTACACTGTGTACTGTATACTGTACATTGTACACTGTACACTATACACTGTGTACTGTATACTGTATACTGTGCACTGTATACTGTACACTGTACATTGTATACTGTACACTGTACACTGTACACTGTACATTGTACACTGTACACTATACACTGTACACTGTATACTGTACATTGTACACTGTATACTGTACACTGTACACTGTACACTGTATACTGTATACTGTACACTGTATACTATACATTGTACACTGTACACTGTACACTATACACTGTATACTGTACATTGTACACTGTACACTGTATACTGTACACTGTATACTGTACATTGTACACTGTATACTGTACACTGTATACTGTACAATGTACACTGTATACTGTACATTGTACACTGTATACTGTACATTGTACACTGTATACTGTACATTGTACACTGTACATTGTACACTGTATACTGTACACTGTATACTGTACACTGTACACTGTATACTGTGCATTGTACACTGTATACTGTACATTGTACACTGTATACTGTACATTGTACACTGTACAGTGTACACTGTATACTGTACATTGTACACTGTATACTGTACATTGTACACTGTACACTGTATACTGTACATTGTACACTGTATACTGTACATTGTACACTGTACACTGTACACTGCACTTTGTACACACCGTACACTTTGCACTGTGCACTATACACTGCACACTATAAACTGTAAGTTCAAGTAATTCAATTTAAATTAACTTATTAATTGACTTTACAATATAATATGATTTTTCTGATAACACACTAACTTTTGACATTTTGATAGGCAATGGGGGCCTTAAATATGATTGTAGCACTGATGATGTTGTGAAAGTGCTATTTAACAATCACCTCGTGTGTCTCATTAAAGTGTTGTGAAACCTGGCAATTGACAGTGGCAAAGTATAGTTGTACTCTGTAAACTGTACACTGCACAGTTTACAGAGAACAGTGTACAATGTACACAGTACAGTGTACAATGTTCAGTGTACAGTTTACAGTGCACACTGTACGCTATACAATGTACACAGTACACTGCACAGTGTACATTGTACACTGTACACAATACACTGTACTCTATACTCAGTACACTGTACACTGCATACTGTATATTGGACATTTTCCACTGTACAATGTATACTTTACATTGTGCACTGTACTCTGTATACTGCACTCTGTACATTGTACACTGTAAACTGTACTCTGTACACTGTAAACTGTACACTGAACATTGTACAGTGTACACTGTACACTGTACTCTGTGCACTGTACATTATACTCTGTACACTGTACATTGTACACTGTACAGTGTAAAGTGTACAGAGTACAGTGTACACTGTACACTGTACACTGTACACTGTACACTATACACTGTACACTGCAAACTGTTCATTGGACACTTAACACTGTACAATGTATACTTTACATGATACACTGCACACTGTGCTCTGTACACTGTACATCGTACACTGTACAGTGTACACTGTACTCTGTGTACTGTACATTATACTCTGTACACTGTACAGTGTAAAATGTACAGAGTACAGTTCACAGTGTACAGTGGACACTGTACACTATACACTGTACACTGCACACTGTACGTTATAGTTTATACACTGTACTCTGTACAGTGTACACTGTACCCGGAATTTCCGCAAAGTATCAATGACTATAGTCCCTATTATCGTCCCTATAGAGTATAGCCAGTGATCATCAGAATAAAATAGATAAGTGTGGAAGTGCTTGGATTCCCTCATTGACTGCCCTCTGGAAGTGCTTAACTTGGATTCCCTCCCTCGCAGGAGCTACACGAGGCGTCGGAGCAGGTCATGGATAAGTCTGGCATGGTCAGACAGTTGGAGGCGCTGGTGGAGAACCTCAAACAAGACAAAGACATTATGAGAGAGGAGCAGATGACCTTCGAGACCACCACTGAAGAGGTATGTTTTCTTATTTAATGTTTTCTTGCAGTTATTTAATGTTTTCTTGCAGTTGTTTAATGTTTTCTTGCAGTTATTAAATGTTTTCTTGCAGTTATTTAATGTTTTCTTGCAGTTATTCAATGTTTTCTTGCAGTTATTCAATGTTTTCTTGCAGTTATTTAATGTTTTCTTGCAGTTTAATGTTTTCTTGCAGTTATTTAATGTTTTCTTGCAGTTATTAATCTTTTCTTGCAGTTATTTTATGTTTTCTTGCAGTTATTACTTATTTAATGTTTTCTTGCAGTTATTAAATGTTCTTGCAGTTATTTAATGTTTTTTTGCTGTAATTAAATGTTTTCTTGCAGTTATTTAATGTCTTCTTGCAGTTATTTAATGTTTTCTTGCAGTTGTTTAATGTTTTCTTGCAGTTATTAAATGTTTTCTTGCAGTTATTTAATGTTTTCTTGCAGTTGTTTAATGTTTTCTTGCAGTTATTCAATGTTTTCTTGCAGTTGTTTAATGTTTTCTTGCAGTTATTCAATGTTTTCTTGCAGTTGTTTAATGTTTTCTTGCAGTTATTTAATGTTTTCTTGCAGTTGTTTAATGTTTTCTTGCAGTTATTAAATGTTTTCTTGCAGTTATTTAATGTTTTCTTGCAGTTGTTTAATGTTTTCTTGCAGTTATTCAATGTTTTCTTGCAGTTATTTAATGTTTTCTTGCAGTTATTAATCTTTTCTTGCAGTTATTACTTATTTAATGTTTTCTTGCAGTATTAAATGTTCTTGCAGTTATTTAATGTTTTTTTTGCTGTAATTAAATGTTTTCTTGCAGTTATTTAATGTTTTCTTGCAGTTATTTAATGTTTTCTTGCAGTTGTTTAATGTTTTCTTGCAGTTATTAAATGTTTTCTTGCAGTTATTTAATGTTTTCTTGCAGTTGTTTAATGTTTTCTTGCAGTTATTCAATGTTTTCTTGCAGTTGTTTAATGTTTTCTTGCAGTTATTTAATGTTTTCTTGCAGTTATTTAATGTTTTCTTGCAGTTATTAAATGTTTTCTTGCAGTTATTTAATGTTTTCTTGCAGTTATTTAATGTTTTCTTGCAGTTATTTAATGTTTTCTTGCAGTTATTTAATGTTTTCTTGCAGTTATTTAATGTTTTCTTGCAGTTATTTAATGTTTTCTTGCAGTTATTCAATGTTTTCTTGCAGTTATTACTTATTTAATGTTTTCTTGCAGTTATTAAATGTTTTCTTGCAGTTATTTAATGTTTTCTTGCAGTTATTTAATGTTTTCTTGCAGTTATTTAATGTTTTCTTGCAGTTATTTAATGTTTTCTTTCAGTTGTTTAATGTTTTCTTGCAGTTATTTAATGTTTTCTTGCAGTTATTTAATGTTTTCTTGCAGTTATTTAATGTTTTCTTGCAGTTATTTAATGTTTTCTTGCAGTTATTTAATGTTTTCTTGCAGTTGTTTAATGTTTTCTTGCAGTTATTTAATGTTTTCTTGCAGTTATTTAATGTTTTCTTTCAGTTGTTTAATGTTTTCTTGCAGTTATTTAATGTTTTCTTGCAGTTATTTAATGTTTTCTTGCAGTTGTTTAATGTTTTCTTGCAGTTATTTAATGTTTTCTTTCAGTTGTTTAATGTTTTCTTGCAGTTATTCAATGTTTTCTTGCAGTTGTTTAATGTTTTCTTGCAGTTATTTAATGTTTTCTTGCAGTTATTTAATGTTTTCTTTCAGTTGTTTAATGTTTTCTTGCAGTTATTTAATGTTTTCTTGCAGTTATTTAATGTTTTCTTGCAGTTATTTAATGTTTTCTTGCAGTTGTTTAATGTTTTCTTGCAGTTATTTAATGTTTTCTTGCAGTTGTTTAATGTTTTCTTGCAGTTATTTAATGTTTCTTGCAGTTATTTAATGTTTTCTTGCAGTTATTACTTATTTAATGTTTTCTTGCAGTTATTAAATGTTTTCTTGCAGTTATTTAATGTTTTCTTGCAGTTATTTAATGTTTTCTTTCAGTTAAATTTAATGTTTTTACGCAGTTACTTAATGTTTTCTTGCAGTTATTTAATGTTTTCTTGCAGTTATTTGATGTTTTAATTGACAACTAGACATTTTATCTACAATAAGGAACTTTTTCTGAAACTATTAACTGTACACAAATGAATGAAAAATCCATGATGCGTTAATAATAATCTAAGGCCTAAAAATCAACATGTGTCGGACTAACAACGGGACATCAGTTGGACGAGGGTAATACAAATTGTGCCACAAACGATCTCCCAAGCCGAATTGAAAATTAGCGATGCATTACTGTGCAGTGTGCACAACATGAATCAGTTTCGGACCGAAAGTGCTGCGCGCAAATTTTGACCATTTCACTCACAAAAACCATTTGTGAAAGTCCAATCGATACCAAAATTTGCATGGATACAGTTTATGATTATGGGGTTGGTTAGTCAGTAAAACACATAATTTTGTAGTGTATACTTCGTGGTAACATCCTTAGCTCAAATTTGATTGTATAAAGTAGTGTTGTAAAGTTTATGGCATAAGGCAGCGTCTGTGAAAATTTGAAGCATTTTCATCTAAAAATGACCGGAAGCTACAGAATTTTATAGTAAGTTTCGGTCCGAAACTGACTTTATTTTAATTTGCAGTATCTTCTTCATTTCCGGATGAAAATGTCCGGGTTCCTAAGAACCCGGACATTGGCAGGCGAATGGACGCTTCTTCTTCCTATGGAATGAGTCGTCGAAGTGGCCCCATCTGGACATGGCCAAGGCATGTTGGCCGTCCAAACCCCTCTTGAAGGAGGCGTTATCTTTGCCTGCCTTTGGCATCCAAGGCACATCCCAGGTCTGGAGAAGGTCGCCATTGTGCCACCTGAACACCCCCTCCTGGTGGAGGTCGTCTGCACCCAGCCACACCCAGTTCTCTGGAGCGAATGTGGTGTTGTGGTGCCCGGGCCCCAGGAAGTGTCGGATAGCTGCCCTCATCTCCTCCACCTCCTCCTTACTCCTCACCATTGCCAGCTTGAGTCCTGCCTCCTCGCACAATGCTCCAGCACTCTCCCAGGAACGCTCCTTGTTAGAAAGGATGTACTTCCCTGCGTAGTCGCACGCAAACAGGTACTTTTCAAAAGCCCACCCGTCGTCCCAGTACCCGTTCCCGTCCGTTCTCATATGGTTTTGGAAGCAACCACCTTCCTCCTGACATCCCTTCTCATGTTCCCTGCGGTAACTTTGATCAGGCTGCCCGTTCTTCCTCAGTTTCGGCCACTTGCTGTACTCGAGGGGGGACCCCCCGGTGCCCTGCCACTTCCACTCATTTGGATCGTACCTCTTAACTTCCCGCTTCCTTTTCCCTTTCACTTGGTTGTTCTCTACTTTCTGTAGCCCTGTCCAAATCCAGTTAGATTCATTGAATCTGTCAGGGGACCGTTCGTCAGGTGGAACTCCCAGCTCGTGTAGGAATTCCAGCTGTTCTGCTTTCTCCTTAGAATCCAGTGTGACTAGGTGGCCTGGCGGTGAGTCTGCTCCCAGCCTAAACATCCTGCATTCCTCTGAAGCGGTGCCGTAACCCCGGGGAAGTGTGAACAGAGCCACCTCGCATGTCGCAAACACATTGTTAGACAGGGTCTCCAGAAGTTTCTTCAAACCCTCTATGTTCTCCAGTCCGGCGTACTTCTTTTCCACCTTCTTACTGCCTTCTGAGGTGGTGCACAAGGTCATCACAACCAAGCTAAGAAAGATTCTCATCTTGTTGCGTCAAGAGAAAGCTTCAACTAGACAACGAAAGTCTTGTAGGAAATATTATCAACTTTTAGCTCGGAAAACGATTGGTTTTAAAGTATTGACCGTGCCCTTGTGTTATTGATCGGAAATCAGTGGTTTTAGACAATTAGACAATGCTGTTGAGGGTGGTTACCATAAGATTAACTTTTTACTTTTTTATGGCATTTTAATTGCAATTTGATTGAAGACCACATCAAATCTTTATCGGTAACTTTAGTATCATCAATAATTGAATTCGTGATGTTTCGGACCAACAACTCCAGGCTTACAAAAGCAAATAGGCGATGACGCAACTGATTACACCACCTCATCATCATCATAGAATATAGCCTCCATATGGAGTGGCTATTTTACATAATACTGTAGTTTTTATTTACTTCTTCCTCTTAGTAATAGTTCCATGTTCAGTCACTGGAATTTCATCGAATTACCAAGTATGGGTAATTCACCCCCCCCCCCTCAGGTTCTGGACCAGCTGCGGACGCAGAGACTTAACAATTCCCTGGTAACTCACCCCGCCTCAGGTTCTGGACCAGTTGCGGACGCAGAGACTTAACGATTCCCTGGTAACTGACCCCGCCTCAGGTTCTGGACCAGCTGCGGACGCAGAGACTTAACAATTCCCTGGTAACTGACCCCGCCTCAGGTTCTGGACCTTACAGCTGCGGACGCAGAGACTTAACAATTCCCTGGTAACTGACCCCGCCTCAGGTTCTGGACCAGCTGCGGACGCAGAGACTTAACAATTCCTGGTAACTGACCCCGCCTCAGGTTCTGGACCAGCTGCGGACGCAGAGACTTAACAATTCCCTGGACCAGCCTCAGGTTGGACGCAGAGACTTAACAATTCCCTGGTAACTGACCCCGCCTCAGGTTCTGGACCAGCTGCGGACGCAGAGACTTAACAATTCCCTGGTAACTGACCCCGCCTCAGGTTCTGGACCAGCTGCGGAATCAGAGACTTACAATTCCCTGGTAACTGACCCCGCCTCAGGTTCTGGACCAGCTGCGGACGCAGAGACTTAACAATTCCCTGGTAACTGACCCCGCCTCAGGTTCTGGCTGGACCAGCTGCGGACTTAACAATTCCCTGGTAACTGACCCCGCCTCAGGTTCTGGACCAGCTGCGGACGCAGAGACTTAACAATTCCCTGGTAACTGACCCCGCCTCAGGTTCTGGACCAGCTGCGGTAACTGACCCGCCTCAGGTTCTGGACCAGCTGCGGACGCAGAGACTTAACAATTCCCTGGTAACTGACCCCGCCTCAGGTTCTGGACCAGCTGCGGACTGCAGAGACTTAACAATTCCCTGGTAACTGACCCCGCCTCAGGTTCTGGACCAGCTGCGGACGCAGAGACTTAACAATTCCTGGTAACTGACCCGGCCTCAGGTTCTGGACCAGCTGCGGACGCAGAGACTTAACAATTCCCTGGTAACTGACCCCGCCTCAGGTTCTGGACCAGCTGCGGACGCAGAGACTTAACAATTCCCTGGTAACTGACCCCGCCTCAGGTTCTGGACCAGCTGCGGACGCAGAGACTTAACAATTCCCTGGTAACTGACCCCGCCTCAGGTTCTGGACCAGCTGCGGACGAGGTTCTTAACAATTCCTGGTAACTGAACCCCGCCTCAGGTTCTGGACCAGCTGCGGACGCAGAGACTTAACAATTCCCTGGTAACTGACCCCGCCTCAGGTTCTGGACCAGCTGCGGACGCAGAGACTTAACAATCCCTGGTAACTCACCCCACCTCAGGTTCTGGACCAGCTGCGGACGCAGAGACTTAACAATTCCCTGGTAACTGACCCCGCCTCAGGTTCTGGACCAGCTGCGGAATCAGAGACTTACAATTCCCTGGTAACTGACCCGGCCTCAGGTTCTGGGACCAGCTGCGGAACAATTCCCTGGTAACTGACCCCGCCTCAGGTTCTGGACCAGCTGCGGACGCAGAGACTTAACAATTCCCTGGTAACTGACCCCGCCTCAGGTTCTGGACCAGCTGCGGAATCAGAGACTTACAATTCCCTGGTAACTGACCCCGCCTCAGGTTCTGGACCAGCTGCGGACGCAGAGACTTAACAATTCCCTGGTAACTGACCCCGCCTCAGGTTCTGGACCAGCTGCGGACGCAGAGACTTAACAATTCCCTGGCAACTGACCCCGCCTCAGGTTCTGGACCAGCTGCGGACACCCGCCTCAGGACTGGACCAGCTGCAATTCCCTGGTAACTGACCCCGCCTCAGGTTCTGGACCAGCTGCGGAATCAGAGACTTAACAATTCCTGGTAACTGACCCCACGCCTCAGGTTCTGGACCAGCTGCGGACGCAGAGACTTAACAATTCCCTAGTAACTGACCGCCTCAGGTTCTGGACCAGCTTCGGACGCAAAGACTGGAACAACCCTGGTAACTGACCCGCCTCGGAGCTAGACGGCGAGGACACACGCAGGGAGACGTCAATTCCCCCTGGTAACTGACCCCGCCTCAGGTTCGGACCAGCTGGGACAGAGACTTAACAATCCCTCCAGGCGGAGAAGGACCCCTGACTCGAGGTCGACAACGAGAATTCCCTGGTGTCCAACAAGATGGCAGTTGGTGCACCAGCTCCGCAACTGACCCCGCCTCAGGTTCTGACCAGCGAATCAGAAGGTGCGGAACAACCAGCTGGAGGAGCTGTGCACTGGAGTTCCCGCGCATGGGAGACGTCACCAAGCTGACGGAGGAGCGGGACCGGCCTGTGGGAGAAGGAGCGACTCGAGGTCGACAACGAGGAGCTGTCCAACAAGATGGCGGTTAGTGCGCAGCTCCGCGCATGTGTGCGCAGCTCCGCGCATGTGTGCGCAGCTCCGCGCGTGTGTGCGCAGCTCCGCGCATGTGTGCGCAGCTCCGCGCATGTGTGCGCAGCACCGCGCATGTGTGTGCAGCTCTCGCCGGTATTTATGTAGGTACAGTTGCCATTCTCCATGCCAAAATTCTCTGTGTTGGGCATCTCAACTAGAAAGTAGAAATTGGGTTTACCCGAAAGTTTCATTTTGTAAAGTTGAAACAGCTGATCTTACGCGATCTATTCATGCGAACGTCATTTTTCCTGCTTAGCATTTTATATTCGTCTTAGTATAATTTTCAAATTTCAATTCTGTAACAGATGTTATTTAAGGTGAAAATTGTCTGTTTCTGAATTGAAGAATAACACTTCGCAGCTCTTTAGCAGTGTTAAATTTGCTGCTTTATAATGGTCAATTTCTTGCGTAAAACTTTGAGAAAATGTTCACGTGACCCCTTTATTGGCTCATATGCTGGCTTATGATAGACGTTGGCTACTGTCCAAGGTTCTTGAGATAATGACTGGTTGGTGCACACACAGCAGTGTTGATGTGGTTGGAGTTCTATGTGGACCATGTATTCATAAAAACACTGTACAATACGCTGTATCTGATTCGCTGTACACCCTCGATGTGGTGTATAAATTAGGGTTAATTTGCATAGATTATTAGTTCTAAACGACAACAAGTTGCATTCCTCATTTGATCTTTTGATGTCCCATCGCAATAAATTTGGTTAGAAGGTATTGTTTTGATCTTGAGAATGTGTTGAGGATGTGTTTCAAAGTGCTCACGAAATGGTTACAGAAGGGCACTCCCCCTGCCCCCGTGCACTATGTGCAGTCTGAGTTCTGGCTCTGGGTAGGTGGCATTCAACTACTGCCTCAAAGTACTTTATTACTCCCTGTGTCACCCATTTCTTCTGTTTACCCCCACGTTTCTTTTTCCTTAGAACATTTCCATCTTCCCATTTTAAATTGTGTATTGTGTACCCCATGACCCCTGTATCCCCTACCCGCACCCCTTTTTCCCCGCGTCCCCCCCACTGACACCCTGTTTTCCCATTTACGCTGCGGACGCAGAGACTTAACAATTCCTGGTAACTGACCCGGCCTCAGGTTCTGGACCAGCTGCGGACGCAGAGACTTAACAATTCCTGGTAACTGACCCCGCCTCAGGTTCTGGACCAGCTGCGGAATCAGAGACTTAACAATTCCTGGTAACTGACCCCGCCTCAGGTTCTGGACCAGCTGCGGACGCAGAGACTTAACAATTCCTGGTAACTGACCCGCCTCAGGTTCTGGACCAGCTGCGGAATCAGAGACTTAACAATTCCCTGGTAACTGACTGCCTCCAGGTTCTGGACCAGCTGCGGACCAGAGACTTACAATTCCCTGGTAACTGACCCGCCTCAGGTTCTGGACCAGCTGCGGACGCAGAGACTTAACAATTCCTGGTAACTGACCCGCCTCAGGTTCTGGACCAGCTGCGGACGCAGAGACTTAACAATTCCCTGGTAACTGACCCCGCCTCAGGTTCTGGACCAGCTGCGGACGCAGAGACTTAACAATTCCCTGGTAACTGACCCCGCCTCAGGTTCTGGACCAGCTGCGGAATCAGAGACTTAACAATTCCCTGGTAACTGACCCCGCCTCAGGTTCTGGACCAGCTGCGGAATCAGAGACTTACAATTCCTGGTAACTGACCCGCCTCAGGTTCTGGACCAGCTGCGGACGCAGAGACTTAACAATTCCTGGTAACTGACCCCGCCTCAGGTTCTGGACCAGCTGCGGACAAAGACTTAACAATTCCTGGTAACTGACCCCCTCAGGTTCTGGACCAGCTGCGGACGCAGAGACTTACAATTCCCTGGTAACTGACCCCGCCTCAGGTTCTGGACCAGCTGCGGACGCAGAGACTTAACAATTCCCTGGTAACTGACCCCGCCTCAGGTTCTGGACCAGCTGCGGACGCAGAGACTTAACAATTCCCTGGTAACTGACCCCGCCTCAGGTTCTGGACCAGCTGCGGACGCAGAGACTTAACAATTCCCTGGTAACTGACCCCGCCTCAGGTTCTGGACCAGCTGCGGAATCAGAAGGTGCGGAACAACCAGCTGGAGGAGCTGGTGAAGTCGCTGGAGTTGGAGGGCGAGACACACAAGGGAGACGTCACCAAGCTGACGGAGGAGCGGGACCGGCTCCAGGGGGAGAAGGAGCGACTCGAGGTCGACAACGAGGAGCTGTCCAACAAGATGGCGGTTAGTGCGCAGCTCCGCGCATGTGTGCGCAGCACCGCGCACGTGTGCGCAGCACCGCGCACGTGTGTGCAGCTCCGCGCATGTGTGCGCAGACCCGCGCATGTGTGTGCAGGTCTCGCGCATGTGTGTGCAGGTCTCGCCGGTATTTATGTAGGTACAGTTGCCATTCCCCATGCCAAAATTCTCTGTGTTGGGCATCTCAACTGGAAAGTAGAAATTGGGTTTACCCGAAAGTTTCATTTTGTAAAGTTGAAACAGCTGATCTTACGCGATCTATTCATGCGAACGTCATTTTTCCTGCTTAGCATATTATATTCGTCTTAGTATAATTTTCAAATTTCTGTAACAGATGTTATTTAAGGTGAAAATTGTCTGTTTCTGAATTGAAGAATAACACTTCGCAGCTCTTTAGCAGTGTAAAATTTGCTGCTTTATAATGGTCAATTTCTTGCGTAAAACTTTGAAAATGTTCACGTGACCCCTTTATTGGCTCATATGCTGGCTTATGATAGACGTTGGCTACTGTCCAAGGTTCTTGAGATAATGACTGGTTGGTGCACACACAGCAGTGTTGATGTGGTTGGAGTTCTATGTGGACCATGTATTCATAAAAACACTGTACAATACGCTGTATCTGATTCGCTGTACACCCTCGATGTGGTGTATAAATTAGGGTTAATTTGCATAGATTATTAGTTTTAAACGACTACAAGTTGCATTCCTCATTTGATCTTTTGATGTCCCATCGCAATAAATTCGGTTAGAAGGTATTGTTTTGATCTTGAGAATGTGTTGAGGATGTGTTTCAAAGTGCTCACGAAATGGTTACAGAAGGGCACTCCCCCTGCCCCCGTGCACTATGTGCAGTCTGAGTTCTGGCTCTGGGTAGGTGTCACTCAACTACTGCCTCAAAGTATTACTCCCTGTGTCACCCATTTCTTCTGTTTACCCCCACGTTTCTTTTTCCTTACAACATTTCCATCTTCCCGATATAATTGTGTATTGTGTACCCTTATGACTCCCTGTATCCCATACTGACACCCTGTGTCCCCTCTGCGTCCCCTACTGACACCCTGTATCCCCTACTGACACCCTGTATCCCCTCTGTATCCCCTACTGACACCCTGTATCCCCTACTGACACCCTGTATTCCCTACTGACACCCTGTATCCCCTACTGACACCCTGTGTCCCCTCTGTATCCCCTAATGACACCCTGTGTCCCCTCTGTATCCCCTACTGACACCCTGTGTCCCCTACTGACACCCTGTGTCCCCTCTGTATCCCCTACTGACACCCTGTGTCCCCTAATGACACCCTGTGTCCCCTCTGTATCCCCTACTTACACCCTGTGTCCCCTCTGTATCCCCTACTTACACCCTGTATCCCCTATGTATCCCCTACTGACACCCTGTATCCCCTACTGACACCCTGTATCCCCTACTGACACCCTGTGTCCCTTCTGTATCCCCTACTGACACCCTGTGTCCCCTCTGTATCCCCTACTGACACCCTGTATCCCCTACTGACACCCTGTGTCCCCTCTGTATCCCCTACTGACACCCTGTGTCCCCTCTGTATCCCCTACTGACACCCTGTGTCCCCTCTGTATCCCCTACTGACACCCTGTATCCCCTATGTATCCCCTACTGACACCCTGTATCCCTTACTGACACCCTGTATCCCCTCTGTATCCCCTACTGACACCCTGTATCCCCTACTGACACCCTGTGTCCCTTCTGTATCCCCTACTGACACCCTATGTCCCCTCTGTATCCCCTACTGACACCCTGTATCCCCTACTGACACCCTGTGTCCCCTATGTATCCCCTACTGACACCCTGTGTCCCTTCTGTATCCCCTACTGACACCCTGTGTCCCCTCTGTATCCCTACTGACACCCTGTGTCCCTTCTGTATCCCCTACTGACACCCTGTGTCCCATCTGTATCCCCTACTGACACCCTGTGTCCCCTCTGTATCCCCTACTGACACCCTGTGTCCCCTCTGTGTCCCCTACTGACACCCTGTGTCCCCTCTGTATCCCCTTCTCACACTCTGTGTCCCCCATGCAGGCTCGTGACATAGAGTTGGAGAGCGCTCTTTCCGAGAACCCTGACTCCGCCAGCAACCAGGCAACTCTGAAGCTGCTTCAGGAAATTAAGCAGAAGGACACGGTCATGACACGATTAGAGAAGACGCACGAAGAGACCCTTCTCAACCTGAAGAAAGAGGTGGAGAAACAGGTTCAGTTTGTGTGTCCGACAAGCTGCCTGCAGCTCTTGTCTCTTTTTGTCTGTCAGCATATTATCTGTTTGCTCTTCTAAGGCTTTGTTCCCTTTTCGTGGGAAGAACTATTTCCTACTCATTCTGTTATTACTGCACTATTTCCTACTCATTCTGTTATTACTGCACTATTTCCTACTCATTCTGTTATTATTGCACTATTCCTACTCATTCCGTTATTACTGCACTATTTCCTACTCATTCTGTTATTACTGCACTATTTCCTACTCATTCTGTTATTACTGCACTATTTCCTACTTATTCTGTTATTACTGCACTATTTCCTACTCATTCTGTTATTACTGCACTATTTCCTACTCATTCTGTTATAACTGCACTATTTCCTACTCATTCTGTTATTACTGCACTATTTCCTACTCATTCTGTTATTACTGCACTATTTCCTACTTATTCTGTTATTACTGCACTATTTCCTACTCATTCTGTTATTACTGCACTATTTCCTACTCATTCTGACTCATATACCACCCACGTAGGTGACCACGCTACAGGGCAAGGTATCCAGAAGGGATGACGATCTGGCTAATCTGAAGTCGCTCTACGAGTCTGAAAGGAACGCTCTCATGAACAAGGTCTACTTTCCTCAACAACCCCACCACAGTTTCCTAATAGTAGGGGGGTGTCACTATGGAAACAACCCCACCACAGTTTCATAGTAGTAGGGTGTTTTTTTTTTTTTCACTCAGAGCGTGGCGAATGATCACTGAGCTCCTTGTTAGGGCGCTCTCACATCCTGTCACATTCATCATAGTGATAATGTACTTAAACAGTGACATTTTTCCCTTGTCTATTGCCTCAGCCTTCATCCCACAAAATCTGAAATACATGAAATAAAAGTAAGAGTGAAAAAATTAAATTGAAATAAATTAAAATAAATTAAAATAAGCTAAATTTTTCTTTTCTTTTCTTTTCATTTTGTTTTACGTTCTTTTTTTAACTTTTTTTTCTTTTTTTTTGTGTTTTTTATACATTTTTCGATTTTTTTTTCGGTTTTTTGTAATTTCATAAATCACCTCATCAGCAGACAACTCCTCACCACGTCAGATGTCACCACCCTGGCACAGCAAAAGATCTGAAGGTGTCAGAAAAAGAGATAGAATTCAGGGAGGGAAGAGCAGGAACGAGATAACCGAGAGAGATGAAGAGTATTTAGATCACGGAGTCAGCTTCTCCAGTAGAATAACGCGGATATTTGTTCTATCGCCGTTTAACGCGAATTTCGTATATCTAGTATATTCTAGCCAATCTAGAGGCTTAGAGTTTTGAAAGTTCTTACTTATGTACCATTTAGCAGATAGATTTAGATAATTAATGGTCGGGTCGATATGGTTACATAGCATGAAGAATATCTTATTTCTATCATCATAATAGGCGTCTATGTTATTCTTAATGAATTTTTGCAGCTTATCTAGGAATAGCTGTGTGTGTGGGCATTTTAGGAATATATGTTCTAGAGTTTCTAAGGAGGTATGGCAAAGACTACACTGACCATTATCCGTTGCAATTTTCATTTTGTATCTCATATATTTACAGGTTGATATCCGCATAAGTAACTTATATTGAAATTGAATTAATTTATAATTGTTGGTAATGCTATTGAAGGTATTATCTAGCACTACTGTCCAGTCTATATAATCTTTATTAAGGTGCGTAGTCCATGCTTTGAGTGCAGGCAGATCGTCTGGTGAGGAAGTAACCTGCATCTGACCGCGGATTTTACCTCCATTAACCGATTAACATACATTTTTATTAGCGTCCTTGAAAAATTGCAGGCTATCCTTCTTATCGATTCTGGAAATATCTCTATGCGTCACCATCGGGCAGTTGAATTTTCTAATCGCCATTTTTATATCTACATAGGTTTTTGGGGTAATAACAGTACTATCTAAATTCCAGTGTTCGCAAAATAGATTGTATGGCATCAGGGTGTTATCATCATCCATGAAATCTGTAATATACAAGATACCACGTGAAATAAGACCATTGTTCCATAATCTGGAGCCAATATCTGTAATATTATAGTTGTTCCAGACACAATGGTTCGTACAACTGCCCTTAGCAGTAGTTGATTTAGTTTTCCAATCTTGATAGCATTTTAATAAATCCCCAACAATAACATAGCTTGGGTGAGCGAGGGCATTTTCTATCGAGATTTCAGGTTCGTTTGGAAACTTTAACTGACTTACTAAAACGTTCTTCCAGTTATGTCTGAATTTCGGATCCAATATTTTTCTAATAAGAGTCAGCTTAAGACTTATAGTAAACTCTGAAAATCGAAAAGGCCCAAACCTCCACAACTAGTGCTCCTTTTACCACCTCCCGTTTAATCTTATCTCGCTTGCAGCCCCACAAGAAGTTATAAGTCATGGTGTCGATCTTCCTGATTAGAGTGACTGATGGATTAATCATGGGTGAAGCTAGGTATGAGAATTGCGCATAGATCAGAGATTTTATAATTGTGACTTTGCCCATGAGAGTGAGATCCCTCCTATTCCATATGTTTACCCAAGATTTAGCTTTGGTTATTTTGGCTTCATAGTTCACTTCCATAATATCTGTTATAGACATATTATTCGCAAATTGTATTCCGAGTGCAACAAAACTACTTTGAATAAAATCTGGGTTGTAGTTTCTATCCGCGATGTTTTTTAACAGTTCGGGGTTATCCTTAGCTCTGCCTAGAGGAATGCATTTAGACCTGTTCTAGACAGGAGCTCCAAGGAGCTATTGCTCGAACAATTGTTCGGGCAAGCGTTACTTTCTAGACAGGATGACCCTTCACGCTTACCCGAGCAATCATTGGATTCGAAAATCTTTCTAGACAGAGTTTGCTCGAGCTATAACTCCTATCAGAGCATCTCTAATATCACGTGCATAAGGAAGGAATAATGTAACAATAACAAAACAGGTAATACGTCACTGCAATCAGCTATGAATCAGCTTCCTATTTCGTTGTGTCATGATACGATCCACGTGACAGGGTCACGTGTATCAGGGAGAGCCATTGCCCGGGCAAGAAAGTGCTTTCTAGACAGGAATGATTGAGCTATTGCTCGAGCAATTGCTCGAGTAATACCTCCAACTATTGCCGAGCTATTGCGAGCAATCTGCATTCTAGACAGGCTTGCTCGAGCAATTGCTCGAGCAATAGCTCCTCAAAATTCCCTGTCTAGAACGGGTCTAAGTTTTATCTACATTACATCTACAACCTGAGTACTGACCAAAGTCACTAAGTTCAAGGAACACCGCCTCCAGGCACTCAATTGATGCTTCAATAAACATATCTGTATCGTCTGCAAATAAGCTTAGGAGGATATCTATCCCATTAACTTTTATACCTTTTATTTTTCGCTCTGTTGGCCGTGTCTGTCACGTGGTAGCCACCTAGCGGCCACGTGGTGACCACATGACGGACCTTGTGGCAGGCAGTTACCACGTGACTGGGTCACCTGACCGTGTCACGTGACTTTGACGACCTGCCCCATCAGAATGATCGATTTCAAACTTACTATAGCAAATCTACAAATATCCACGCACGAAAATTGGCGGTTGTATGTCATTGACTTGCTACTTTGATACCTAATAATGAGCTCATATCAAGGCAAAAGTTACTGCACCATGTACGTGACACATGATGGTATCTGTACCTATGGGTAAAAACTTTGGATACGGGCCAATATGAATATTCTGGATGTCACACGAGAGGGAAGAGCATGGTTGCGTCATAGGTAGTTAGAATTTTTTCGTCGTCAGGTTATGAAAAACGTATTGAAATTGAAACTAAGTATAATCACGTGATTGCTTTTAAAAAGAATCAATTCCTTATCCCTGTGCCGTAATAATTTGGAACTTCATTCATTCATGGATACGATCATAGGCGTTGCGAATGGTGTAGATTACAAATGCTGCAATAAACATTAGACAAATGGATTGTGCCGTGATTTTGGGGTACTACCTTTTAAGTAATTAGCATGTTTCTCTCCATCATTCTCGGTTTATGTGCTTGAGCGCACATGATTGATACTATCTGTGAACTCCGGAGCATAAAATAATTAAAACATTGGTAGTCAACAGCAAATGCGAAGAGCAAGCGCACAATCCGTAAAAAATTTTGAAGTGACTGCATTTACTTCCTATCAATTACAAGTACCGCAGCTGATCTCCTGAGCTTGCCGTTCCATAAATCTCGTATTTTCTCCTCCATTCAACCTGACCGGGGGTACGTGTTCTAGAGTGAATTATGCGTAAGCACGCGGAACTGACGTGGCAGACATATCAGCCAGTAATGTAGCTGCATTTAAGTCACTAGTAGAAGCTCAAATGCTACATGAGACAGGGCCTGTGGGAGGCCCGTAGCGGGCTATGTTGGTGCACAAAGTCAGGAATGAAAATGCATGAATGCATGCATTTAGGTCAACTTTTGACGGCAAATCGATCCTCTATATAGTTTAAAATAAGAGTGTTATTGGTCGTGTAATATCAACAGTTCTGCACTCCACTCTGTTACACGACCAATAACTACTTCCTTATATTCGGGGTTTTTGGGTTTTGTTTCAGCGTGAAAAAATTTTTGGGGACTATAAGAACCTCGAAACCACCAAACTCACCTAAACCACCCAAAACCATCCGAGCCCACCTGAAATAAATTTTTAATTAGAATATGAAAATTGCCCAGACCCACTCCGAAAACGAGCACAAACTTTACTCAAATGTGGAACCACCCGAAACCAGCCAAAATTCAGTGTTTGGCTGGGTTAGAGGTGGGCTGACCCCAATCCTAACCCAGTTAAGGTTACGGTGAGAGTTATGGTTCGGCTGGGTTCTAGTGGGTTCCGGTGGAACAACCCAAAACCACCTAAACCCACCAGAACCCACCCGAAACAAGCGGAACCAGGGAGCCCACCCAAAGTATGAGCTTTGGGTGGTTTCGGAGTGGGTTTGGGTGGTTTCCGGTGGGTTTGGGTGGTTTCGGGGTGGGTTTGGGTGGTTTCCGGTGGGTTTGGGTGGTTTCGGGGTGGGTTTGGGTGGTTTCGGGGTGGGTTTGGTGGTTTCGGGGTGGGTTTGGGTGGTTTCGGGTGGGTTTGGGTGGTTTCCGGTGGGTTTGGGTGGTTTCGGGGTGGGTTTGGGTGGTTTCGGGGTGGGTTTGGGTGGTTTCCGGTGGGTTTGGGTGGTTTCGGGGTGGGTTTGGGTGGTTTCGGAGTGGGTTTGGGTGGTTTTCGGTGGGTTTGGTGGTTCCAGATGGGTTCGGGTGGTTCCTGCTTTTAGCAGATCAACGCTGCAATTTCTCTGAACCATCTGAAGTAAATATAAACATTGCCCATCTGAATATAAGAAAGTTGCCAGAAGATCAACCATTGAAATTACAAATTACATAAACAGGAGGAAAGAGACAGTGCCTCGAATAACAATAAGAAAGCTTGAAAGTGAGTATGTGCCCACCCACTCAGAAGAAACACAAACAAGAGCTAGGTTACCGAATTTCACTTCCTTCTTCTGCGAGAGAAGGTCAAGAGAGGGAGGGAGGGTAATGATGTGAATACATATTAATGTAATGACCTTACATAAGTACATAGTGCCTGTACCTATTTACTTGTTAGAGCTGCGTTATTAAGGTGCATAGAATATGTATACCTACTATATGTTTAGCGGTATGTGCATAGAATATGTATATCGGTATACTAGTTCCTTAGTTTTTCATCAAGTCTCAACAATAAAACGTATACGTAGAATAGCAAAATGTACTGAAACGTAAGCAGCAATTTACAGGGGGTATTACAAAAGTTCAATATTGTTTGAGAAGTGTATAAACAATATGCCATTGAGATGACGTCATTATCATAGCCCCACGTGGTACGTTGATGACGTTAATCAGCAGTGCAGGGATTAGCATCACCCATAATAATATGCAATACCATCCCAACCTTTCCGTGAGTACATTAGAGCCTGTTTACGTAACAGGCTCTAGCCTGAGGTACTTGGTACTACGTGAGGCGACACGGAGTATGGAAATCATAGTTTATCATAGTTTATAGAAATTATAATGATAGTTTAGATTAGAATCGGTTGAAACATAAGAAAAGTAAATCACTAATAAACAGTGATCCGATCATTCAGTTCAGAGAAAAGTAAGTCAGGAGCGAATAAAACTTGAAATGGTAAAAGAAGAGCAGATCCAGTAAATTAGCGAGTACACACACAACTACACGCTCTATATATTACAAATACAGGAGTACGGCTAGGCAAAACAATCCACGGTATTATGCGAGGTTTAGGCTAGCGTTTAGCTCGAATATAGGATAATGAGGCTCGAATGATACAATGGAAGTGCGGGAGGAGAGGCACGCGCTGCGTGACGTCATAGCCATGGTCTCAAGTGAGGAGTTGAGGGGAGCTTGCCAGGGTACCTCTTGCCAAGGCACCTCTTGCCAAGGTACCTCTTGCCAAGGTTCATCTTGCCAAGGTACCTGTTGCTAAGGTACCTCTTGCCAGGGTACCTCTTGCCAAGGTACCTCTTCCCAAGGTACCTCTTGCCAAGGTACCTATTGCCAAGGTACATCTCGCCAAGGTACCTATTGCCAAGGTACCCATTGCCAAGGTACCTCTCGCCAAGGTACCTCTCGCCAAGGTACCCCTTGCTAAGGTACATCTTGCCAAGGTACCTCTTGCCAAGGTACCTCTTGTCAAGGTACCTCTTGCCAAGGTACATCTTGCCAAGGTACCTGTTGCCAAGGTACCTGTTGCCAAGGTACCTGTTGCCAAGGTACCTGTTGCCAAGGTACATCTTGCCAAGGTACATCTTGCAAAGGTACCTTTTGCCAAGGTACCTCTTGCCAAGGTTCATCTTCCCAAGGTACCTCTTGCCAAGGTATCCCTTGCTAAGGTACATCTTGCCAAGGTACCTCTTGCCAAGGTACCTCTTGCCAAGGTTCATCTTCCCAAGGTACCTCTTGCCAAGGTACCCCTTGCTAAGGTACATCTTGCCAAGGTACCTTTTGCCAAGGTACCTTTTGCCAAGGTACATCTTGCCAGGGTACATCTTGCTAAGGTACCTTTTGCAAGGTACCTCTTGTCAAGGCACCTCTTGCCAAGGTACCTCTTGCCAAGGTACCTCTTGCCAAGGTTCATCTTGCCAAGGTACCTGTTGCTAAGGTACCTCTTGCCAGGGTACCTCTTGCCAAGGTACCTCTTCCCAGGTAAGGTACCTCTTGCCAAGGTACCTATTGCTTAAGGTACCATTGCCCAAGCCTCTTGCCAAGGTACCCCTTGCTAAGGTACATCTTGCCAAGGTACCTCTTGCCAAGGTACCTCTTGTCAAGCCAAGGTACATCTTGCCAAGGTACCTGTTGCCAAGGTACCTGTTGCTTCCCAAGGTACCTGTTGCCAAGGTACCTCTTGCCAAGGTACATCTTGCCAAGGTACATCTTGCCAAGGTACATCCTACATCTTGCCAAGGTACCCTGCTGCCAAGGTTCATCTTCCCAAGGTACCTCTTGCCAAGGTACCCCTTGCTATACCCTTGCCAAGGTACCTCTTGCCAAGGTTATCTTCCCAAGGTACCTCTTGCCAAGGTACACCTTCTCAAGGTACATCTTGCCAAGGTACCTTTTGCCAAGGTACCTTTTGCCAAGGTACATCTTGCCAGGGTACATCTTGCTAAGGTACCTTTTGCCAAGGTACCTCTTGCCAAGGCACCTCTTGCCAAGGTACCTCTTGCCAAGGTACCTCTTGCCAAGGTTCATCTTGCCAAGGTACCTGTTGCTAAGGTACCTCTTGCCAGGGTACCTCTTGCCAAGGTACCTCTTCCCAAGGTACCTCTTGCCAAGGTACCTATTGCCAAGGTACATCTCGCCAAGGTACCTATTGCCAAGGTACCCCTTGCCAAGGTACCTCTCGCCAAGGTACCCCTCATAAGGTACCCCTTGCTAAGGTACATCTTGCCAAGGTACCTCTTGCCAAGGTACCTCTTGTCAAGGTACCTCTTGCCAAGGTACATCTTGCCAAGGTACCTCTTGCCAAGGTACCTATTGCCAAGGTACATCTCGCCAAGGTACCTATTGCCAAGGTACCCATTGCCAAGGTACCCATTGCCAAGGTACCTCTCGCCAAGGTACCTCTCGCCAACTAAGGAACATCTTGCCAAGGTACCTCTTGCCAAGGTACCTCTTGTCAAGGTACCTCTTGCCAAGGTTGCCTGTTGCCAAGGTACCTGTTGCCAAGGTACATCTTTGCCAAGGTACATCTTGCTAAGGTACATCTTGCCAAGGTACCTCTTGCCAAGGTTCATCTTCCCAAGGTACCTCTTGCCAAGGTACCCCTTGCTAAGGTACATCTTGCCAAGGTACCTCTTGCCAAGGTACCTCTTGCCAAGGTTCATCTTCCCAAGGTACCTCTTGCCAAGGTACCCCTTGCTAAGGTACATCTTGCCAAGGTACATCTTGCCAAGGTACATCTTGCCAAGGTACCTTTTGCCAAGGTACCCCTTGCTAAGGTACCTCTTGTCAGTAGATAACGAAAGGTCGTCATCCTTCAGTACACTTTGAAACAAGGGGAAAGGAAGTTATGGTAATTGCATCCCCTGCACCCTCTCCGGCTACGTGTCTGTAACTGCGGAACAGTGAGTAGCTGCGCTCCTTAATTACATATTATTATGTTAGAAAGGTGGTATCCACAGACGGTGCGTGCTAAAGTTACGGAAAGTAAAACGATTAGTCGCAAAATGCGTGGTAATGAGTGGCACATGTCCCCATTACCAACACTATCAACTGTCAACAAATGTCACATCTGGCAGGAAGTTGGCATGATTCAATGCTAAGAAAATTGTCACATTCTGTTGCCTAAAATGGTATAATCACTGGGTAGCAAGAAGCTTTCCTTGATTTGACAAAAAGGTTGTCATAAAAAGTTCATTAGCGAATTTTACCATTTAAAAGCCCTAATTTTGCATAAAAATGCAACTAAAATCATGTTTTCTGTTTGTTATGATTCCGAAAAGATGGTTTTCAAGGAAACTTCACTTTATTTGAATTTGATTTCACACTTCATTTTTATGTTCAAATTTTTGAGAAAATCTTAGGTAGGGCCTAGGCCCCCCTCAGATTATTCTAGGGGGGCCTTTTCAAAACTAGGGGGGCCGTGAAGTCCCATGAGGGTGTTTCGCCAAATGCGGACGTCCGCAACGTCCGCAATTATGAAAATTTTGGTCGATTTTATTATTTTTCCACTAGAAAATAGTCGATTATAAATTAGAATTTTGACTTAGATTTTCGACTTAGAGTCAAATAATAAAGTTGATTTTTGTCACCATACCCGTGGTGTCGCGGCTACATTCACGGTGATAATTCAGCAGAACAATCTATGAAAAGATAAACCCTACCATCCCGACACAACTTGGCGTTCCCACGCAGCATGACAACACGTCACCTCCCAGCGGGAATCTCTTTGCCGGAAAGTATTGAGAGTTTTAAATCCTGCTGCCCCCTTCGCATTAATAAAACATGAAACCCACAGACTCACTGCTAGCGGGAGGTCCCTGGTCTCGTCTGGTCGTCTCCTGGGCGCACCTCTGGGCGGGGCAGGGGTGGCGCCCCCCTCCTCCCCCCTCCGCTTGAGCGTCCCCCCTCGCCCCCCTCGCTCTGCCTCCTTGAGTTTCCTGACCAAGTCGAGGTTCTGAGACTCCGCTATCGTCTTCAGACTCTCCAGCTTCCGAACTGTCTCCTCCAGCTCACCTATCTTCTTGTTCTGTCTGTCCAACTGAGGAGGACGTGTTGAAAGCTTAACAATGGGTAGATCTTCATATTTGCACATATGTTCCCATAGTTCGGTCTGTATGGAACATAACCGAGTACTACGACATATCATATAAATTATGGTTTGTACTTTTAAATTAAATTTTAGTTTTACAAATCCTAAATTCTATCGACCGTAATTTCTAAAACCAATTTGTAACAGTTTCAAGAAATTTCCTGTCTCCACCCTTCGACAGTAAGGATTTAGCTATATCCTCCGCAGTTTGGACTTTTCAGCTAAAGGATCGTTCACATAATATTACGTAATCAATTTTTGGCCGATTTCAACCCCCCTCCCCCTAGAAATCAATTTTACCGTAGTTTTATTTGTTACAATAACATTATCGTAATCTTTCGGACCCCCCTACGTGATTATTCGGACCCCCTCCCCCTAGGTGATTACGTAATATTTGAACGATCTCTAACGGACTAAATAGGACTTTATAACTAATCCTACAGGAAAACTTAGCTCTAAAGTCCTTCAATTGTCGGGTGGGCACAATTTTGGCGCTTACCATCCTGAGGTAGAACCGCAGGTTGTCTTCCCCCGACATATAATGTGTAACCATGCTCTAACACCCAGGCTATACCGTCTGCAGGGAGGTGCTCTACTACCCAGGCTATAACGTCTGTTGGGAGGTGCTCTAATACCCAGACTATAACGTCTGCTGGGAGGTGCTCTACTACCCCCGATGTCAGGGAGGTGGGCAGCGCTACATACAGACATCATTTCATTGGCAAAGTGCAGTGGTACTAAAGGAACCACCCAAACCCATCCAAACCCACCCAAACCCACCGGATTCGGCCTCGAAACGACCCAAACCAAACCGAAACCATCGAACCCATCTAAAACCACCAGCAAATCTTTTGATAATATTGTCTTGTAAAAATATCAAAATAGCCTGAACCCGAAACGAGGTAAAATTTTACTAAAACATGGAACCACCCGAAACCACGTAACCCTAGTCCCTAACCAACCCGAAATCACCGGCTAAAAATTATAGTTTGGGTGGGTTAGGATGGTTCCGCTTGCTTTGGGTGGTTTTGGTTTTGCTCAAATTTATGCAAATAATACGAAGCCAGCCCGAACCCACCCAAAACAAGCGGAAACACCCAAAATATAAATTTAGTCGGTTACGGGATTATTGGTTGAGGTGGGTTGGATGGTTTCGGATTGGTTGGGGTGGTTGCAAGGCCAAATCTGGAGGGTTCGGTTGGTTCCTGCTTTAAGTATCTCGAGATCAAACAATTCAACACAATTTAACGTTGATTCTAAAATCGATTAGAATCATAAAGTTATCATTTTCTAGCTGATCAATAAAATTTCGACTGCGACGCAAAAATCCCAAGCGAACTGAAGCGCTAAAATCACAAAGGTAAGATGTAGTTCTTGATGATCGAACTAAAAGAAAGAACTGCGATAGATAACTGCAATTAATACTTATATAGCAATTGCCTTATCACCCATATTATGACGCACATCTAGATTCTAGCTTGGTGCACTTATCTTTCATACGTCTTTTTTCGTATAATTACTTGCCATATCTTGCATGTACTACATTCTACACTGTAGAATCTACAGGCACATTATAGCCAGCATACTATATCTAGAAGGGAGTATCGAGCACAGTTTATTACAATGTTTCTCAGAGCACCTATTAAAACGACACTGGAGTCTAACGAGTAACCCAGTAACCCGCGTGATAAGGGAGCCGTCACATAATCATATTACGTCAGCAATTTTTTAGCCATTTTTGACCCCCTCTCCTCGTCTGTCAGCATTTGTCATCATTGGCTGACCCCCTCCCCCTTGCTGACGTTAACCAAACCCCCCTCAAAATTGTTAAAATTTTTTGCAATTTCGGATCGAAGCATTGGAACTAAAATATCAATCAGGTAAGAGTGGTGCGTCTGATCTTTTAGATTCGTTTGAGAAAACAAAATATGGTTGTACTTGTTTCAGATGAACCCTAGTAAATTTTCGAATATAGATATCATATTGCAGAAATACAATAGGTAGTTCAAAACAAAATTTCATGCACAAAAGCGTCAGGAAATCGTATCAAAATTTTTGCTGACGTCAGCATAGTTCAAACCCCCTCCCTCCCCCTGTCATCATCTGTCAGCATTTAGAACCCCCTCCCCCTGTCAGGTGATGACGTAATATGTCAATGTGACGGCAGGGCCGTAATTCTCAATTTTGAATTGGGGGGGCTGGGCGAGCAAGCCCAGGCCGAAGAGGGTCAGGGGCGGAGCCCTGGCGGCAGGGGTCTGGGGCAGCCCCCAGCGGGTCAAAGGCCAGGGGCAGAGCCCCCAGAAAAGTTTTGGGTTTTTCAACGTCTGAGAATGAATTTTGGGCTACAGAAATGGGTAAGAATCGTGAAATTTATGAGTCTTATACAATGGTACTTAAACAAGTCTGATGACCCATTGTTAACCCAGTGCACTTGCTGGTTTTTAGGTGTTGAATTATTATGAACATCTTTGCCATGAAAATATTTGGGCAACAGACTCCAAAGACCACTGAGATTCGTATAATAGAGCTCTTACTGGTACCAAACTTTGAATCTTTTCTATTCATTCCAGTTTGTCACTTGCATAGATCTATGAGCAATGGGCATGTTATGAGCATGATATGAGGCATGAGTTTGATATTTAGTTATTCCTTTCTTTATCATTATTATTTTTGCCTACTAACTATGGAGACATGGATTTATAACAGCACTACTGTACTGTTTATTAAAAATACCATGATGAACCTACAAACTAGCCAACATGAAGTGTCGATATGATGTTGAAACCTTCACAATTGCGAATGATGCATCAATATCATTCCCCATTTAGTGAGTAAACTGTGAAGATCAGTTAAGTGGGAAATTTTAATAGGGAGTTAGAATTTTTTTCAGTCAGTTCAAAAATCTTGGGGGGGCTTCCGGCTTCAGCCCCCCCCGGGAATTACGGCCCTGTGTGACAGCTCCCTAACATGAAAGCTCCTTTTCTCTACCATTACACCTCATCTTTGGTGATAAAATGGAAGACCCACTGTACTGAATAAAATCCGTCCGGAGACGTGGTATTTCCATGGCATCATAATCCACTGCTGTAGATACATTCGACATGGAAATGGGCATTTGTAGATCCAATTCTTCTTAAAGTTTAGCGATTCCACCTCTATTTTGTTTCCAATATTCGAAAAATCTGCCAGCTAGGATCCTAGGAATTTATCATGGCGTGCGCGCAGCGTGAATTAATCGCGTCGCGCGCGGCGCATGATCGAGTTTGATGCGCAATCGGAATGACGAGAACCACTTCACGCGTCACGTAAACACGAACTGCGACACTGTGCCAGGACATGTTTTACGGGACTTGTGTCAAGCCGCGCCGCGAATTTCAGCACTCCAAATGCGCGCGCTTCGCGCGCGCATTTGCAATTTCCTCCCAAGCACGCTGCAAAATTTATCAACAATGCACAATCCCGTTCACACACTATCAGTCGCAGTTCCGACTTGTTGTCTATCTCCTTTATAGTTGTAAGTTAACGAAGTAGGATTTCAGCTATTGATTTTGTCACAGTTTTGAAATTTGGGTATCAAAATGTATAGTGCTTTGTTTTGATTTTGATTGTCCCTCAAAACCATCAATATTCAAATATGTCTGCTTGAAAGCAATAATAAAGATGGACATACAATTTCAGCCTGATGATGTCGAACGTTTTAACTTGATACAAAACATGTTTTTGTATTGGCTAATTGCTTAAGTAAGGTTCATTGCTAATCAAGTACTGAAAGTTTTGGTGGCATGTGCGTGAACAGTGTGTGAAATGGGAATCAAAAGTCTCATGAAGGTATGTGACGTGGCAATTTGAGACGATATATTACCCAAAACTTCCCAATAGTTCCAAACTAACAACACTCAACCCTTAGCCACGCCAAAATCCCACGTATGTGAGAAAAATGTGTCAAATGTGTACCAACTACCAGGACGTGGCGATTTGAGACCATATGCCTCCAAAACGTATTATTATGATGAGAAAACATATTTCAGAGTTCCTGAGTAACAAACCAACCAACTCCAACTTTCGGCCACGCCCAAATCCCACGTCCATAAATGCGCGAAAAGTGTGTCAAATATGTGTCAAAAGTCCCATGGATGGGTCAATTTGAGGCGATATGACCTGAAAACGTATTATTATGATGAGATAACATATTTTAGAGTTCCTGAGCAAACCAACCACCGGCCACGCCCAATTCCATAAATGCTCGAGTGTCAAATCTGTAACACATGGGACAGGGAGACAGATATGCTCAAAATGTATTATGGGAAAAATATTTCGAGTTACCGAGTAACAAACCAACCAACTCCAACTTCGGCCACGCCCAAACTTCATCGTCCCATAAATGCGCCGGTGCCAAAACAAATATGTGTCAAAGTCCCATGGATGGGACGTGATTGAGGCGATATGACCTGAAAACGATTATGATGAGATAACATATTAGAGTTCCTGAGTGTTAACCAACCAATTCAATTTCGGCCTGAATTCCACGTCCCATGGAAAAGTGTGTCACCTAAAACACATGGGGACGTGGTGATTTGAGACTGAGGCCTTCAAAACGGCATATAATGGTGAGGTTTCTTGAGTGCCAGTCCACATTTCAGTCTCGGCCACGCACTCCAAATCCTACGTCCCATAAATGCGCTAAAAATTACTTGCCATATCTTGCATGTACTACATTCTAGTTCTACACTGTAGAATCTACAGGTACATTATAGCATATTATACCTGGAAGGGGATATCGAGCACAGTTTACAATGTTTCTCAGAGCACAGTTTACAATGTTTCTCAGAGCACAGTTTACAATGTTTCTCAGAGCACAGTTTACAATGTTTCTCAGAGCACAGTTTACAATGTTTCTCAGAGCACAGTTTACAATGTTTCTCAGAGCACAGTTTACAATGTTTCTCAGAGCACAGTTTACAATGTTTCTCAGAGCACAGTTTACAATGTTTCTCAGAGCACAGTTTACAATGTTTCTCAGAGCACAGTTTACAATGTTTCTCAGAGCACAGTTTACAATGTTTCTCAGAGCACCTATTAACACGTCACGGGAGAAAGGATACATCTAACGAGTAACCCAGTAACCCGCGTGATAAGGGAGCCGTCACTTAATCATATTACGTCAGCAATTTTTTAACCATTTTTGACCCCCTCTCCTCGTCTGTCAGCATTTGTCATCATTGGCTGACCCCCTCCCCCTTGCTGACGTCAGCATTAACCAAACCCCCCCTCAAAATTATTAAAAATTTTTGCAATTTCGGATCGAAGCATTCGAACTAAAATATCAATCAGGTAAGAGTGGTCCGTCTGATCTTTTAGATTCGTTTGAGAAAAACAAAATATGGTTGTACTTGTTTCACATGAACCCTAGTAAATTTTCGAATATAGATATCATATTGCAGAAATACAGTAGGTAGTTCAAAACAAAATTTCATGCACAAAAGCGTCAGGAAATCGTATCAAAATTTTTGCTGACGTCAGCATAGTTCAAACCCCTCCCTCCCCCTGTCATCATCTGTCAGCATTTAGAACCCCCTCCCCCCGTCAGGTGATGACGTATTAATATGTGACGACAGGGCCGTAATTCTCAATTTTGAATTGGGGGGGGGGCTGGGCGAGCGAAGCGAGCCCAGGGAAGAGGGTCCAGGGGCCGAGCCCCTGGCGGCAGGTCTGGGGGCAGCCCCAGCCAGGGGTCAGGGCAGAGCCCTGGCGGTTGGGGCAGGGTGGACCCCCCCAGTGGACTTGCTGGTTTTTAGGCGTTGAATTATTATGAACATCTTTGAATCTTTCAGCCATGAAAATATTTGGGCAACAGACTCCAAAGACCACTGAGATTCGTATAATAGAGCTCTTACTGGTACCAAACTTTGAATCTTTTCTATTCATTCCAGTATGTCACTTGCATAGATCTATGAGCAATGAGCATGTTATGAGCATGAGGCATGAGTACGATATTTAGTTATTCCTTTCTTTATCATTATTATTTTTGCCTACTAACTATGGAGACATGGATTTATTACAGCACTACTGTACTGTTTATTAAAAATTAATTAATTAATTTTTGTAAGTGGGGTGGGTGGAGAATAACAGTGTTATCCTCCTCCCCAAGAACCATGGCATGGGAGCCCAACAACCCAATAGCTCCAGGGGAGCCAAACAACCCAATAGCTCCAGGGGAGCCCAACAACCAATAGCTCCAGGGGAGCCTAACAATCCAATAGCTCCAAGGAGCCCAACAACCAATAGCTCCAAGGGGAGCCCAACAACCCAATAGCTCCAGGGGAGCCCAACAACCCAATAGCTACAGGGAATTCCAACAACCCAATAGCTCCAGGAGAGCCCAACAACCCAATAGCTCCAGGGGAGCCCAACAACCCAATAGCTCCATGTGAGCCCATCAACCCAATAGCTCCAGGGGAGCCCAGCAACTCAATAGCTCCATGTGAGCCCATCAACCCAAGCAAATCACCATGGTCATTGGCTATTGGCAACACCCCACTCTCTTTTGTAGTGGGGTGGGTGGAGAATAACAGTGTTATCCTCCTCCCCAAGAACCATGGCATGGGAGCCCAACAACCCAATAGCTCCATGTGAGCCCAAAAACATTATAGCTCCATCAAACCAAATAGCTCCATATCTACATTTAGCCTAACAACCCAACAGCTCTATGTGAGCCAAATAGTTCCATATGAGCTCAACCAAAGCTTAACTCCCAAAGCAATCTAATAACTCCTCACTATTACAAAACTGCTGCCAGTTATAATCTACCTATATCAGGTCACAGTTTTTGTAACACTCTACTTTCCTTTCAAAAGTGGGGTGGGTGGAGAACAATAGCAAGTTGTTATTCTGCCCCAAGAACCAAGACCTGGAAGCCGTTTGCTCCAAACACAGCTGTTTCCAGTGGGCATATGAACAATATGTACTGAATGCAACACTGTTACACCATATGAAATTTACGTGGTAACTTCATGCATTTAACAAAAAATGCTTGCACCAAAATTTGCTTCCAACCTAGTAGTAGTACAAAATTAAAAAAAATACATTACAAATTTACCAAATAAACCAATTTACCTAATCAACATTCGAATATAACCACTTTGTCAATGGAAAAGACCACAAACTTTATTGATATATAACAAAAATCATTGCACACCAACTTCGTTAAACTGGGAAGTTTTAGACTAATTATTCCCTTGTATCCAGTGGATAATGAAAATGCAGTTTTTAGAAACGAATAACACGCCATCACTTATAGAAAAACCACACAATTTTAAGCTGTCCCAGCATTAAAGTCAACCAAAAAGCCATTTTGACAGATATCAGACATAAATGTTGCGATGAACCCTACTTGAGTACATCAATGAAACACAAAAAGCTTTTCATACACACGCCAAAAAAAGATATGAAAAAGGACTTTGATAGTGGATACCTCATCATGCAGTAACACCATGGATAACTATGACAAGAATTCATGAATCTAATGCAACTAACCACACCCTACCGTCAAGGTAATTTGTGAACTGCACAAATCATAAATTAACAGAGAAAAAGCAAGGTAACTCATAATACAGTATTATATACTAAACATCAGCTATAAAATATGGAAGTACTGACAGAAAATCCATCCTTTTTTATTAGGTAAACAATGGATAAAACGAAAATGAAACAAGAAATAACTAAATTGTTAAACCATCAAAGTTATGTGAAAAGTAGGCAAAAATAATCTAAGCACGTGGATGCTAATGATAGTCGACCAGAGAACACTGCTCAGAGACACTTTAGTAATAACATAGTAAACTGCCTCATTCTTGAGCCTGAACAAAACACACTTTTCGATTGCAAAAAGGACCTTAAGGACAGGAGCTTTACCTGCAGGAATACACAAAAAACAAACCAAGAAATAGAAACAAACCAAAAAAGGGTTATTCACTCTGTTCGCCCAATAATGAGGAACATGACACAGGACATTCTTTCCCATTACTTGTCCTAGAAATAAAGAAGAAGAATGGAGGAGAAGATTTGGTTGCTTCATCGCCTCAAAAAGAAGCAAACTGTATGTATTCGGCTCAAGTTGAACAGACAGATAACTGCTTGAGCTGGGGCCATTGGGGTCTATTACCCAATTGGAGAATATAGATAAGCGAACAATACTCTGTATGAATATCTGTCTCTACTATATAGATTATTAGTTATGCCAACATATTATCAGCCAAACCGCGACCGTTGCCTCTCAGACTATGAGGGGCCATGTCGTATGGCACAGCGCCTCCGCGGAAGCGCATTTTACCTACCTACCTACCTACTTATTAAAAATACCATAATGAACCTACAAACTAGCCAACATGAAGTGTCGATATGATGTAGAAACCTTCGCAATTGCGAATTATGAATCAATATCATTCCCCATTTAGTGAGTAAACTGTGAAGATCAGTTAAGTGGGAAATTTTAATAGGGAGTTAGAATTTTTTGAGTCAGTTCTAAAATCTTCTTGGGGGCTTCGCCTGCTGTAGATACATTCGACATGGAAATGGGTATTTGAAGATCCAATTCTTCTTAAAGTTTAGCGATTCCACCTCTATTTTGTTTCCACTTTTCGAAAATCGGCGGACTTTTTTGGCGGAATTTTTAACGACTCCGCGGCGGAATGTCCGCCAAGCCCCGGAAAATCCGCGGCGGACCCGCAATTCCGCGGCGGGCTTTAAATAAGTCCGCCGCGGGTCCACTAAATTCCGCCAAAAATTTTTTATTGCGGAATTTATCGGAGTCCGCCGCGGAACTGGCGGGTCCGCTGCGGATCCGCGGCGGAGTCGATTCCGCCAAGTATTTAGCCAAAATTTCAACCCTCCCCAACGTCCACAAACTGTGATTTTAAAGGCAAAATTAACCCTGATTTCCACATTGTCCAAGCCGATCTCCTCGATGTCCATCTTTCTCCAATCTGTATTTCAATCACTTTAGCATCGGACAAACTAAAATCCAATCATGGTCATTCTCCATCTTTTACCGATCTCGGGTGACACTTTCAATCACTTTCGTGGACAAACGCGTACGGCGTACGACTGGTGAATTAATCGCGTCGCGCGCGGCGCATGATCGAGTTTGATGCGCAATCGGAATCACGAGAACAACTTCACGCGTCACGTAAACACGAACTGCGACACTGTGCCCAGTAGGACTTTCTTCAAATTTGTACCACTTTTTCTGGCTAGAATCGCGTGTTACCGGCGAATACTTAGAACGACTAAAGTCGAATAAATCAAAAACTACACCTTGGAATTTGTTGAAACTTGGTTTATATGTTCAGTGTATGTCAATGAACACTACTGTAGAGTATGAAAAGAATCGTTTGTGTAGTTTCCATTTTAGAACACAAGGAAATCTCTCATATCAAGAAAAGTGGTACAAAATCTGGCTTTAAAGTCGATTTAATCAAAACTACACCTTAGAATTTGTTGAAATTTGGTTTATGTTAATTGTATGTCAATGAACAGACACTGTGCCAGAGTATGAAAAGAATCGTATGTAGTTTCCATTTTAGAACACAAAATCTCTCATATCAGAAGAAAAGTGGTACAAAATCGGCTTTAAAGTCGATTTAATCAAAACTACACCTTGGAATTTGTTGGAAACTTGGTTTATATGTTCATTGTATGTCAATGAACACTATTGTAGAGTATAGAAAGAATCGTATGTGTAGTTTCCATTTTAGAATACAAGGAAATCTCTCAGAACACAAGGAAATCGGCTTAAAAACAAAAATTTAAATCAAAAATCTGGTTTAAGTTTTGATTTATTCTGAACCATTGCAAAGTATGAAGAAATTTGTTGAAATATGGTTTATGAATTATTGTATGTCCTTAACAGTCGAACTGTAAAGGAAACGAATCGTATGTAGTGTTCATTTTAGATGTCAAGGAATCTCTCAATTCAAGAAATGCAAAAATCGGCTTTAAAGTCGATTTATTCAGAAATACACCTTGGAATTTGTTGAAACTTGGTTTATATGTTCATTGTATGTCAATGAACACTAGTTGTAGAGTATGAAAAGAATCGTATGTGTAGTTTCCATTTTAGAACAAAGAAAATCTATCCAATTCAAGAAATGGTACAAAATCGTATTTTTAAAGTCGATTTAATCAAAAAAACTACACCTTGGAATTTGTTGAAACTTGGTTTATTGTATATGTTCAACACAATGTAAAGTATGAAACAAATCGTATGTGTAGTTTCCATTTTAGAAAATACAAAATCGGCTTTAAAGTCATTTAATCAAAATCTACACCTTGGAATTTGTTGAAACTTGGTTTATATAAATAATTGCTTTGTCAATAACATAATTGTAATTATGAAACGAATCGTATGTAGTTTTATTTTAGAACATTATTGTATGTTCATTCAAGAAAAGAATCGTATGGTACAAAAACATCTCGGTTTTAAAGTCGATTATTTAAGAAATTTAATCCATACCTTGAATTTGTTGAAACTGGTTTTTCTATGTCACGAACATTATTGTCAATGAACCCTATGAACGAATAGAAAAAAATCGTATGTAGTTTCCATTTTAATTTGTTAAACATGGTTGAAATCTCTCATATCAAGAAAAGTGGTACAAAATCGGCTTTAAAGTCGATTTAATCAAAAACTACACCTTGGAATTTGTTAAAACTTGGTTGATATGTTAATTGTATGTCAATGAACACAACTATAGAGTATGAAACAAATCGTATGTGTAGTTTACATTTTAGAACACAAGGAAATCTCTCGTATCAAAGCCGATATTGTACCACTTTCGAGGTATGAGAGATTTCCTTGTATTCTAAAATGGAAACTACAAATACGATTCGTTTCATACTTGGCAGTTGTGTTCAGGGACATACAATGAACATATAAACCAAGTTTCAACAAATTCAAAAAAGTAGTTTTTGACTAAATAGACTTTAAAGCTGATTTTGTACCACTTTTATTGGTATGAGAGATTTCCTTGTGTTCTAAAATGGAAACTACACATACGATTCGTTTCATACTTCACAGTTGTGTTCAAGGACATACAATGAACATATAAACCAAGTTTCAACAAATTCCAAGGTGTAGTTTTTGACTAAATCGACTTCAAAGCCGATTTTGTACCACTTTTCTTGGTATGATAGATTTCCTTGTGTTTTAAAATAGAAACTACACATACGATTCGTTTCATACTTTACAGTTGCGTTCAGGGACATACAATGAACATATAAACCAAATTTCAACAAATTCCAAGGTGTAGTTTTTGACTTAATCGACTTCAAAGCCGATTTTGTACCACTTTTCTTGGTATGAGAGATTTCCTTGTGTTCTAAAATGGAAACTACACATACGATTCGTTTCATACTTTACAATTGTGTTCAGGGACATACATTGAACATATTAACCAAGTTTCAACAAATTCCAAGGTGTAGTTTTTGACTAAATCGACTTCAAAGCCGATTTTGTACCACTTTTCTTGGTATGAGAGATTTCCTTGTGTTTTAAAATAGAAACTACACATACGATTCGTTTCATACTTTACAGTTGTGTTCAGGGACATACAATGAACATATAAACCAAGTTTCGACAAATTCCAAGGTTTAGTTTTTGACTAAATCGACTTCAAAGCCGATTTTGTACCACTTTTCTTGGTATGAGAGATTTCCTTGTGTTCTAAAATGGAAACTACACATACGATTCGTTTCATACTTTACAGTTGCGTTCAGGGACATACAATGAACATATAAACCAAATTTCAACAAATTCCAAGGTGTAGTTTTTGACTTAATCGACTTCAAAGCCGATTTTGTACCACTTTTCTTGGTATGAGAGATTTCCTTGTGTTCTAAAATGGAAACTACACATACGATTCGTTTCATACTTCACAGTTGTGTTCAAGGACATACAATGAACATATAAACCAAGTTTCAACAAATTCCAAGGTGTAGTTTTTGACTAAATCGACTTCAAAGCCGATTTTGTACCACTTTCTTGTAGATTTCCTTGTGTTCTAAAATGAAACTACACATACGATTCGTTTCATACTTTACAGTTGTGTTCAAGGACATACAATGAACATATAAACCAAGTTTCAACAAATTCCAAGGTGTAGTTTTTGACTTAATCGACTTCAAAGCCGATTTTGTACCACTTTTCTTGGTATGAGAGATTTCCTTGTGTTCTAAAATGGAAACTACACATACGATTCGTTTCATACTTTACAATTGTGTTCAGGGACATACATTGAACATAAACCAAGTTTCAACAAATTCAAGGTGGTTTTGACTAAATCGACTTCAAAGCCGATTTTGTACCACTTTTCTTGACAGTATGAGAGATTTCCTTGTGTTCTAAAATGGAAACTACACATACGATTCGTTTCATACTTTACAGTTGCGTTCAGGACATACAATGAACATATAAACCAAGTTTCAACAAATTCCAAGGTGTAGTTTTTGACTAAATCGACTTCAAAGCCGATTTTGTACCACTTTTCTTGGTATGAGATTTCCTTGTGTTTTAAAATAGAAACTACACATACGATTCGTTTCATACTTTACAGTTGCGTTCAGGGACATACAATGAACATATAAACCAAATTTCAACAAATTCCAAGGTGTAGTTTTTGACTTAATCGACCAAAGCCGTTAAACGACTTTGTACCACTTTTGTACCATATTGTACCACTTTTTGTAAAGTGGTACAAGTGGTACATGGAAGTCCGACTCACTGTGCCCCAGTAGATGTTCGAGCCCAAAATTGTCACAAAGATTACCGTTCAGTGTTCGTAGCTCAACACAAGCAAGCCGATACGTAACGCTGTTTCTGAAAAAATACAGAACTGAGATATTAAGTTTCACTTGCATTTTACCAACGAAGGGCAGAAGTGTCATGTATTTATGTTATGGTAATGCGCAGTGATTTGACGTCATACATTCATCTTATCTTACTATATATAATGCGTGTTGTTAATATATCAGGGCGCTGGCAAGCGCTCGCGGCCACGTTATGGGGTCTCTGGACGAGGGCATCTGCCCGAAGGGCAGATGCCCTCGGCCCGAAGGGCCGAGGGCATCTCCGAACGATCAGCAACCCCGCCCAAAGGTCGGGGTGCTGCCATCGGCCGAGGGCCGATGGCAGCAGTCCCCGGCCCGAAGGGCTGGGACTGCTGGCCAGACACAGTAAAGAGCCAGCAGTACCAGCACGAAGTGCTGAAAGTCATGCTTAGAACCAATTTTCATGTTTTGAAAATGAGTTTGCCAGCGCCCACTATATAAAAATACAGTGATTTGCGAAAAACGCGATTTTCGAGTCGCGTTTTAGACATGTTAACGAGCTCTGTTGGACATGAAAATTTGCACAGTTGTAGACCATTGTATAAAAGAACAATCCTGGAAATTTCATGAAAATCGGTCACCGTTTTCACAATAAATTATCAAAAAAATCCTGTTTTGCCAAAAATTAGTGTTATGGACGGTACGACGACGACGACTCCTCCCACCACAAAACGGGAAAACACTTCACGGGAGAACCATAAAAGATAGAACCATAATCTAAACGGCATTTGAAACTCTAGGATGAGGTGCGTGCACTAGGGCATGTTAAAAATATTTTCGCCAAATCCTTAATTGGATAATTGAGCAATTAAAGTAATTATCGCTTATAACTCAGAAAGTAAAAGCGATAGCGGCTTAATTCCAACGTTATCATTAACTAGAGCCAAAATAACGTTATATGTGTTTAATTTGCGTACCGGTTTTCAACCGGCTAATGAGATAATTGACCAATTAAAGTAATTATCGTGTATAACTCGAAAACAAAAGATGATAACGACTTAATTCTAACGGCATCATTAACTAGAGCTAAAATTACGTTTTATACGGTTAACTTGAGTACCTGTTCTCAACCGCCTAATGAGATAATTGATCAATTAAAGTAATTATCGTGTATAACTCGAAAACAAAAGATGATAACGACTTAATTCTAACATCATTAACTAGAGCCAAAATTATGGATTATACGTTAATTTGAGCAGGTTGTCAACCGCGTAATTGAATAATTGGCCAATTAAAGTTATTATCTCGTATAGCTCAAAATTAAAAATGATACCGACTTAATTCTAACGGTATTATTACTAGAGCCAGAAATTACGTTTGTACATTAAATTTGAGTACCGGTTGTAAACTGCTTTAATGAAATAATTGACTAATAAAAGCAATTATCTCAACTTGTACTGGATGGTAAGTTTTTTGCCAAAAAGAGTGATATGGATAGCCAAAAACAATTGAAAATTGTTTGGGTTTCGCAGCCACCCAGCAGTATCTAAAATAATACGATAAAATTATTATATGAATTTTAATCGCAGCAATGGCGTGGTGCACGGTAGTAGACCACTGCAATTTCAATGTTGTTATGGAATAACAGCTCCTTAATTCATTTGTAAATCCTCTTTGACTTTGTCAAGATCGAGCTGTACCTAAAATGGGCTGATCACATCGAAACCAGCGGGGGTTACTAGACCAACCGTCAACGGTTTTGGTGGTGATATAACATATAGATATATATATATATACATCGAGACTTTTTAATGATATACCCTATTTAAACGGCTATATCTTCGGGAGCCATAAAAGACACAGAGCTCATCGACCCAGCGTTGGAAAGTAGGAAGATAGAAATTTGGTGAATAGTGACCTTGAAAAAACTATTTTTTACGTTAATGACGTCATAATGATGTCACAAAATTACGAAATTCAAAATGTCGATTTTTCCCAAAATAGGCCTTTTTCAACGCAATTTTTCGGTATGAAGCTGAGATAGGAAAATGCATGACATACTGCAGAAAGGAATTTAATGTACTTTTTTCAACAATGTGGTCGAAAAGTTCTGGGCTTCCCGGCATCATTGAGATAATGCGATTGTTTTTGAAACACTTTGACACGAAAAAATCAAAAGTGACAAAAACTTGTGAAGCTAGTGGGAGAGAGAACGGACCACCCCCTAGAACTTCATCTTTGATATGGTTGTCAGCAGTCCCAAATTGTTAATGAATGGGTCTCAGATAGCTTATCCAATTTAATGACGTAATTCAGACGTCATCATTAGTGCCAGTGGAATTTTTTACGCGAATTTTACGCCAAATTTTCATCAATATCTCGGTACAGAAAAAGGGTGATATTTTTTCCCAAAACCAAAAAGGATTTGCTGTGATGGTCCGCGGTGGTTTCAAGGCGTTCTTTACTGTAAAACCCATGATATGAGAGAAAGAACGTGACGGTTAAAACTGCTGCAACGGCACTTTTTTTGCATTTTGTTTTGCAATGCTGTACATTTGAAGTGACGTTGCAGCAGTTAACCGTCGCGTTCTTTCTCATATCATGGGTTTTACAGTAAAAGAACGCCTTGAAACCGCCAAGCGGACCATCACAACCAAACTTTTGGTTTTGGGGAAAATAATAATAATATATAAGAGCTGATAATCCGGGACCCAACTTACAAAGCCGAGATCTCAAGAACGGAAATGGTAGAGCTCATATCTTGATTTTTCATCGAGATATACTCGATTTTCTAAGGTACGGTGAAAATCGATTTCAAATTACTGTATAGGACAAAATTTAAACGAGTGAGATGTCAAGAACTGCGACTTATCTTGAGCTGAGACCGGTCAAAATATGTTGTACTAAGACGGAATTGTGTGATAGGCTATATGGGAAGTTGGTTTGAGCCTATTTGGGTGCTGTGATGACGTCATCAAAATCGCGTAAACCACTAAAATAGCGTATTTTGCGATATAACGCTATTTTGCGCTACTTTGGACATCTCCAACTCAAAGACTTTCATCAGATAATGTTTCACTTTGATATGCTGCTTTTATACCTTGAGATTTAGTTATAAAACGAATTTCATGGTAATCGGCCGAAAAATGTTGTCATGAGAGGCCTTTGGATATGGAGCTGCAAAATGCTCGAAATTACGTTTACAACGAAAATTTGTTATGTATTCCTATTCTGTGATACGATGGACAGCTGATAGTGGTTTCTCCATGTCCCATAGTGAATAGGCATGGGAAATATACGATGGACTAGTGAAGCACGTGAGTTCACGCGGACGTTTTGTAGAAATTAGGGGATTCGAAGAAATTGATATTTATACGGGATTTTCGACTTGATTACGTTGAAATGAGTTCAAATACGACTAATGTGCATGAAATTAGATCCAGTTGCTATATTTCAGCACGTAAGTTCACGTGGACGATTTGTAGAAATTAGGGGATTTAAAGGGATTTATATTTATACGCGATTTTCGACTTGATTACATTGAAACAAGTTTGATTACGATCAATGCATGTGAAATTGAAGCCGGATGCTGTATTTCGGCACGTGAGTTCGCGTCGATAAGGTGTAGAAATAAAGAAATACATCAATTTTATTAATTCCAAGTTAGAATAACGTTGTATCGGACTGCGTGAAGTTTAGTTACGTTGGTTTCAACTGACAAAATGGATTGACCTCACCCAACTAGCAGGAGGTCACTACGACAACCGTCCAACGGTTTTGGAGGTCCTAATCTATATAATAAAATAAATTGAGTGTATGGGATTCGTGTCGGCGTGTGTGTGGGACTCTGTGTCGGCATCATAGATTAGAATGGGAAAACCGTGTGTATGGGCACTGTGTCGTTGTGTGTATGGAATTCGTGTCGGCGTGTGTGTGGGACTCTGTGTCGGCATCATAGATTAGAATGGAAAAACCGTGTGTATGGGCACTGTGTCGATGTGTGTATGGGTTTGTGTCGGCATGCACGTGCAGAATATAGGGGAAAGTTCTGGCGTTGATATGGTAACATGTGAAGTGTGTTAATTTCATTTAACTTTTTTGTTATGCTATTTCCCTGAATAACTTCGGTTCTGATTCAAATTTTTCGATGCGATAAACTGATTTTCACTAATTCAAACTGCTTAGGTCTTAAATTTGCGAGTGTACTGCTGCGTGGCAGCACCGAACGGGCCTGCTAGTATATAATAATAATAATAATAATATATTATAATAAGAGCTGATAATTCGGGACCCAACTTACAAAGCCGAGATCTCAAGAATGGGAAATGGTAGAGTGGTAGAGCCATGATCGAGGTCAGGTTTTGTTGATCTAAGATAGGAAAGTGTTATAGGCTATAAGAGAAGTTCTGGTGACGTCATTATCACGTCACTATGACGTCATCAACTTAGCAAAATTTTCTTGCTTTTTTAGCGAAAATAGGCCATTTTCAAGCGCATTTTTCACCAAGAAGGAAAGGAGATAGCTCTCTGATTTTTCTGAATGATTTTTAGAAAATTTAAAGAGCTTTCAGAAAATCATATGGATCATTGGGCTATCTCGATTTTTCATCGAGATATACTCGATTTTCTAAGGTACGGTGAAAAATCGATTTCCAAATTATAGGACAAAACTTAAACGAGTGAGATGTCAAGAACTGCGACTTATCTTGAGCTGAGACCGGTCAAACTATGTTGTACTAAGACGGAATTGTGTGATAGGCTATATGGGAAGTTGGTTTGAGCCTATTTGGGTGCTGTGATGACGTCATCAAAATCGCGTAAAACCACTAAAATAGCGTATTTTGCGATATAACGCTATTTTGCGCTACTTTGGACATCTCCAACTCAAAGACTTTTCATCAGATAATGTTTCACTTTGATATGCTGCTTTTTATACCTTGAGATTTAGTTATAAAACGAATTTCATGGCAATCGGTCGAAAAATGTTGTCATGAGAGGCCTTTGGATATGGAGCTGCAAAATGCTCGAAATTACGTTTACAACGAAAATTTGTTATGTATTCCTATTCTGTGATACGATGGGCAACTGATAGTGGTTTCTCCATGTCCCATAGTGAATAGGCATGGGAAATATACGATGGACAAGTGAAGCACGTGAGTTCACGCGGACGTTTTGTAGAAATTAGGGGGTTCGAAGAAATTGATATTTATACGGGATTTTCGACTTGATTACGTTGAAATGAGTTCAAATACGACTAATGCACATGAAATTAGATCCAGTTGCTATATTTTAGCACGTAAGTTCACGTGGACGATTTGTAGAAATTTGGGTATTTAAAGGGATTTATATTTATACGTGATTTTCGACTTGATTACATTGAAACAAGTTCGATTACGATCAATGCATATGAAATTGAAGCCGGATGCTGTATTTCGGCACATGAGTTCACGTCGATGAGGTGTAGAAATAAAGAAATATGTCAATTTTATTAATTCCAAGTTAGAATAACGTTGTATCGGACTGCGTGAAGTTTAGTTACGTTGGTTTCAACTGACAAAATGGATTGACCTCACCCAACTAGCAGGAGGTCACTACGACAACCGTCCAACGGTTTTGGAGGTCCTAATAATAATAATCTATATTAATAATTTCAAAGTGTTCGTGCATCTGTCTGTCTGTCTGTTTGGCTGTCTTTGTAATGACTATTTAAGAAGTGCATTTCATTTTTTTGATCGGTTTTTTCGGGAAAATCTTCACCCAATTTAGGTAATTGTTATTATTAAAGGGAAATTTGAATTGGACTATCCGTTAATTAGTTATTCACATAATTAATTCGATACGTTTACTACCTTAGTGGTAGAAATTATGATGCGTACTAATTATGATTATTTTTGCAAAATGATCATAATTAGTACGCATCATAAATTCTACACATCATAATTTCTACAGATCATAATTTATACTTTCTCAAAATTCGACCATTATTTAGACTTTTAAAAAACATGTTGAAACAACCAGGATGACCATGTTGCCCAAAAATTATGGTTGGCTTCAAGGCCCTTTTCACATCTTTGTAATACAACTTCAATCAGCAAATTTTCAAAATCAAAGGTTGCGGTGCTATCATATCATGGAGTTGACATGATTACGGAGTTTAACTCACCTTACTTGATACCAATAATCAAGGCCCTAACCTCCAAATAAGCTACCTTACTGTCAGACCTTATCAAAGACCAAATTTAAATTTGATCCAAAATGAAAACACCGACAGCATCGGTCGAAAAACAATATGTGAATGGGGGGCATGATATTCACATGACATTAACTTCCCAATCACCATGATGTGGAAAGTTAGCACAATTATGATGTAAATCATGCTAAACGAAATGATTTTGTCAGAAAATAGCCGGCATCAAGTCTTATTTCATGATTTTTGATCGAATTTCGGAGGATTCTGGACAATTATGGTTTAAAGGGCCGGCTAAAATGGTAAAATAATGAAATTTCATTCCACTGGTTGTTCGCCAAAAAGACCTTTGTTTTTATCCCAAAATTTTTTCATCATAATTAGTACCGATCATAATTTCATTCGTCATAATAAGTACACATCATAATTTCTACCACTAAGGTAATGCTTGGTATTATCCCGTAGTAGAGGAGTAGAGGCATTAGGTTTCATCCGGTAGCTGTAATCAGATAGAGGTGATTGAATTACATATGTAGCAGAGGCGCTAGGTATTCACAATTGGGAGATGGCAGGCGTAATTGAATCAGGTAGAGGTATAGTAATGGAGGTAATTGAATTTTTGGTGTTAATTCATGCTTGGACGCTATGTACAAGATGATCCACAAGTATCAGTTCGATTGTTTCCGCGAATCTTCGCGGGCAAACGCTAGTATATATAATAATAAGAGCTGATAATTCGGGACCCAACTTATAAAGCCGAGATCTCAAGAACGGGAAATGGTAGAGCCATGATCGAGGTCAGGTTTTGTTGATCTAAGATAGGAAAGTGTTATAGGCTATAAGAGAAGTTCTGGTGACGTCATTATCACGTCACTATGACGTCATCAACTTAGCGAAATTTTCTTGCTTTTTTAGCGAAAATAGGCCATTTTCAAGCGCATTTTTCACCAAGAAGGAAGCGAGATAGCTTCTTGAATTTCTTGGATAGGAGTTAGCAAATTTAAAGAGCTTTCAGGAAATCATATGGATCATTGGGCTATCTCGATTTTTCATCGAGATATACTCGATTTTCTAAGGTACAGTACGGTGAAAAATCGATTTCCAAATTATACGACAAAACTTAAACGAGTGAGATGTCAAGAACTGCGACTTATCTTGAGCTGAGACCGGTCAAACTATGTTGTACTAAGGTGGAATTGTGTGATAGGCTATATGGGAAGTTGGTTTGAGCCTATTTGGGTGCTGTGATGACGTCATCAAAATCGCGTAAAACCACTAAAATAGCGTATTTTGCGATATAACGCAATTTTGCGCTACTTTGGACATCTCCAACTCAAAGACTTTTCATCGGATAATGTTTTACTTTGATATGCTGCTTTTATACCTTGAGATTTAGTTATAAAACGAATTTCATGGTAATCGGCATAAAAATGTTGTCATGAGAGGCCTTTGGATATGGAGCTACAAAATGCTCGAAATTACGTTTACAACAAAAATTTGTTATGTAGTCCTATTCTGTGATACGATGGACAACTGATAGTGGTTTCTCCATGTCCCATAGTGAATAGGCATGGGAAATATACGATGGACTAGTGAAGCACGTGAGTTCACGCGGACGTTTTGTAGAAATTAGGGGATTCGAAGAAATTGATATTTATACGGGATTTTCGACTTGATTACGTTGAAATGAGTTCAAATACGACTAATGTGCATGAAATTAGATCCAGTTGCTATATTTCAGCACGTAAGTTCACGTGGACGATTTGTAGAAATTAGGGGATTTTAAGGGATTTATATTTATACGTGATTTTCGACTTGATTACATTGAAACAAGTTCGATTACGATCAATGCATATGAAATTGAAGCCGGATGCTGTATTTCGGCACGTGAGTTCACGTCGATGAGGTGTAGAAATAAAGAAATACGTCAATTTTATTAATTCCAAGTTAGAATAACGTTGTATCGGACTGCGTGAAGTTGAGTTACGTTGGTTTCAACTGACAAAATGGATTGACCTCACCCAACTAGCAGCTTAGCAGGAGGTCACTACGACAACCGTCCAACGGTTTTGGAGGTCCTATTAATTAAGGGGAAGCTTGAGTGAGTATGAAAAGCCAGAGATTGTATGGAGCCGGAGGAGCTTAAATTAGCATGTGGGAGACCGAGTTAGTATGGTTGAGCCTGAGTAAGTATGTGGGAGCCCGATTTATTATGGGGGAGCTCATAGAAGTGTGGGGGAGCGCAAGCTATTGTGAAAGCCCAGGTTAAGTGGAGCCAAGTTCAGTGAAGCCAAATGCAAGGGTAAACCTCGTTTGGGCGATCCCGTGTATCAGGCTGATCCCAAGCGATGGTAAAGCCCAGAATAAGGTGGAGCCACGTATGATGGGGCCCAAGGTAAAGGTAAGCCTTGTGGTTGTATGGGTGATCCAATGCATTAGGGTTAGCGCAGAACATCAGTGAAGCCCAGGATAAGGTGGAGCCATGTACAGTGAAGTCCAAAGTAATAGTGAGCCTTGTATGGGTGATCTCATGTTTCAGGGTTAGCCCAGAACACAGGTGAAGCCCGGAGTTTCATTGGAGACTAACTTGGCCTGGTGTGTTGAAGCCCGGCAATGAGGTGAGTGTGGTACGGGTGAGCCCCTGTATTGGGGTTATCCCAAGGCATCGGTGATGGTATGGTGAGATCATGTAAGCATGTACAAAGAGGTGAGCCCTAAATAAAGGGGACTGTGGAACGGTGTATACCCCCCATTTCTAGGGGGACGGCGACAAAAACGTAAATTTCGGTCAAAGTGTGCATGAAAAGCGTCCAAAACGCAACAAAATGCGTATAAAACGCGACAAAACGCGCCAAAAAGTGTCAAAACGCGCCAAAAAGCGTCCAGAAATGTCAAAACACGCAGGAAAAGAGTCAAACTGAAAATGTCGCCGTCCCCCTAGAAATGGGAGGTGTGTATAGGAGTATTGGGGAGTCCGTGATCCCAGGTTTAGGGAAGGCCTTGGTATGGTGAACTCTGTTATTTGTGATCCTGGGAATAGGAGGAGCATTAATGCCTCCTCCTATTCAGGGCTCCCATATTTGCCAGCCCCATTGGTTCTGCCAATAATAAATCTTTAAATACACGTACATGTGGATGGTTATTTGTATTTCCCTTAGAAATGATTTTTAGCAATATTAATTCTTGACAAATTTTTGTATATTTCTTGTAGTGCTATGGCCGGAAAATAGTTTTTGCTCAATAACTCAAAAAGTAAAGGTTTCAGACCATATTATGTTTATTAATAAGTTGTATATAAAGTCGCACATTGCGCTTCTTTTGAGCACAAAACGAAGTCTCTACGACCTTCCTAGCCAAAGTTAGTATTTTCGGCGACGCTTTGGTCCGAAAATGGTTTTTGCTCAATAACTCAAAAAGTAAAGCTTTTAGACCATATGTTTATTAACAAGTCGTATATAATAAACTTAAACATTGCGCTTCTTTTAAGCCCAAAATGAAGTCTCTACGACCTTCCTAGCCAAAGTTAGTATTTTTGGCGCCATGGCGCCAAAATGGCGCATTTGCGCCATGTTCCACCACCTAAGTCCTAACAAAATTGGGTCTCGACGGATTTGGACTCAGGAGGTCCAAAACTAGCTAGTGCAACCGGTCATTAAGGGTTCTAAAGCCGTTGCAGGCTGCAGCCCTTAACTGACTAGACTATGAGTTATTAAATCCGGTGTTGCTTTGTCCGGTGTTGCCTCCAAGAAAACCTCCACTTTGTCCACTATTATTGTTGCCAAAAAAACCACCCGAGTTTTGGTTGCTCAAATCTCCAAAACCTGAAATAGAATTAATTGAAAAATGCGCCTAAAAGTCTAAAAACGGATTATGACGTAGGTACTCCGTTATACCTAGAGTAAAACGCAAGAGTACGGGTCTCGTGGAACGAGCAAGTCAAGGCTTACGTTCACAGTTTACAATCCTAACACTTTCCAGAATAACCGCCAGAATAACAAATTATTCTTATACAAATTATTCAAATACGCATTTTTCAAATATGCATTAATTTATATTCAGACATGCATTATATTCAAATATGCATTAAAATCCATTTAGATTTTACATTTATTTAATATGTACAGCGTAGATGTTCAAAGGAAATTTCATGGTGAATGACAAAAGAAATCTAAAATGAAATGAATTTCAAATGACAAGCAGGGGTCTGGGGGCGGCAGCCCCCAGATTCCAGAAGCCAGACGTTCTGAGTTGATGAAATTGTCACCCCATAGTGATTTTTACCCCTACTCTGGCCGAAATTTCAAGGTGAATGACGCAAGAAATCTAAGACGAAATGAATTTCTTATGACAAGCAGGGGTCTGGGGGCGGCAGCCCTCAGAAGCCAGACGTTCTGCGTAGATGAAATTGTCGCCTCAAAGTGATTTATACTCTTAGTTCATAGAAAATTTCAAGGTGAATGACACAAGAAATCTAAAACGAAATGAATTTCAAATGACAAGCAGGGGTCTGGGGGAGCAGCCCCCAGAAGCCAGACGTTCTGCGTAGATGAAATTGTCACCTCATACTCTCATAATGATTCATACCCTAACGTCAGCCGAAATTTCAAGGTGCCTGACACAGGAAATCTGAAACGAACTGTATTTCAAATGACCAGCGTCCAGCAGGGGTCTGGGGGCGGCAGCCCCCAGAAGCCAGACGTTCTGTGTCGATTAAATTGTCGCCTCATAATGATTCTTACCCTAACTTAATAAGCTGATTTTCAAAGGGCCTGAAATATGGAATCTATAACAAAATGAATTTTGAATGACACCCCTAAAAGGTACATGTTCTGATCAAATGAAATTGTCGTCCCCTCATGATCAAATGGAATTTTCGTCTCGTCATGGTATTAAATGAAACTTTCGTCCTGAGTTCAGCATTTCGTCCTGAGTTCAGCATTATTAAAGTATTAATTGTCAAGGTCAATGATTGAAATTCATCAATTTATTTGTATCGCAAGCCTTGTTGGATCTAGTAGTCTAGGGCGGAGTAGTGTACGGCGTATTAGTCTACGGCGGACCCTGAACCAGGGTGGTAGGCTACGGCGGAGTTGGTGACCAAGGTAGTAGCCTACGGCGGACTTCCCTTTCCGAATTGGAAAGGGGAAATTACCGAGTAACACGTGCTCGGTTAACTTCATTCTTTCTATGACGGCGTGTTTGCCTTTCATGCTTGTCTGAAGAGTAACTAATTGCTTGATCAGGTCGGTCACATCCTTTCGCATAGGCTCATTAGACGCTTGACACATTGGCAGGGTGCAAAGTAACATTGAGTGATGAGTCGGTGATATTACAACATGCAAAGAGTACTTTTGTTTCCAATTAACTCCGAAATGTCTCATAACTGTTTCATAAAAACAATGACTGGTACCTAGTTAGCCCCATTTGATTATTTGAGAGGATGTAATTGCACCTTAAATTCCTAATTTGTAACCTACTCAGAACAATCCTAACAACGACAGACCCCCTTAAATATTGCTCGAGTTGCAAGGTAGTTAGCACTATTGCCATGAGTTTTCCTCATGTCCAGTGAGTAAAGTTCATCAGAGGTCGGACGAAGAACAGCACTAACGTTACCATCCAGGGATTTCGCTACTCCAGGGATGGAAAGGAGACAGCTGACGGGCGCCAAGCATGGAGATGTGCCAAGAAGAATCATCTTTGCACCGAGAGGATCTACACACACGGCGACGCCTTCCTTGAAAAAAAAAACTTAATCATGATTCCAGTTTCAATACCAAAAATATAAAAAGAGCAATAAGTTTTTTCATCTGGTCTTCGTTTAGTCGTTTCCATAAACGGTTAGCACGGTTAGCAGTGCTAATGGGAGTAATTTTTTTGATACTGGGAGGTTTTGTGAAATTGCCAAAAAAATTTGTCTTAAAAAATTTGCCAGAAAATTTCTAAATTTCGAATAAGTTGCGTCCTGAGAAATAATCCCAGTAAAATGCATAGAGTAGTTACCTAACTAATGCACGTGTGAAATTATTGAAGCTATGAATGAAATATTGATTATTTGAAGAGTACTTCCTATATGATTTATATCTTCATCCCATCATTACTTCGATTCCATATTAGAACATGTGCGAAATTTAATTGTGCAATTTTTCTCTACAAGTAAAAATAAGAGTAAAAATCCTATCGAGGCTACAATTCATTAATTCAGTTTATTGTTCAAAATTCCTGGCTTCTGGGGGCTGCTGCCCCAGACCCCAGCCCAAGAGCTCGCTACATTTGATTTTCATCTCAGCTGACATTTTTTCATCATTGACAAGGGCCAAATACTTTGAAATGAAACTGAAATTAGAGTTAAAATCCTATTAAGATGAAAATTCTATTCGGTTGAAAACATCCAACTTTTGGGGGCTGCCGCCCCCAAACCCCCGCCTTCTGGATTTCATTTTTACATCTGTACAGACATACCTTATTACATGAAATTAAGGTTGTCAAGTAACTAAGGTTACACATTATTTACGGGCACTTAATTAAGGTGAATTTAATGGACATCACCTTAATTTTATGTAACCTTACATTTCTACAGCCCTACTAAGGAAGAAACAAGTAAGTGACAAAAGTACAGTTTCGAGATACATGCAGAAAAGTGCTTCGATGTTGTAATTCAAATAACTCTACTTACAATAACTTATTTTTCCTAATTTTTTAACGAGCATGTATTTATTTTTCTTGAAATTTATGAATACCGTAAAATTTGGACTGCTAAATAGGATAGATAGCCGTAAATATCCATTTTTAAGTTACCTTTTTCTCTCTTGGTAACTCTGACAGTTACTTTCTTTTAACCTAAGTATTAGCCACTTACATGACTTTTTACTTATCATAAGATACATTATATACTTGGTTTTTTCCTTCATACATAAAGACACATACTTGTTTTTTCACACAATAGAAATAACACATAGTTGTTTTCTTCAGTAACGACAAAAACTCATACTTTGTTTTTCATCCCTGTACACAAAACACATGACCAGTTTCTTTCTTATTAAATACAAAAACACATAACCAAATTCTTTCTTAAATGCAAAAACACATAGGAAGTTTGTTTATATTATTTGGACATAGATAAAAGCATACACAGTAGTACAGAACAACTATTCATTCTTAGTACAGAAAACACATACTTGCTTTCTCCATCACAATCAAAATTTTTAGTTTTTATCATATCAATTATCAATCTCGAACGGAATCAGAACTTGGTAGGTGAGTTAGTTGGAAAACTCCCCTCCTTATCGACCCTTATTTATTCCGCGGCCTTTTTAAACCAGCATTCTTAATAACTTACCATATGGACAAAAAACGAATCATTTTTTAAGAATTTCAACCGCTTTCTGGTCATTTTTTCAAGGATGAGTTATAATAACCACTGTGAGGTAAGAGGTTGACGCTACTGTGAGGTTGACACCACTGCGAAGTTGACACCACTATGAGGTTTACACCACTGTGAGGTAAGAGGTTGACACCACTGTGATGTTGACACCACTGTGAGGTTGACACCACTTTGAGGTTGACACCAAAGTGAGGTCTACACTACTGTGAGGCTGTCACTATTGTGATGTTGACAAAACTGTTAGGTTGACACCACTATGAGGTTGACACCACTATGATGTTGACAAAACTGTGAGGTTGACACCGCTATAAGGTTGACACCACTGTGAGGTTACCACCACTGTGAGGTTGACACCACTGTGATATTGAGACCACTGTGAGGTTGACACAACTGTGAGGTTGACACCACTGTGAGGCTGACACCGCTATGAGGTTGATACAACTGTGAGGTTGACACCACTGTGATGTTGGCATCACTGTTAGGTTGACACCACTGTGAAGTTCAAAGCACTGTGAAATTGACACCACTGTGAGGTTGACACCACTGTGAGGTTGACACCACTGTGAGGTTGACACTACTGTGATGTTAGTTAAGAGATTGAAACCACTGTGAGGTTGACACCAGTATGAGGTTGACACTTCTGTGATGTTAGGTAAGAGGTTGACACCACTGTGAGGTTGACAGCACTGTGATGTTGACAACACTGTGAGGTTGACACCACTGTGAGGTTGACACTGCTGTGATGTTAGGTAAGAGGTTGCCACCACTGTGAGGTTGACAAAACTGTGAGGTTGACACCAATGTGAGGTTGACACCACTATGAAGTTTACACCACTGTGGGGTTGACACCACTGTGAGGTTGACACCACTATGAGGTTGACACCACTATGAGGTTGACACCACTTTGAGGTTGACACCACTGTGAGGTTGACACTGCTGTGATGTTAGGTAAGAGGTTGACACCACTGTTGACTGTGAGGTTGACAAAACTGTGAGGTTGACACCACTGTGAGGTTTGCACCACTGTGAAGTGAGGTTGACACCACTTTGAGGTTGACACCACTGTGAGGTTGACACTGCTGTGATGTTAGGTAAGAGGTTGACACCACTGTGAGGTTGACAAAACTGTGAGGTTGACACCAATGTGAGGTTGACACCACTATGAGGTTGACACCACTGTGAGGTTGACACCACTATGAGGTTGACACCACTATGAGATTGACACCACTATGAGGTTGACACCACTATGAGGTTGACACCACTATGAGCTTGACACCACTGTGAGGTTGACACTGCTGTGATGTTAGGTAAGAAGTTGACACCACTGTTGACTGTGAGGTTGACAAAACTGTGAGGTTGACACCAATGTGAGGTTGACACCACTATGAGGTTGACACCACTATGAGGTTTACACCACTGTGGGGTTGTGACCACGGTGAGGTTGACACCACTATGAGGTTAACACCACTATGAGGTTGACACCACTGTGAGGTTGAAACCACTGTGAGGTTGAAATCACTGTGATGTTGACACCACTGTGAGGTTGACACCACTGTAGAGTTGACACCACTGTGAGGTTGACACCACAGTTACTTTCTCCATCACAATAAAAAATTTTTAGTTGTTATCACATCAATTATCAATCTCGAAAAAAAACTTCATTATGACTGAGTTAAACTTCAATTCTACAGTATGTATAAAACTTGACAGAGAATTTTTTCCCTCTCCAATTGCGTTTTTGTTTTACAAAAAGGCAAATGAGAGGGTTAGCAGAGATCGTGGTTTGGAGGATTTTGGGAGAATTTGTGTATACTACTATACTACCTTTATCAGTACTGTTAATTCTGAAAAGTGCCCGGGTGGGGGAGAAATCTCCACAAATGGGGGAGAAATCTCCACAAATCGGGGAGAAATTTCCACTAATGGGGGAGAAATTTCCACAAATGGCGTAAGAAAGTAAGAAATCATGCAACTGCTCCTTTATAATATCAGTCAAGTCGGGGTATTTTGGAGTTTTTGGTGGCATCGAGTGGCATCGAGTGAAACTGTACACTGCGGTTAGCTGACTTGGGTTCAATGCTCAGGTCATTCTAACCTTGAAATTGATTCTTTTTAAAGCCTTGCTAGATCGATTTCATCGAATCTTTTCACGATAAAATAATGAATTCAAAATATTTATCGATTTTCACAGTTTCGATTGGAGTTTGAAACATCTTCTTTGTAGAACAAATACAGTCATCTTTGTAGTCAAGCCACAGAACTCTCCAACAACTCCAACCATAGTCTTTGACGGGATCCATGAAAGAAATGCCTTCATCAGAGAGCTAGGCAGATCCAAATAAAGCATGAGACACCAAAAATGATATGGTGTACTGAAAGCTAACACTGTGGCACACGGACTTGCGACCGTGTTGTGGGGTTGAATGCATTTGACGGGCGCCCAACGCTCCCCCAACCACAAGATGTAGTGTGTTAGTTTCAGAAGCTCCAAGTTCATCAAGGAAATTAAGTTCATCAATGTCTTTATCCAGTGTAGGGAAGATAAAGTTCCATCTGGTCCTGACAAGATCAAAAGATCAAGTCGACTGTGTTTACTTGTAAACATAAATCAGGCTGCGACTCCGAAGAGACGAGAATGAACCAGAGAAACAATGGGACTCCATTCTGGGCAACTTCACCCTTGCTTGCAAGGTTAAAAACATCTTCTTTGTAGAACAAATACAGTCATCTTTGTAGTCAAGCCACAGAACTCTCCAACAACTCCAACCATAGTCTTTGACGGGATCCATGAAAGAAATGCCTTCATCAGAGAGCTAGGCAGATGCAAATAAAGCATGAGACACCAAAACATTTAGTCTTTTTTCAGCTTGAGCATCTATAAACTGACAATGAATCAATGATTCGAGACTTGACTGCGACGATGGATCATGATGATTGGTCCAAGGAATTGAGAAGAAGTTATCCCCCTAATTAGGTATACAGTATACAAATCTGCAATCTTTTCCATTCCGGTACCTGCCATCATTTCTATTTTCATGTTTATTGGCCTCTTGACTTCTTGAATTCATGCAAAAGGAGTCGGGATGCAACAATAAGGTGCGACGGCTTGATATAAACAGAAAAGAAAATGTAACACGTAACAAAAATGAACCCCTTGTTTATGAAACTGGGAACGACGCGCAACAAACGAATCTTCAAAGAGTTGTACGAATTGAGGTGATTGCGCGCGCGTAGCTTTTGCCACGTGCATCCGGACCGATCATTCGCCCACGTGCATGCGCGCGTTAAATCAAGCACATAGGAGAGGGAAATTAAGCGCCTGCATACGGGAACAATGGAAAACAATGATAATAACTGAGATTCACAAAAGGATCACATTCTTAAAAAGTGATCCCAAATGGTAAATCAGTTGGCTAGGTTACTCTAAGATTTGACAGTTCCTGTCTTCTTTTCTTCCCTAGTCCATAAAGCCACAACTTACGTTCACTTTGTCTCTAAATAATTGAGTTCGCGCAATGTGAGCTGCGCGCACATAGCGCGTTTCAGTTTAATTTGAATCTTTTCAGCATTGGATACAAGAAGACAATCTACAGCGTCCTATGCTCATTTTGAGTGGGTACCTTCAAATAGTGGCAAATATCAGTTAGTACATGGGACAATCTGCCGCTCGGGTAGGTTTCTATGCTAATTTTGGGGCGAGTCTCTACAAATGATTTCAAATATCACTTAGTATTTCGAGAATTGGGCAGAAATCACAATGTGGTGTTATGGGCTTGTCTAGTACCTATTTGAGCTTTTGTAATCAAGAGCAGCTTTAGAGTGAAATCTGCGGTCTGTCACCAAGTTTTCATTTTGACACCACTCCCTCCAATGGTAAGGTCATGTTTTGAAAAACACTAGGGCAATGGGCATAATGGTTTTGTTATCAACTGTACTTTACCCTTTTTGGAAAAAACTGAATGTTTCTTAACTGAATGATCGGATCACCGTTTATTTGTCGCATACTGATACTGATTAATGATGATTTAAATAACCATCATTAATCAGTACTTTTTGGAAAAGGTTTATGCACAATGGAAAACTGCATAAACCTTGTTAGACGTTGCACCATAAATTATTATGCACGGTTAAGGGGGGGGGTTCACCCCTCACATTTTGGAAAACACGAATTTGAGATATGAATTGGCCAGGATGGCCAGGGTGTGTACCAACATTTTGACGGTAGTCTTAAGTCCATACTTCCATAGGTCCAACATTGCCCATGTGAGGCCTCGGAGCAAAAATGGCGTCCAAAAATCGAAATTTTACCTGATTGAGATAGAGCTTAGATTTTGATTGCATTCGATTCGTCTCGACGAGCTGATCATTTTAGTGTATTTGTTTGTCAAAATCGGATGAAAAATATGGCCAAGTTATGCCCATGTGAAGCGCGCGCCAAAGTGGCAGTTGGCCTATTTTGGGCCTAATGATGGCCATTTTGGCCACATTTTTAGAGATATGGGCTTCAAACTTGTTTTGCCCATCATTTAGGTCAAAAGTGATGGGCAAACCAATTTTTAAGTGAATTGGACCTTATTTGTCCATTTTAGCCCATAAAAACCTTCAAAAATCCACTAAATTGCTACTGTAATATCTCAGTTTGCGATTTTGCCCAAATGGACTTTACTCTTTTCGCTACTCCTCCGCCATTTTTCAATGAATCTGCATGAAATTTTGAGAATCGCTTCGAAACTAAATTTCGCACTTATGTTATTGACCAGAATTTTGAGTTAGGCCTCCAAAAAATTTTTATGCCCATGAGAGCCAAAATCCCCGGGGATTTTGGCTCTCATGGGCATAAATTTTTTTTGGAGGCCTAACTCAAAATTCTAGTCAATAACATAAGTGCGAAATTAAGTTTCAAAGCGATTCTGAAAATTTCATGCTCTATCTCAATCAGGTAAAATTTCGATTTTTGGACGCCATTTTTGCTCCGAGGCCTCCGAGGACATATGGACTTAAGACTACCATCAAAATGTTGGTACACACCCTGGCCATCCTGGCCAACTCATATCTCAAATTCGTGTTTTCCAAAATGTGAGGGGTGAACCCCCCCCCCCCCTTAAACCAGTTGTGCCTTCATATCATAATTAATAAAAAAAATGAAAATAGGTAATTCTTTTTTAAGATTTTACAAGCAAGGTCGGTGCATAATTCAGTTTAATAACTCGTAAAAAGTACAAACCTCTGCAATAAAACCTCGGCCTTCGACCTCCGTTTCTAATGCGATATTACACACTCGGGCCTCCGGCCTGAGTATCACGGTTTGCACTTTTAGGTTTTAATCGTTACTAAACCCTTCATTACCTATTAGCTTTATATTACAGTAGGTACCTTAGGAGGTGTATTTATATGGAGTAAAATTTTGGTGTTTACAAATTTGGTAGGTTGTAATTTGGGGATCTTTCTCAAGTCATTACTCTAGTTAACATAATATGATAATGACGTTATTTTGAACTTTCATGATGGGTAAAAATATGGGGATTTTTCCAAAAAAATCTCCAAATTACAACCTTCATAAATGCACCTCCTAAGGTATATACTGATTTTAAACTTTTACATCTGCTTCTTCATGGTTCTTCTGAACAGATAGGGAACAGTGAAAGATGCAATAATATAACATCAAGATTCAAGAGGCGTATACACTATACAATATACATCGTTTCAGGGCGCGGCAACTGCCTGCTGTGCAAAAATACTGAAGGTATTGCGTATATAATAGATAGACTCCGGTCTTACCTGTCTACTTGCCAAAGATCGTTTACACCTGTCGCGAACTAGGTATGCTGTCCAATTCAAGTGCTCTCTACAAGCTCTATACACCATCCTGCAAGACAAAGAAAGAGTTGATTTGAAATTTTGAACAGTACTGGGAACAGACATTTGACTACATGACACTTCATCTTCTCAAAAGTTAGGGTCACGGACAGGGCAGAGAGATAAAGTGGCATGAAGTCAATTGTCATGTAATACTAATGAAAAGTTTGGTTCCTGTGGGGATTCTTCAGCAAGAAATAAACTGAACTGAAAAAAAAGATAAAATATACAATTAGAAATAGCGATAAGGGATTGTTCACATATTACGTAGGTAATCATCTAGGGGGAGGGGGTTTCAAATGATTACGTTTGATTACGGGGAGGGGTTTTGATTACGTAATCAAAATATCCAAATTTCGACAAAATTTTTAAATTTTTTGCCAAAAATTCTAGGTACTTTTCGGCAAAATCTTCAGAAAATCTCAAAAATAACATTTTAAGCAAAATTTTTTTAAATCTTTCCTCGATATTTTCATCAAAATTTTCAAAATGGAAACCTTATCGATATTAAAGTAGTAAATTTACTCCTTTAATTTTCCTCATTGTGTACTCAACTAGGTTGGGGGGGGGGAAGCCATGATTACGTAATATTCTCCTCAAGAGGAGGGGGGTTGGGCTTTGATCACGTTTGATTACGAGGGGGTTGAAAATTGCCAAAATTTGATTACGTAATATGTGAACGATCTCTAATGTCGCCCGCATTTTGATTGATCATGATCAATGATCATAATGAATAATGATACTGGGTTTCAGTAAATTATAAAAGTATAAATGTTACAGGTGGGGAACGGGTTTTTCAACTCCTACCACGCATACGATAGGGTCTGGGCAAGTTTATATGGTCACGACAGAGAGAAAGATGAAGTAGTAAGATGTGAGATGAAAGTCAAATCTTACATATCGCTCGGGAGATGAAATTTCGTGAACCCAATTTGCAATTGCAAACAAAGATTGGTGCCAAAGCATCGCTTCATGACGCATCACGTATTTGCTTACCTCAAGCTCTCCGAAGACTGAGGTGCAGGATCCCATCCTGCAGGATCCCATCGCATATTCGTGCATTTAATGGATGTTGATTGTTGATGTTCGAACTGGTTTCATGCGGTTTCGTTACCAACTTAGGCTTAGAGCAGTCAAGAGGAATTGACCATTCGGAAGAAAGAAGAATAGCGTTACAATGTCACGTATACTCTGAGTGAAAGATTTGGTTGTTAGAGGGGATTGTGCCAAGTTACGAGTTTTCTTACCAGTCTCATTCTCAATATTTCATAATATTATATATGAATTTAGTGTACATCTTAATAATAATCCTATTGTGAGATAACAGCTTAGCCTGATTGGTAAAAGTGTCACAAGAGTTGTGATTTTTGTCCAATGGATCCATCATGTCCAATGGACGTCCATTGGACATCCAATGGACATCCATTGAACATGATGTCCATCAGTAAAAATGTCCAATGGTGTTCAATGGATCCAATGGATCCATTGGATCCATTTTTGGTGTTCAATGGACATGTTCAATGGACATGTTCAATGGATCCAATGGGTGTTCAATGGATCCATCTGAGTGGATCCAATGGACACAATCACCAAACATGGTTTGGTAGATGGACATCAGTCTGGTATTTTTGTTCATTGGATCCATTGTGTCCATTGGATCCAATGGATCCATTGTGTCCATTGAACACCATTGGACATGTCCATTGGATCCATTGGATCCATTGTACATTGTGTCCATTGGATCCATTGCGTCCAATGGATCCATTGTGTCTAATATGGACAAAATGGATCCATTGGATCCAATGGACACAATGTGCAATGGATCCAATGGACATGTGGTCAAAGAGAAGTTCGACTTGCCCTTTTTTGAGAATTTTATAGGGTTAACTAAACAAGCTACTGCTTGCCCCTGTAACAACTCACACATTTCATACATATCAAGACTGGGTAGTATAAAAAGTTTGGTAACATATTGTCAAAATAACGGAGTCAAACCCTGTAACATGTGCTGAGATATTCAAGTTTGAAAAAAGCATTCAATGTTACAGGTGCACGAGTTACAGGTTCGATTTCAGCAGCCCATATCTCTTTTCCTGAGGTCGTTAGGATTATGCAACTTTTTTAGACTGGGTAGTATAGAATTATCTTTTAAAAGCTGATTTGTGATACATGTGGCAAATTATTATCACTCTGTTACAGGTGGATTAAAGGCCATGTTGAAAATCAGATGCTAAAAATATGATATTTTGCCGCACCCATATAACTAATTGAGCTAGAAGGTTGAAATTTGCCAAATTGTTGATTTTGTTACGTTTGAAGTGTCAATTCGAAAACTTTGTTCCTAACACCACTGTTACAGGTGCAGAAACCTTTCAAAAATGCCAATTATTTCAATCCTTAAATATTGGCTAGTAAGCTTGTAAATTGCCCAGTGTCATCCATTTATAGCAGATTTCCAACCAAAAACATGTAATTGCATGAAAAACCGACTGTTGCAGGTTAATAACCTTGTTACAGGTGTTGAGGCTTCTTCATAGTTCCTCTTAGAATGCCTTTATTTCTGCCCCTGTAACAAATGTGAACAAAGCCAAAATTATCACACACTGTGCAGAAGGCTTTTGTCTAATTGTCTTAAGCAATATTTTCGATTATAAACTTCGTTACAGGTGTAAATCATTTGTTTAAAGTTCGTGCAAATAATCCATTTAAGATTTTGCTTTCTTAATTGGAAATTGGCAATCAAGGGGTCAATTATAACAAAACTATCATGCAATTCACATGCCTATTATGTCGTTCTGATGTTACAGATGGTTAATGAATCCAAAAACCGTGTTACAGGTGCCAAAAACATCGCTAATATGAGGAATTTGGGTGTCACCTGTAACACTGTTCAAATATCTAAGAGCTAACTAGGCTGATTGAGTCATTATCTATCTAGGTCAATTTAACCACAATTTTAGCCACCCCTAACCTCTGTTACAGGTGCAAATGGCAAAGTTTCCATCGCAGGTGACGTTGATGATTTTTATTACAAATGGTGTTCTATTCTTCCATGACCTTGAGTAATATGTTTGTTAGGTCAGTAGAACACCTGTAACATGGGGTTTCAACAATATACAGCATGATTAACACGATATCTAATGATAAGGATGGGTTTTTAATTATAAAAACATAGATATGTAGAAACAATGTCTTAACATCACTGGTCAAAATGAATGTCTAATGATTTTTTGCCAAATTTCACCTGTAACAAGGTTTTACTCAGAATGTTTTTGCAATAATGAGTTGTCAAAACTAAGTTAATTATCAGCTTTTGACATTGTTTCAGCCACTTTAAGAGGTGTTTTACTTACTCTAAATATGTTAAAGAAATTTCACACAGCACCTGTAACAGGGGTTGGGAATGGTTCTTGATACTGTTACTCACTTCATAGCTGTACAGAGTGCACATCTACCAAGTGGTTTCATCAAAATAACCTGTCAAGCTATCTTAAATGGTAGGGGAATTTAAGGGGGTTATCAGGCACCTGTAACTCTGTAACAAGGGTTTTGGGCATCGCCTTTTACTTTAAGTAACAAATACTATATATATATGACAGTAAATCAAATGTTTTTGAGTAGAGAAAGTCTTCATGTATGTTACTATATTAAATTTAAGTCAATTTATTGGTAAATTACGAAATTTATTGCCAAATTAAGGAATTTTACATAAATTGCTGCACCCAAGTTACAGGAGTGTGACTAAAATCAATTATCTCATCCTAATTATTCAATCCAATGACTTTACAAGACTCAAAACCATAATTTATAACATAAAATTAAATATCGTAAGTGTTACAGGTGATTCTAATGCACTATCTGGGTGAGCTGTTCCACCTGTAACAGAGGGTTTCATATCACCACACTGACCATAGACCATCCATCAAGTAATAAACTACATATTGGTTTAATTCCGTATGTTTCAGTACACTAGTGACCCTGTAACATTGAATTTATAGTGATATGGTGTGAAAAAACAGGACTCATTTGCAGAGATAGGGGCAAGTCGAACTTCTCTTTGACCATGTCCAATGGTGTTCAATGGACCCAATGGATCCATTGGATCCAATGGACACAATGGATCCAACGAACAAAAATACCAGTCTGATGTCCATCTACCAAACCATGTTTGGTGATTGTGTCCATTGGATCCACTCAGATGGATCCATTGAACATCCATTGGATCCATTCAGTAAACGACCGAGTTCAGGTTCTTAGCCGAGGCCGAGGCCGAGGCCGAGTTTGCATCGTCAAGGCCGGAGCCGAGGCCGAGGCCGAGACCGAGGCCGAGGCCGAGTTCAACCGAGTTCATATAACTTTTGTGAAGCTACAATTTTATATTGCCGTAATTTTCTGTAAAACTATTTAAAAAGAATCTTTTGCCAATTGAATCGGTTAAATGTGATAAATTTCTTATGTTTAATTTTAATCCAGAGAAAATTTGAGCTTGTTTGATCCTAAAATTTAGCCAGCAGCCTAAGTTTTGAAATAACACAATATGAAATTCTGGCAATTAGCTAGGTATCAAACTCGGCAAAATGAAGCAAAATTTGGCCGAGACCGAGGCCGAGGCCGAGTTTGAAAAAAGGGCCGATTTTGGCCGAGGCCGAGGCCGATTACTCGGTCGTTTACTGGATCCATTGAACATCAAAAATGGATCCGATGGATCCATTGAACACGATTGGACATATTTACCGATGGACATCATGTTCAATGGATGTCCATTGGACATGTCCAATGGACGTCCATTGGACATGATGGATCCAATGGATCCATTGGACAAAAATCACAACTCTTGTGACACTTTTACCGCCTGTTTTAAAGTTCCTGCCAGATTTTCAACTTTACTTTACCTTCTACTGTTTGTCAACCTGCCAGATTTCCAATTCAATTCAATTCAATTATAAATTTTTACAGCACAAAACTTGTCATAATATATTTTTCTCTGGGTTATATATTATGAAGCATCTGGGATGTGCTCAGGGTAGGCACCAAGTCAAATTTAAAATCTGTTAATTAGAGCCTCCCATCAAGGACCAAGTATAAGGATAAATAATCATATTTGCAAAGGCGGTGGTAATAGGTACCTAAGTACCTAGTTAAAAACTTCAACATAATGTTTACCCTCATTACTGGTAAATACTGGCAATAATTTAAATGAAAAGTAGAAATAATTTAATTATATAATTAGGTTAAAATAAATAAACTGTTGTGTTAATTCAACTTATATACAGAAATAAGGCTGCATTTTTGTGACTTGCCGAGGTCAGGCCGCATTTAAGTCAAATTTAAAACAAAATAATCAACCGACCTTTCTCTACCTTTCTCTACCTTCTGCTGCTTGTCACCCTGCTACCAACCTTACTCTACCTACTGCTGCTTCTCGGCCTGCCATATATCCTATTAACCTTATTTTACCTTGTGCAGCTTTCGCGCTTGTCAGATGTCCAAACTTACTATACCTTCTGCTGCTACCAGATTTCCAACCAACCTTAGTTCTCTACCTTCTGCTGCTTTTCAGCTAGCCAGATTTCCTATCATTACCTTACTCTACCTTCTGCTACTTCTCAGCCTACCAGATTTCCTATTAACCTTACTCTACCTTCTGCTCCTACCTTCTGCTCTTTGTCACCTGTAATATTTCCTACCAACCTTAATCTACCTTCTGCTGCTTGTCAGCTTGGCACCTGCCAGATTTCCTACTAACCTTACTTATGGCTTAGGTGCTCTACCTTCTGCTGCTTCTCAGCCTGCCAGATGTCCTCCTAACCAAGCTTTAATTTGTGCTGCTTCTCATCCTGCCAGATTTTCTACCAACCTTACCCTACCTTCTGCTGCTTGTCAGCCTGTAAGATTTCCTATCAATCTTACTCTACCAGTCTACCTTCTGAGCACCACTTGTCAGCTTGACACCTGCCAAATTTCCTACTAACCTTAATAGGTACTCTACCTTCTGCTGTTGTCTGTTTGTCAGCCTGTAAGATTTCTTACCAACCATACTCCACCTTCTCCTACATCTCAGCCTGCCAGTGTCTCTACCAATCTTAGAAAACCTACCTTCTGTTGCTTCTCAGCCTGCAAGGTTTCCTAAACTTTACTCTACTTTCTGCTGGTATTCTCAGCCTGCCAGATTTCCTACAAACCTTACTATACCTTGTGCTGCTTTTCAGCCTTTCAGTGTTCCTATCAACCTTACTAAGTTACTATACCTTCCACTGCTTCTCCGCCTGCCATATTTCCTACTGACCGATTTTGAGCAGTGCAACTGTCTCAACTTCTCAACACTATAAGCACTGCTTCAACTCTTCAATGCTTGAAATGTTAGAATGTATGAATTTGTTATAACCCTTCCCTTCACATGCTTAAATGTAATAAAATGAGAAATGGAAATGCTGAGGAAAAATAGCACTAATTCATTACCTCATGGCATCAGAATTAGTGTGTAGAACAATGAAGAACAATGAAGACTCGTGCATCCATCTGTATAGTTCATGCTATTAGAGTGACTGGTAAACAAGGAAACTGGTAAAATGACATTCCATTCAATTCAAAAAGTTACTGAGAACATGAGGGACTGAGGGAGGATACCATTCAGCATTACTTAAAGTATTTAATGTATATTAAATGAATCCCACATATCATATCATATCATATCATTATATCAAATGAATCCCACATAATAATGAAATAATTTTCTTACAATCTAACATAATCAAGGGCTTCAAGCTCAAACAGACAGCACAGCTCTTCAATTTGTAGGTATTCATAAATACACCGCACATTTTACTAGGAGTATAGCAAGAGTATGGCAACTTTGTAATTTTATTGTTCATCACATTTAACTGAAACTAGATCATCAAGACCATATTGGAGTTATTCCCTTAAAATAGTATAGCAATGACTTCATAATGCAGCCATTGATATTATTTGATAATGAAATGAGACCAAAATAAAGCATAACCACAGTTATCGGCATCGACATGGCATTAAAGTCAGTTTTATGCAGATTTCCTACAAATATATTTTTACCACATGTTACGTGTCCCTGTTTGTTCGCGCTCGCGCGCGCTTTTCGTAGAAAAGTCACAAACAGGGCCACGCTAAAATGGTAAGATTGGCTCCTCAGCTCGGGGCGCATTTTTTACGCCCCTATTAAATGATAATACCATATTTGGGCATTAATTGTTTGAGTGCGCGCGTCGTACGCAGCGTTCTAGGTTGAAAGCCACTCTAGCAGAGTTCACCATATATTGAGCCCTATAAAATCGCGTTGGAAAATGAGAATCACGTGTAATGACGTAGGTCAGGTGATATCCATATATGGAATAAACTATCTGACGTAAGGCAGGTGATACCCATATATGGAATAAACTATCTGCGGAGCACTAGATGAGTGAGTTAGCCTGCCATACCGTTCCATTTCCAAATATGGAATAATTATAAGTTACATTAGGAATGTGTCCGGCTTTCCATAAACAGTCGATATCTTTACGCAGTTCGTTGCTACTCATTACTTCATTAAATTAATTGTTTTGTGTGGGCACCGGCTCTTTCTATCCCGTTTGATTATGCTAATAATTGCCATTTGCTTGTGAGATGTGACTCAGTGGGCACTGGGCATCGGCTCTATCTACCTCATTTGATTATGTTTGCTGCATGAGACTCAGTGGGCCCGGCTCTATCTACCCCATTTGATTATGCTTGCTGCAGGAGATTCTGTGTGCCCGGCTCTATCTACCCAATTTGATAATTATGCTTGCTGCAGGAGACTCTGTGGGCCCGGCTCTATCTACTCCATTTGATTATGCTTGCTGCAGGAGACTCTGTGTGCCCGGCTCTGGGAGTTATCTTTCCGATGCTGATGCTGTCGAGGGATAGTTCTTTGTTGGATAGTTCTTTAATGGCAGCAGGGATGCCATTCTTTTTCTGTGAGACTCGCCTACTGGACAGTCTGAAAGAAGATGTTCTCCTAGCAGGTGCACAGAAGTCGCATGATCTTTCGTCTCTGGGTATGTTAGAATGCCTGCCAGTTTCGATATTGAGCTTATGTGCACTGCATCGTATCCTTGATGACATTTTTCTATCCTCAAATCATCGAGCATGGTCAAGATATGGCACGCCAACTCTAAAAGTCAAAAATCAGATCTCAGGGAGATGATAATATTTTATCTACAGCTTGACTCTTACTAGGGGTGGGACTATTTTGCCGACTTTTCGGTATCAATTTCCTACCAACTTTTTTGACATCATTGATGACAAAGAGGATCTCTGGTACCAATTTTAGGTCCCCAGACCCTCTAAACATAATTTCCCCCTCACTTTTTCGGGTGCGCGTATGGGTAAAAATGGCTATTTTTGGAGGTTTTTCAAGCCTGTAATGGTCATTTCTTCAGAAAATGGGCTCAAATTCACAGCATGCATGTAAAACAATGATATCATTCGAATAAAAAAGGTCTTATTAAAAAATATTGAAATTTCTAGATTTTATAGCAATAATAAGGCCAAATATCACCCGCGTAGCCAAATTTAGCACATGGCTGTATCTCGAGACAGGAAGGTCGTAGAGACAAGGGATCAAAAGTATTTTGGGGTAGAATCCTACCATTAGTGGGGGTAGAGTACCTCAGAATGTCTCTAGGACGCTTCCTTCCTCGACTTTCCTTTTAATAAGGCCAAATATTGCCCGCGTAGCCAAATTTAGCCCACAGAGCTGTATCTCGAGACAGAAAGGTCATAGAGGCAAGAGGTTAAAATTATTTCGGGGTAGAATCCTACCATTAGTGGGGGTAGAACACCTCAGAGCGTCTCTGGGACGCTTCCTTACCAGAAATTCCCTTTAATTTTGCCATCTGAGCCCCTATGTATTCAGTGTTTGCAATAAAATTTTGCCACCACCATAAGAAACCTCCCACAGCCTCATTGACACTATCTTAACTTCAGAATATGTTTCAGTTCGACAAAGAACATGCAAGTTGTAGTCATTTTTGCTTTTTCGTTCCAGCTGACAGGTTTAAATGATCAGTAAACTGGACATTAAGTATATTCATAATAGTGATATTTTTGCGTTTCTGTAAACCGCAGAGTTTCAGGCCGTCAGATACATTACCAGAATAAAATGTGATATGTTTCCGCTGCATAGCTGCTTTCACAGTAGATTTCTAGTGTACATGGTGTTATTGTAAGTTATGGGCTATATAGGTAATGTCGGTTCTAATATGGAATGTTTGCAATTGTTTGAACAGGCCTCTCCTTCACCAATAGGATATCCAAAATCTAGAATCACTAGCAATTGATATCTTATCCTACACAGTAAGCCACCGCTCATTTCACTGAATTAAGAAGTAATTTACATCAGTAATTGAGCCTGTTTTATAAGAGGCTGTAAATAAGGAATCTGGCACTGATGTTATTGGCGAATCCAAGGGAACAGTAGACAACTGATGACGGAAATTCCTGAAACCAGTAGGTCTCGACCAGGCTGCGAAATCTTTGCAGTGGGTGAATTATTTATTGTACCTACTGTTTGATAATAACCATATTTCCTTAGTTGCTGGAATGATAGAAAATACAATAGATGTGGCATCTTATTTCCAGGTTGATTGCATTACTCTGCTAAAATTGCCAGCTATGACACATTGGATCTTTCCTCTTTTGGAAGATATACACCAAGTTATGGGTTCAAGTCCACGAAAAAATCTTGCTATATTATATAGCATCACTAGAACTTACAACTTGTATATATAATATACCTATAAAACTTTTTAATACGTCGGTAATCAGAAACGTGGCCAGTACCTATAGACCTAAGTATCTCCCTTAAACACATAAAATTACAGTTTAGGAATACCAAATTCCATTTTAAAATTTGAAATTTCGATGAAACTGAGCTTCATCGACAGTGTTTTGAATTAAACTTGGTTATTTAGTTTTGAAAATGAATGTTCCTTCGGCCATAAGTTGAATCAAGTGTTACTTCAATCGCAACATAAAAAATTAATTATATATATATATTGCCTAAAAATGAATGCCATTGCTTTACTTAATTGTTGAAAAATGTTTAAAGCCTTGATATGCATGTTCTTTGTCGAACTGAAACGTATTCTGAGGTTAAGATAGTGTCAATGAGGCTGCGGGAGGTTTCTTATGGTGGTGGCAAAATTTTATTGCAAACACTGAATACATAGGGGCTCAGATGGCAAAATTAAAGGGAATTTCTGGTAAGGAAGCGTCCCAGAGACGTTCTGAGGTGTTCTACCCCCACTAATGGTAGGATTCTACCCCGAAATAATTTTAACCTCTTGCCTCTATGACCTTTCTGTCTCGAGATACAGCTCTCTGGGCTAAATTTGGCTAGGCGGGCAATATTTGGCCTTATTTTCCAACTACCCCTGCCCCTGCACTCGTGGCTTGAGCGTGCCCGAGCCGAATAACCACGTGACTAGCCACGTGATGCCCTCTCAACCAGTCACATAGGATATCCTGCTGAGCACCGTGCTTGTGAAGCAAGCACCAGAACTTGTATCGGATAGCAAGCCGTTAAATAACTTTTCGGTGAATCGATATCTCACTGCTCACGGCTGGAACAATGCCAAAGAGGTGCAGCAGTCCGAAGGAAGAAGCGTGCGGTATGCAACTATGTAGGTCTTGCACGGAAAATAGGCGATTTAACGTGATCAATTCGCTATTCGAAACAAGAAATCTGACGTAATTTTTACTTTCTAAGCTGAATTTATGCGAGAGATAACCCAAGTAGTCAGTTACCTTGCTTGGTTAAATAGGCATAGGTAGTTGTTACATTTGTCAAAAATTTAGCCGAAATTCGGCACTTATTTCATATTTCAAATTAAGGAAAATCGAAATGTTTTATGAAATCACAACAGAATTCACGCTTTCGAAAATTTTTCCTGATTTTGAAACATAATCTCACGAAAAATTGTAATTATCCCTGGGCTTTGAAAAATTCGTTACATTCGTCACCGTTTAAAAATTCGTTACGTGCGTATAGTACTGTGTAACAACTATGTAAATAAGTGCGTCACTTAATTCGTGCGACCTGTGCACTAATAACTAATTAGTAGCAGTTTTTAATTAACAGAAATTCCAAAATCACATTTCCAAAATCGCATTGATAAGTTATAAGTACTGAGGTAACCTGTTATAGAATCTTACGATTTTTCCACCCTTTACACCAACTTAAATCATGACTCTTTAATTTCTAATATAAACTGGTGTATCAATAAAGCCTTTAATAATCACAACCGAAAATTCATTTCTTTTAATTCACTTAGTTGCAAATCTGCTTTTTTCTCTAGCAAATTAACTAATAAAAATTTAATTTTGACTTCAAAGAGAGCATTATTCTACATACATGGCTTGTTCACAATACTTATTTTAAATGCGGAGATATAACCTTAATTCAAAAAATTGGTGTCCCAATGGGAGATAATCAAGCGCCTTATCAAGCAAATTTAGTTTTATATAAAGATGAATTTGTTTTCATTGAAAATTTATGCAGAAAAAAGAAACTTCACGTTGCTAAACTTTTTAATTATACCCATCGGTTTCTGGATGATATAAACCCTAAAAATAACTTTGGCTATTTTGAACGTTACAAGGACAGCATTTATTCACCAGGACTAGTAATCAACAAGGAAAATGCTGATAATAGCCGTACCTCCATGCTAGAAATTGACATGATGATTGACTCTAATTCTAATACCTTTACAACCTTTCTTTATGATAAAAGAGACAAATTTGGTTTTCCCATTGTTAAATATCCATCTGTTAAAAGTAATATACACAGCACGACTGTCTATAATGTCTTCCTAACACAAGTTATACGATACGCACGTGTATGCAATGACCTTAAATACTTCCTAATATCCTTAAAATCCTTGTTTTCCACCATGGAATCCAAAGGCTGTAAAAGGCATATCCTTCTAAAGAAACTTTTCAAATTCCTAACAAAAAAGAATATTTTACAGAAATACAATATACTGCCAAATTTCAATGTTACTTACTTCACTTTATCTCATTACCTTAAAACATGAAATAGTTTGAACTTTAAATCATTAAATTTACTAAATTCTTTTGTAATCGACTTCATATAACTCATACCACGTACTCTCCTGCTTCTTCCAACTTCAAATATTTTTATAAAATTTTTAAAAATTAGATCTTGTCGGCGACGCCAGCCTACTCCTATAATTTGTCTCCAAATCTTTATTTATACATTCATATCAATTACTATTCCTTTTATCTTAATTCCTGAGGTTTTCAGCTCATCCTCCCTATTCTCATAAATTGCCTTATTTATTGCCTCTGTGATTATTTATTTATTACCAATCATTGAATCTTTATACCTCTTGTTACCTTTTTTGAACTTTTGATGATGAAAGTAACTCGTGTAAAGTAATGGTACCGACGGTATGTTTTTCGTAGCATGAAAAACCATTTAAAACATCCTTTTTCATGGAAACAAGGGTTTCTTTCTAAGTTTTTGGTTACAGTCGGGATGGATACAGTACAGTGTACTCATTGTCTGTTTCCATGGCCCCCGGGGTGTATGGTTTATTGGGCTAGGGGCCGAAAAACCGCGTGTGGTACACTTTGTACTGCACAATCACCCTGCCCAACTGATGACCCGTTTTTAGCCCAGAGCATCTCATACCTTTTCAGGCCTTAAATTATTATTAAACTCATATAAATTACTTGCTAGTTGAATGTATGAATGACAAAAATTGACCTATATGTAAAAATTAACTTAGATTTTTTGTTACTCTTGAATGCATGATTTTAATTTGCATATTTATACCTATATTTTAATTATAAATTTACCTTAAACCCCCAAGACATGACATGGTCTATTCGCTGCAACTTTGTACTGTGTTTTATAGATTACAATAGACAATAAGAGCGTTATTGGTCGGCTGATATCATCTCGTGGCTTCGCCACTCGATGATATCAGCCGACCAATAACTACTCTTATTAAGACACCCCCCCAGAGGCTCCCCCTGATTTCAAATTGCCACAGTTGCACAGTTCTACCACCGGTTGTGCAAGATTTTCACCGGTCTAGCCCGCTGCACCCAGACTTCTACATGTCAGGTGGATGTCACGTGGCTGACCTGCGATTCTTTATTTTCGCAGTTCTACCACCGGCTGTGCTAGATTTTCACCAGTACAGCCTGGTGAACCCAGAAATCATAATGTCAGGTGGATGTCATGTGACTGAGCTGCGATTCAATATTTTCGCAGTTCTACCACCGGCTGTGCTAGATTTTCACCGGTCTAGCCTGCTGCACCCAGAAATCATAATGTCAGGTGGATGTCATGTGACTGAGCTGCGATTCAATATTTTCGCAGTTCTACCACCGGCTGTGCTAGATTTTCACCGGTCTAGCCTGCTGCACCCAGAAGTCATGATGTCAGGTGGATGTCATGTGACTGAGCTGCGATTCAATATTTTCACAGTTCTGCCACCGGCTGTGCTAGATTGTCACCGGTCTAACCTGATGTATGTATGATATAGTTACACATTACCCTAGATAATTGTTTACACGATACACACAGTATGATTGAATTACATTGAGTTACATACATTGCACAGCACACAAGCAGCAACGTACACCCTTTGGTACACAGTGGGCAGTGTATAGGTGTGTGAGTATTGGATTTAGCAAGTATGTATAAGTTATGAAGTGAAGTACCTTAGAGGTACTCTGGGGACGGAGAGTAAACACTTAAACAGTAAACACAGAAAATAATTCATAATTTTAGAAAATGTAGGTATTAGGTATGACTTAAAATTGTATTTGTAGGTACTTTTGTACCATGACAAATCATGATAGATGTAATAGATGTACCTAGATTCGTACATTTAATTGTTCGTACATTTAAGAAACTACTTAAACTCAAAGAGCATAACATTAAATGTGAAATGTTACCGTTTTGATATTTTAAAGAATTATAGTTACCTAAATTGTATAAAATGTACTTTTGAACGTCCACAAATCATGATATAGATGTACCTATATTCGTTATTATTAATTACTTAATTACTACGCTAATACCGCAGGTATCGGCTATATTATTTTTTACTTTCATGATATTGAAGGTAATTCTGATTACTAAAAATTTAAGGTTTTTCTAATTTCTCAAGATTAAGAAAGGTTATTATAAAGATTGAAGATTGAAACAACAGATAAAGGCTAAATAAGTTGTTACGTTACACAGTGGTAAGTATAAGTAATATGTACCTAAGTCTTATAAAAATATATTGAGGATTGAAAATATACACTAGGTACCTATTGTAAACACTGACCCATTCTAAGCAATCGTATGGAGTTGCCCTAGAGATTCAGTACTTCGTTATCCTTTTATCCGTAGTAAAAGTATCCTGACTGTCGAGATTATGAAGTTGGTCGAGACTCTGGTGAGTCTATGTCGATAAATTGTCGATAATATCGACAATTTATTGACATAGACTGAATTTAATATCGACGATATTAAATTCAGTATTTACTATTTAGTTGATATTTGGTCGAGATTAAGAGGAGATTCTGTCGAGATTTATTTGGTAGAACTAAGAATTTTACAATCTCAGAACCAACTTTGATAAACAAATGTCAGAATACAATTGGCCAAACTCTCTGGTAGACTACTCACCAGCGCGGTGGTCGGACCTCTGATGACCTTTTCGACTCTCGGATGAACTCTACCAAGTTACCAAGTTAGTATTGCCGTTCTCTGATCGAAATTTCCATCCCGGAAAAAAGGAAAATTGCAGAAAAATGAGCAGAAGGGAATAAAATTTCAAAATGCATATTATGATTAAAGAATTAAGAAAAGATTAAGAAAAACGAGAACAGATAGGAAATTCAAAACAACTGATAAAGCTATTTTGAATTAACTTCTCCCAGGTGAGCTGTTAATATGGTAGACTGGTAGAGGTTCTTACCACGACAACACTATCACACTATGTGTTTCTGACACCAGTACACCATACTACGTGAGTGAAACCACTAAACCAATGTACCAGACTTCCTATCTCTCACACCGGAACACCAGACTATGTACTGTGTGTGTGAAATACCAGTACACCAGTCAGGCAGACTACGTGTGTCTGATACCAGTGCACCAGAATACCTGTGTCTGATACCAGTACACCAGACTATTATACAACAGTACAATAAACTACGAGTGTGTGACACCAGTATACTAGACTACGCGTGTGTGACACCAGTACACTAGACTACGAGTGTGTCACCAGTATACTAGACTACGAGTGTGTGACACCAGTACACTAGACTACGAGTGTGTGACACCAGTACACTAGACCACAAGTGTGTGACACCAGTACAATAAACTACGAGTGTGTGACACCAGTACACTAGACTACGAGTGTGTGACACCAGTACACTAGACCACAAGTGTGTGACACCAGTACACTAGATTACGAGTGTGTGACACCAGTACACTAGACCACAAATGCGTGACACCAGTACACTAGACTACGAGTGTGTCACCAGTATACTAGACTACGAGTGTGTGACACCAGTACACTAGACTACGAGTGTGTGACACCAGTACACTAGACCACAAGTGTGTGACACCAGTACACTAGATTACGAGTGTGTGACACCAGTACACTAGACCACAAATGCGTGACACCAGTACACTAGACTACAAGTGTGTGACACCAGTACACTAGACCACGAGTGTGTGACACCAGTACACTAGACTACGAGTGTGTGACACCAGTACACTAGACTACGAGTGTGTGACACCAGTACACTAGACTACGAGTGTGACACCAGTACACTAGACTACGAGTGTGTGACACCAGTACACTAGACTACGAGTGTGACACCAGTTCACTAGACTACGAGTGTGACACCAGTACACTAGACTACGAGTGTGTCACCAGTACACTAGACTACGAGTGTGTGACACCAGTACACTAGACTACGAGTGTGTGACACCAGTACACTAGACTAAGAGTGTGACACCAGTACACTAGACTACGAGTGTGACACCAGTACACTAGACTACGAGTGTGTCACCAGTATACTAGACTTCGAGTGTATGTCACCAGTACACTAGACTACGAGTGTGTGACACCAGTACACTATACAGTATACTACAAGTGTGTGACACCATTACACTAGACTACGAGTGTGTGACACCAGTACACTAGACTACGAGTGTGTGACACCAGTAAACTAGACTACGAGTGTGTGACACCAGTACACTAGACTACGAGTGTGACACCAGTACACTAGACTACGAGTGTGTGACACCAGTACACTAGACTACGAGTGTGTGACACCAGTAAACTAGACTACGAGTGTGTCACCAGTATACTAGACTACGAGTGTGTGTCACCAGTACACTAGACTACGAGTGTGACACCAGTACACTAGACTACGAGTGTGACACCAGTACACTAGACCACGAGTACATGTGACACCAGTACACTAGACTACGAGTGTGTGACACCAGTACACTATACAGTATACTACAAGTGTGTGACACCATCATACTAGACTACAAGTGTGTGACACTAGTACAATATACTACGCGTGTGTGACACCAGTACACTAGACTACGAGTGTGTGACACTATTATTTCCTAATTTCCGGGCTAGTATTTGGAACAAAACGGACGAAACAGACATGCCCGTTTCGTCCGCTTTTCAAAACTGACAAATCAGACAAAAAGCAGCAAGAAAAATGCTGACAGATGATGACAGGGGGAAGGAGGGGGTTTGAATAATGCTGACGTCAGCAAAATTTTTGAAATTTTCACATCCTTAGGATACGATTTCCTGACGTTTTTTGAACTACCTATTGTATTTCTGCAATATGATATCTATCATTCGATAATTTACTAGGCACGTGACAGGCCAGGAGGGGTCAAAAATTACCAAAAAAAGTGCTGACGTAATATGTGACGGCTCCTTAAACTCATTACACACACACAGATGTACGAACACTTTCAAATTATTAGTAAAGATAATATAGAATCTAGGTACATCTATTACCTATGTTAGACCCCGATATGTCACCCGTACCGATTTGTCACTCGAAGTGTAATCAATATGCCACGTGTTCTTACTTCATGTGTCCGACAGACGACTAATTTAATTGACTACAGACTCTACTTCAGGTGAAAAATCGGTACGGATTCCAAAAACTCAAACACCAGTTTGTCATCCTCGTACCGATTTGTCACTAGAAGTTGAAGTGAACCTCATATAATAAAGTATACTCTATTGCTGGAAATGTTATGAAGGTTTCCTCCTGCATTCCATCTTTGCGCCTGGATAGCATGATTCTATATTGCAGAATAACACAGAGATTAATTTAGGGTAATTTTTGGTATAGGTACCATGCAATAGTGTATATTTTATTATACGAGGTTCACTTCACCTTCTAGTGACATATCGGTACGAGGATGACAAACTGGTGTCTGAGTTTTTGGAATCCGTACCGATTTGTCACCTGAAGTAGAGTCTGTAGTCAATTAAATTAGTCGTCTGTCGGACACATGAAGTAAGAACACGTGGCATATTGATTACACTTCGAGTGACAAATCGGTACGGGTGACATATCGGGGTCTAACAACCTATATCATCATGATTTGTCATGGTACAAAAGTACAAATACAATTTTAAGTCATACCTAATACCTACCTTTTCTAAAATTATGAATTATTTTCTGTGTTTACTGTTTAAGTGTTTACTCTCCGTCCCCAGAGTACCTAGGTACTTCACTTCATAACTTATACATACTTGCTAAATCCAATACTCACACACCTATACACTGCCCACTGTGTACCAAAGGGTGTACGTTGCTGCTTGTGTGCTGTGCAATGTATGTAACTCAATGTAATTCAATCATACTGTGTGTATCGTGTAAACAATTATCTAGGGTAATGTGTAACTATATCATACCTACATCAGGCTAGACCGGTGAAAATCTAGCACAGTCGGTGGCAGAACTGTGAAAATATTGAATCGCAGCTCAGTCACATGACATCCACCTGACATTATGATTTCTGGGTGCAGCAGGCTAGACCGGTGAAAATCTAGCACAGCCGGTGGTAGAACTGCGAAAATATTGAATCGCAGCTCAGTCACATGACATCCACCTGACATTATGATTTCTGGGTTCACCAGGCTGTACTGGTGAAAATCTAGCACAGCCGGTGGCAGAACTGCGAAAATAAAGAATCGCATATCATGGTTTGGTTAATTCAATGAGAAAAATGTAAGGTGTATTATAAGGTTCCCTCACTTTTCACATGCATATTATGCATGCTATGCATACTTATATTCTGCTCACCTTATAATATAACTATATGCCATCATTTCGATGCAAATTTGTGCATATTGAACTCGGCTTCGCCTCATACAATATGCACTAATATGCATCTCAATGCTGTCCTATAGTTATATATTACATGGTCAGTGATCGCATAAAAGTTTCGCATCAGTTTTTAAACAGTTGTTCAAACCCATTAATAATAATAATCTATTATTATAATCGAACGAGGTAGTTATAAGTAGGAGCCTCCGCTTTCCATGAATAACTGACACAATTGGAGCTGAAATCCCGCGATTTTTTGCAGGGTGGTAAATAAAAGGAGTCTTCGTATTACATCGTTTTCCTTTTTTGCGTAAAGGCTTTAGATTTTCCGTTATTAATGCTCAAAGTTGGAAAAAGGGCCGCGAAAATCAAGATTGAGTTATAGGTTTGATTCACCAGTTGCGCGCGTTGCTATGGCTACATGGGCTAGCGCGCTCAAAACTGCACGTGCATTTTTACGAAGACTCTGCCATTTCTTTAATTGTGTATTTTGGAAACGTTTCAACAGGTTAAATTCATAATTTGCGTTTTCAATTAAATTTTCGGTAAAAAGTTTACGACAGAAGACTATTATCAGTATTTTAGGAGAGTAGGAGAAAAGGTAGGTAAGAATTGAACTTTTTGTTCCATTGGGCATTGTGAAAATCAGCGATAATTCTTTCATGTGAAGATATTAATTGTTTCGATGGTTTGCTGCGAGAATTCGACGGAATGTAGAAGTCATATTTACTCAAGTTAGAAGTGGGTTATAAACGGATAAAAATGCGAACAATTTTTATTTCAATGAGCTTGGATTCAAATTTGTTGCCCATGATCTATTCTCCGAATCGGAACTTTTGATTGGAAAACCACTGTTCTTCAGTTCTTCTTAATTACCAACTGTTTGCTCGAGGTAAATATGCAATCGTAATTTTTTTTATTTATTTTCAAAGCCTACGTGAATATTTCGCAATTTCGTTACGTTGCACCCCCACCCCCAGTAACAAAAGTTGCATCAATAACTTACTTAGTGTTAGATATCACATTTGACACTTCCAAACTTTAAAAAACGCAATTGATCATGTTTCAATTTCATACGTTTTACAAACATTTGTTTTTGTCATTAATTTCTATCATTCAATATTTATGAAATCTGCGACGTTGTGATCCATGAATTTTGAAAATACTGGTTTAAGAAACCAGGGTCCTGGTTAGGGCAATTATATGTTAGCATCCCATATCAATATCATAATTGATTGGTCGTCCCCAAGAAAATAATTGGTTCTCCTTTTTTACAGCAAGCGCATCCCCTGAATTGACAAAAAATACGTTCGATTTTTGACGAAATTAAACATTTTGTTTGCTCAAATTATTCCATAACTTGCTCAAATTATTCCATTATTCGAGTAAAAAATCACAAGATTACATTTCCGTTGAATTTTGCAGCTGTAGTCTGTACGTTAACTCCATATTGATACACTCATTTAATTAAGTATAGTTCCTTCACTGTAGTAATTAATTCAAACTATTAAATTTGTAGCAATTACATGATAGTCAAGATGTACCATATAAAGTATGTGTCATTCGGTATTTTTATCTATGAGATGATAATATGCTTCTTTTCTACATTCTTATCGAAATTATTTATAGAGTTGGTTTGAATTTGGTAAAATATAAAATAATGAACGGGTAGAATACTAGAATGTCGTTGCAAATTGATTAATATCGATTAGAATCAATCTACGATTAATTAGCTGTAGATTGAATTTTTATAAAATCATGCAATACCAGAACATACGATAATTATAACAACTGATCATAGACTCTGGACAATGAAATTATACTGCGCAATTAAGTAGTGTGAGTTTATCAAAAACGCATCAATTAAGTGACGCAGTTCTTGATACTAAGGTACACATTATAATACAGATCTCAGGCACTACTTATTCCTCTTATGAAAATTGATAGATGTTCCGGATTTAAATTTATTTGAATTATCGTATTGCACGTGGACTAAATTGATGACGTGAAAATTTTCATACAAATTGCAGAACGAACGACTGCTTGAAACGGCTTGAATACTTGAATGTTGCTGTTATGATAGTAATACAGATATATGCAAAATACAATCAAGTATATCATGTAGGTAGGTACATGTTAACTTTGGTAATATCATCGCATTCCTTTCTTTCTTGAATGATTTGCAACACACAGCTCTACAGTACTACAGTATCATGTTCTTCGATCTCCGATTCCCCGAAAATGAGATTTACTTTTCTTGCCCCCCATATGCAAAATAGTGACATGTGAGCTGAAGAACTAAAATTACAGAAGACCAAAATCTAATTACAGGATCATTGAATCTAAGGTTAACCTATGTTTTTCGTTCCGACAGCCCATTGGCCATTGCCAGTGTTCTCGAGCGGATCGGACTTTTCATTGGCCGTTGCCAGCGTTCTCCATTAAAGTATTAAAGTATCACTTTAACTGCTTTACATATAGAAACGTATAGGCGCTTTATATATCTGATGATGATGTAAACCCTGCGAATAGGCAGTTCAAAGTCAAGGACCTACAACATTGCGTTATAATAATTACAGCAATTTATCCGCCTATTTCTCCCATGTGCATTACGCATATTAGAGTAAGACAAGAATCATCGCGAGAGTTAGATTATGTGCCTAATGTTTAGTTCTAGTTATCTCAGCGGAAATTCAACGAAAACTGTTAAAAAGTTCTTGTGTCAAAATTTTTAAAATTTGACATATTTGGTCGTCCCCATATGGTCTTCCGTTCTCAATGATATTGATTAGGGGTTAGCATTGTGGTACTCTATAGCCAGCATTGAAATGGTCGGGTGTCCTGTGACCTAGAAGGCCCAACGGGCCTTCTAGTCATTAATATAAAGGAAAGAGGGGAATTGCTCAGTGGCCCCCAGATTTGAACTAATAACTGAACCAAATGGAGTTGAAACGCCGCAATTTTTGCAGGGTGGTAGAAAAGTGGATTTCGGTGTCGACGATCATTTAACATATCGCATTAAGGCTATCCTTTTTTTCGTAATTAACGTCCAAAGTTGGAAAAAAGCGTCGCGAAAAACAAGGTTGAGAATTGCTCTTAATTCGGCTCAATTCACCAGTTGCGCACGTTGCTATGCGACGCGCAAGGTGCACGACGCACGTGCACGCGCGCACCACTTTCACGATGCGATTGCCATTTCGTTTTTTGCTCTTTTTGAAACGTTTCAACTGTTGAAAATCACAACTTACGTTCTGAAAGGAATTTTCGAGTTTGGTAAAAAGTTTGCGGCCGAAGATTTATCAACCTTTCCTAAGAGACTAAAACGTCAAGAAAATTAAAGGTTTGGACATTTTATTCAAATACTTAGCACTTTTGGTGTTAATTAAATTGGTGATAATCTTTCGTCATTATAATTGTAGGGGTATGCTGGGAGGTTCCCGAGAAGAAAAATCATTGAAAATAACACTGGTGTCTTCTGTAACTCACACTAGCTGGCGCCTCAAACTGATGTCAACTATTCATCAAACTGGTGTCAACTATGAATGACAAATATGTCAACTATACCTCACACCGGTGTCAACTGTCAACTATACCTCACACTGAGCCGCTAAAACATCACATTGGTGTCCACTATACCTCATACTGGTGTCAACTTTACTTCATAATGGTGTCAACCATACCTCACACTGGTGTCAACTATACCTCACACTGGTGTCAAATATAACTCATACCAGCTTTTTTTACTGTAAATTGCACTGTTGTCAACCATCCCTCACACTCACACACTCACAGTGGTTTCAAATAATTTTAATACTTTACCTCAGTAGCTCACACTGGTTTCAACTATCATACCTCACCCAGAAACTGTTATCAGGGATGTGTTCACTGGTGTCATCCTTATCAATACTTCGTATTGTTCTCAAATGTCGGTTATAATATATTTTATCGGTCATACTGGTGTCATTGATCCGCCAAAGACACGCCTTACCTCTAAAATAAATAACCCTATGAACGGCAAATTGGTCGGTCTCCCATATAAACAAGAGCCTTCATTATCTATGACCATGACGTCACTCGGAAAAATATAATCAGGCGCATCTAGCGCTTTAAGGATTTGGGTTAGGATCATGGTTAGGGTCAGAATTTGTTAGGTTTAGGGTAAGGATCAAGTTAGGGCGGTCGTTAGGATAAGGTTTAGGCTTAGGATACAAAAATATTGAGGTTTAGATATGTGACGTCAGTCAACGCGCTTTACATATATTGGGAGACCTCCCGTAAAATTGCTCCAGATAACGAGAAGTTCCATAGAACGTTAACTTTTCAAAATTTCGATTCTATAATTCGTCCAATTGACCGTACGTCCAATTGAATATACATTGAAATAAAGAGAAAACCCAACGGGTTTTCTCGTCTTATATATAAAGTAAAGTCACACGTGAATAATGTTTGTCTGTGCCGCCGTATACAATTAAATTTGAGCTTGCCAAGAAAATATCAAGAGAAAGGAAGGCAAAAGGGAGAAAAGAGGTACCGTTGCTATGGAAACCAATTTTTACGCACGTGCAAATTATAATCAGTTCTATGCGAGTGCTTTCTATTACGTTACTACTGTTGTAAATGCTGTGCTGTAGTTTTTGAAAATTTTATATTACTGTATTCTTTTTACTTCAAATTCAAGATCTCAAGATGAAGAATGGACATAAATCGAATAACGGAGGATGTTTCAGATGGTTTGTTTTGATAAAACTGTGGCAGAGATCGGTCAATAATCAATGCTGAGTCGGTGATAACAGTAGTAAATGTAGTTTTAAAATTGACAGTCAAGAGCAATTGAAGGTTAACAAAAGTTTAGAATTTAATCGAGTCAAATAGAGTTGATCGAATCACTGCAACTTTGTACTGTGTTTTATAGATTACAATAGGAGTAGCAGATTACGATGACCATAAGACCATAGCTTCCGACCTTTGGAAATCCGTTCGGAGGGCAGTTTTTTGCCCAAGAAGGAGGGCAAATGAACGCAAAAAGAGGGCAATATTCTACAAAATAGTGGCGACCTATTTTTTTTTGGAACCGTCTCAAAAATGCAATCCGAGATAGAAGATAGTGCTTATTAGGTGTATTTTCACAATCATGGGTGTATTTCTGCAACTTTAGGTGTATTTTAGGTGAATTCAGTAAAGTGTATTTGCAAAATCAATCCGAGATAGTGCCACAAGCTGAAATTGCACCAGAGACCCTTCTCAATGGTCCCGTCAATGATATCTCAGAGTCGTACTTCGACAAGATTGACGAGGATATGATCCTCCGAGCAACAAAGCTGACGAACGGAGCAGCCGGACCTTCGCAAACTGATGGGCTGTTCTTCCGATACATATTAACCCACAAAAACTTCAACAATGTGGGGATGCGTCTCAGAGAAGAAATGGCCCAGTTTGCAAAATTGATTGCCACTCGCTGTTACAGCCCTTCCATACTTGACTCCTACGTCAACTCTCGACTGATACCCTTGGACAAATGTCCGGGTGTTCGCCCAATTGGAGTTGGAGAAACTTTTCGACGCATTGTGGGAAAAGCACTGAGCTGGGTACTGAAACAAGACATCCAGGAAGCTGCAGGTCCCTTGCAAGTTTGCACCGGGATTAAAAGTGGATCAGAAGCAGCTGTTCATTTCATGCGTGAGCAGTTCGAGCTACAGTGAACTGAAGCAGTTATACTTGTCGATGCCGCTAATGCTTTCAACTCCGTCAATAGAAAAGCTCTTCTCCACAACATTCGGATATTATTGTTGTAGGATCTATACACGGCGTGTATGTAAGTATGTAGCAGGGCCAGGGTACAGCTACTGGCATTATACATTAGTACATCAATTATGGTACATGTAGAGGCTAGTTAGTTATTTGGTTAATCGCCTCATATTGGTAACATATTATCACGGATGAGCCCTGCATACATTATTAATTAAATATTATAGATTAAATCGTTATCTTAAGTAGCGTGTGTGGCATATCATGCCAGATGCAGATTAAACACTGATAAGGGCGAGAGCAGGAGTACTCGCTTATTATTGGCTAATGAGTATCACGTGACCAATTTTAATGTGTTCAATTGGATAGTTCTCGTTTTGGAGCTGGAGATTTGCTCAGCTTTAGCTTGCTTTAATCGGGATTTAGCTTTTCCTAAGGATTTTAACCACGTGACCCTAACGCGTTACTACCGCGTTAAGGGAGATAAGGATTAGTTCAAAAGAAGCGTTTTTAAGTTTTTAATGGGATTAATCACTCTTTGCTTTGTTTACACAGTTGAAGGAAATAGGAACTCAAATATCTTGAGACCTCCTAAAGTAGTCTACTCAAACATCTTGAGCTAGTCTACTCGTGTCTGAAGGAAAGGAACTCAAACATCTTGAGATATCCTGTTCGTTACTCAAATATTTTGAGTTAACCGGAACTCGCCCTTCAGACACCTCATACCTACTCATCCCCCGGCATAGTATACCTAGTGTGTTATCGTGTGCTGTAATTAATATATTATTCCTTCATTGAAATCTCGTCTCGTTCTTAGAGTCCTAACATTTTGGTAAGCCCCCTTAGACCGCTCGTGTCACTTGACCAACACAGTAGTCTAAACATCCCTAACACCATCAGACACCTGTCTTACACACTTACCTACCGAGCTTCTAACATAGTTAGTTCCTCACATAAGTAGTTTCTTACATAATCGAAATCGTACCATCAGATTCAATATTCGAAAGATACAAGATTCGTTTCCTCGTTCATGTACAAAGGAAAACAGAACCATTTTAAGAGAATGATAATGGGCTGTAAGACTAGTTCAGGTCACCTTACCAGGGCTATCATGATGCTGTTAGCTAATATGCCTATCGAACATGTGGCTTATTTTGTGGATGACATATTATTATTTACTAGAGATGTGCATTCGCACATAGATTTACTAACCATACTTTTCAGCCGCATTGCCCAGGGGGGCATGAAACTTACACCTAAAAAGTGTCAGTTCCTAAGGGAGGAAGTAGTTTATACCGGGGTAACACTCACTTCGGAAGGTATGAAAGTGAATGACGATCGTATAGAGGCAATTACTAAACTTCAGCCTCCTACGAATAAACCTGAACTCCAGAGTGTCATGGGAATATTCAACTACAGTAAGAAATTCATAAAGGGTTACAGTGATATAGCTAGGCCCCTCTACACTCTTCTTAGGAAACATAATAGCTTCGTGTGGTCTGAGAAATGCCAGAGGGCATTTGATGGGTTGAAGGAGGCTATGGTGACGGCTCCTGTATTAGCATTCCCGGATGTGGAGGACCCACACTCGAGTTATGAGGTACAGTTGGATGGGAGCAAGTGGGCTTACGGTGCTACATTAACACAGCTCATTAAAGGTAAGAGGCGTGTTGTAGCCTATTTTTCTCGCAAAATTCAAGAGCACAAAAAGATTTGGCCCCAGACCCAGCTAGAATTTGAGACACTCTATCAAACGCTTAAATATTTTAAGATGTATTTGAAAGGAGTGAAACATTTCCGGGTCATAACTGATTGCCTTCCCTTGTTGAATATTACGACCATATTTTCTAAAATGTCCACATCGATTATAAGGAAGTTGCAGGAGTTAGCGAATTACAGATTCACAATTTCGCACGTGAGTGGTAAGGAAAATAATTGTGCTGACGCGTTGAGCAGGTACAGTTATCAATCCTTTAATAGGTCGAATAATAGGAACAAGGATTTTCCTAACTGAACAAGGATTTTCTCTAAGACCAACAAGTTGTCATCGAGGGAAGGTGAACTCAAAATAGTATCAAAAGCGGTCGATGAAACCGTGAATAACCATTATTCCATTAAACACCCCCAATATCTTAGATGCAGGGAGATACCGGAAATGAAGGAAGCTACTACTAATACTTCACCGGAGAATTGGGATGGCGGCAACTCCCAATTAGTTCTTACAGACGCACCGGGCAATACTGGAAGTTCCAGTGAAACAGAGTCTCAGCAGGTACATGAAGCTGAAGACAGTATAATTCCCACGTATCTTTTTGAATATGATAATGATACACCATGCTATATTCGCTTTGTAACAGTAGACAGTGTACAAGAGAACTGCAATTGCAGCCTAGAGTTAACATGTAACAGTAGCAAGAGTGGCAGTGTTCTGAGTAATGGGCCGAGTGAAGATCATAACTTAGAAAACAGAATTAGTATCAATTCTATTAGTACTTCTAATAGTGATAATAACAGTAATTCTCGCCCCTATTCTGACCAGCGACTGTCGCGTAGCAGCATAAGGATTGCCCAGGAGGAAGATGATATAATTTCCAAGGTAATGGAATGGGTTAAAAAGGGGGAGAACCCAAGTCAGTTCAGGCAAATAGATGCCCACCTACATTACTTAGTTATTGGAAACAGTTTTCCTTACTTACCTTAGAAAAAGGATTACTTAGGCGTAAGTGGCACGACACAGCGAATTCCTCGGAAGATAGGGACCTCATCGTAGTACCTGAGTCCCTCCAAGAAGTGGTTATGGATAAGGTCCATGCGGGCGAGTCATGTCATGCAGGAGTAGCTAACACCCTGGAACTATGCCGTCGCAATTTCTACTGGCCTAAGATGGGGGAATGTATCAAACTATGGGTTGGAGCTTGTTATAAATGTGCTGAAACTAAGGCTCCTACTAGATATGCTAAGGCCCCCCTCCAACACATACTGTTTCATGCATTTAACGACGCAATCGCAATAGATCACATTGAACCTCAAAAGGTGGGTATTACCAAACGGGGAAATAAGTTTATACTCTCTATCACCGATTGTTGGAGTAATTACATGGTAGCACTTCCGACCAGAACCCAGAAAGCGGAGGAGAGCATATCCCTAATCCGGAGGCATTGGACAGAAAGGTTTGGTATGCCTCACGAAATAATGTCAGATAATCACCCATCTTTTAAATCTAAGTTCTTCAAGACAATATTAGCAGCGTTTGACTGTAAGCGCACACATGGTCAACCTTATGTTAGCAGAACCACTGGTAGGGCAGAGCGCAGCAACTCAGCAATAGGCGAATTAATATGGCTATGTGGACAGCACTCCCGGAAAGGTGTTATAAGGACTGGGACTTATACTTGGGTAGGGTAGTATTTTCCTTAAACTGTCTGAAAAATAGACATACGGGCTACAGCAGTAATTTCCTTGTGTTCGGAAAAGAGCTGAATACCCCGTTGAGTATGTTGGCGGAGACTCGAAAGGATTTCGAGCTGGAACCCGTAAAAATAGGTGAATATGATGCCAAAGCATGGGAAATTTACAAAAATTGTAGGGAAATTACACGTAAAGTAAGACAGAATGCTGAGGCTGATTTCTGCTATTCACAGCGCTACCATGATAAAAATCTAAAAGGGCCATATTTCGAAGGAGGCGAGGAAGTGTATATCCCGATACAGTGTCCTACACATAAGTTCGGTCCTCGTTGGGTAGGTCCTTACAAGATCGAGAGGAAAGTGAATGAACATTTGTATGGAGTGACACTTCCTGATGGTAGCGAGAAAATATGTAACATTAGTAAGTTAAAGAGGTACATGAGAAATAGGTATTCGCCTGAAGTACAGAACGTTTCCAAAAGCAACTGTAGTACCTCAGAACATCGGGTTACACCTGTATCACCACCCACATCGGATACCGACAGCGACTCAGATAACGAGCTGGAGTTTGTTGGGCTTCCCAACAAATCCCAATTACAACCCCGGAAAACTCCCAACCGAGTCGTTTTATTCCCACAGCAAGTGTCTAAGGAACCCGCTACCATTTCAACTTCCGATTCATTTCCAGGAGGTGATCAATCAATTCCTATTACTAGTACTCCTAGGGGGAGTACCAACATGTCACCTCAGGCAGAGCCTGCCAGAAGTGGTACACCTGTACCTAATGTTAGTTTACCTGATACTAGTGTAAGTAATCATACTACGCAATCAGAGTACCATTCAATGAACAGTCAAGATAATTCACTCTCTCCGGTTAATTTGAATTCCCCAAGTACACCGTCGGACGACACAGTCGTACATACCCCACCTAGAAGGAGCACCAGAGAGAGGAAGGCTCCCGACCGATATGGGTTTGGACAAGTTAGGAGGATTGTTCCAGACATCACCCACACCCATGTTACACCAGCTAAGGAGAGTCTTACCCAATATTTATTGAGTTGTGCAAGGGGACTAAAACATAGCCCAGTCCAGTCACCAGAACTGGATTAAGTGTGATTATTAGCATATAATACTAGGTACCTGTTATCCTGGCTCCTGATTACTTACCATGATGCTTCTTCTTAAATGAGATTCCTTAGTACGCAACTTGATACCCTCCCCCTTCAGATGAGAGAAGTGGAAGCAGAACCAGCCCTCCCAGATTCATACGTCGAATATGAGAAGATGCGGCTCCAAGCGAAGTTGGAGCAGACAGAAAGGGCGCTGGAGGAGATGAAGAAGAAGCGGAGGAAGCGGAGGAGGACAGCTCACGTGGAGGAAGAGCTCCCGGACCCGAAGAGGAGGGTCGAGTGTGTTAAGTTGCCCGATTGGGACAACTTAAAGTTGCCAACCTTTGCCCCAACGGTGGGAGGATTCAACCTCTTCAAGGAGAAGAAGGATTTGGCAGAGGAAGTCAAGGAGGGCGTTGACCGGGCTGTGACTCAGTTCATCGAGGACCAGGACATGCCAGCCCTTATCAAGGAATTGAATCGGTACAAGGGGCACTGTTTCTTGGCCGTGAATGAGCTGGCGAGGCAGAAGAAGAACAGGGGTGAGGTGAAAACCGGAAACAGTTTCAAGGCCTTCCGGTTCAATAACCGAACACTGGTTAAGATGCGGTTTCACGCAGCAACGGTGAGGCTGGTTACCTTGCAACCCCATTCTCCAGTGCAAAACATCCAAGTTGCATTAAATGATATTATATAATCCTTCCGCAACTTGGAGGGTACTTTTTGATAATTACCTTTACCCCCCTTCCTGTGTCCATCATTGCTTACAAGCCCTTACTATTATTGACACGTAAATAATGTTCTAGAAGCTTCCAAGTTGCATACACTATCATCTTCAGCCTCTTATCTGAGGAAGCTGCATCCTTGAGTTTTTCTCAGACGTAGCCTGTCAACTTGAATCGATAGGTTGATCATATTACAGCAGCTCTATCATTCAAGATTATAGCACGTAGACTTGCGAGTAAAATACGCAGCTGTGCTTCATTATGCTTGGTTATAGAAAATTCAACGTGGTTCCATAAATAACTACAGTATTAGTTATTAACTATAACCAATACCTTAGTACAGGAAATTAAGAACTCCGAAAATTAAGAAGGCACAATATTACGCAGCACCAAATTAAGCATTTTTCGTGACCCCAGTGCTTAATTTTATGCTACTTAATTTAATGCTTTCTTAATTTCCTGCACGTAATTAATTCGAGTTAAATTTCGGCAGCAAGAATGAGATCATTTTCATTTAATAAGTAACAAAATTTTGTTATTAAGTACATATTAATGATCCATTGGGCTTCTTAAGTTCTTAATCACAAATTTGAATGTTTGAGAACGGATCTAGTAGCTAGTCTACTGATGGATTCCTACACTCCTGAATCGCTCTGAGAATACCAGCTCCCTTTCACCCATTGATTATTATCTTCCTTGCTTCATTCTGTTTTAAAGAAACCATAAGACTTGGAGATTGCTCGTGCGTATAAGGGCTTGAGCTTACTTAATCAGAGTATATCTACTTTAGTATCTGCAATATCCATGGTACTGGTAGGAAAATTGGCAACGATTTCTGCAAGAGAACTTGAAAAATATGTCGAAAATTCCTTTTGCTCAAAAAACTTCAAAGATTTGTTCACAGTGAGATCTAGAGTGAAATTCTTTGAGATTTGACTATCACGATATTAAGTGATGAAGCAAGCTGACTATCCTTAATGGATAACTGGTGTATCACTACTGCTGACTGCATCACATTTCTTTGTCTGATTATCTCATGACATGGTTAAATATGCGCGGTGCACGTTTTGATTTGATTCTGAAATAAATTAAGAACGCATATAATGTCGGACCATTTAATTAAGAAAGCACATTACTAAGTCACATCAAATTAAGCATTTTTGGCGGTTGGAGTGCTTAATTTTCTGCTTACTTAATTTCATGTACTAAGGTATTTTCAACCCTCTAACCCCCCTTTCTTCTCTAGCAAGATGGATAGCGCTATTGACCTTCTTCATCTTCTAAAGAGTTACTCAAAGGTGGTTAAGAAACTGGTCTTGGCTCAGAACAGGATAACGATGCTGGAAAAGGAGTAGCGCCGAGACCGGAGATATGCCAGGGGGCTGGAGAGGCAGCTTGAGAAAGTCGAAGCTGAAAGAGACAGTTATAAGCAGCTAGGCGAAGCTGTTCCATGCATGACAAACCCCTACCTCTCATGGGAAGTCATGACGCATCAGATGCCCGTCCCGGAGGCCGAGGAGCAGGTCCCGATGGAGGGCATGGAGCCAGCCCCCTCCCCCTCATCACCCTCCGTGGTGGCTGCTAGCCCCCCGCCCCCAGAACCCCTCCCCAGAACCCCCCACCTCTCTTTTGGCCGAGGAATGAGGAAAAGCTGAGAAGATGTTTTCGTTTTGATTTAATTTATTAGTTGTTTTATAAAGTTTTATAAAGTACGTGTTTTATTATGCGTGTTTATTTCATGATGATATGAAAATTTTAGTTTTAAATGATAAAATTTTCAAAAGAAAAATGCCCGGGGGAGATGTTGTAGGATCTATACACGGCGTGTATGTAGCAGGGCCAGGGTACAGCTACTGGCATTATACATTAGTACATCAATTATGGTACATGTAGAGGCTAGTTAGTTATTTGGTTAATCGCCTCATATTGGTAACATATTATCACGGATGAGCCCTACATACATTATTAATTAAGGGGACACAGAAGAAAATTTTTTTGCTGGTGCCATCATGCCGCCTTAGATGTAGTCGTGTTAGGCATATAAAAATATGAAAATTACCCGATTTTGAGACATAACTGAGATGACGCAGGTAGCGACGAGTCGCCAATCAGAACAACGTTCCTGTTAGAAAAACGACAAAAGAGTCAAAATTTCTCTTAAAACTTGCATGGAATCAATAGAGGAAAGTCTCAGCTATCCAGAGATATAAGGATCATCTGGGAACTCCAATCACAACGTTCGCAATGTCTCATTATGTACAAATGTTGAAAAACGTCGAGTTCCAATTGCGCGTGAACATTGATTGATTGACGAGCTTGTGAGGCCTAATTCAAAAAAAAGAAGATGGACTTTCAGTGTAGAATAGATTTATCTAGGCATTACAAAAAACCCATGTCGATAGCTCAAAAAATGTAGGAGCCTTAGGGATTGCCAGTCAATTGTTGGAAAAAGCACACAGTTGTGCTATTTCGTGGGGTGGACAAGCGTGGGGTGGACAACGCGCGCGCGCAATTTGAAACGCCAGACTCTTGTTTGCCAAAATAGCGAGAGACGCTTGTCCACCCCACCGTCGTTAACAGTGATACCATTTCAGATTTCCTGCAACTGTGGCAACCGGCAGTGATTCGATAAGGAGCAACAAACTTATTCTTGTTTCAACAGTAGTACTGGTGACATTGACAATGAGTATAAAATCGAAGTAGATGCTTTTTGTCAATTTCATTTTTAAGTTATGTTATCAATGACTACTAACAGGTTATTATATTATAATATGCGCATATACAGCACACGTCATCACTGGATGGTGATGCAGTGTACCTACTTAGATTTAGAATGTAATGTACACCCTTTAGAACATTGAACAGTGTGGCGGTACTTCAGTACAACATTCATATTTTTTCACAAAACTCAATAGCAGGGCAGTTAATCTCGTGATTGTACACAACTGAACAGTGTGGCACGATGTACAACATTCATGTTTTTCACAAAACTCAAAGTAACTATTTTCAGGCAGGGGTGCCGATGAGCCAATGGGACTTCAACAGCAACGCGGTGATGAAGGTACATTCAAGGCATTTCACATGAATAAGATTACGTACAGAGCAGGCTATAGGTACAATACACTCTATATAAGGTGAGCAAATGTATATCTATATATACAAGCATGCTGATCACATGGTTTTATCCCGCATATCATAGGTATATACATCCATAGCAACCACATGAGTTCCCATAGCAACCGACCTAAAAATGGAAGATTTTTGGTATTTTTGACATTTAGATCTAGGCCACATTTTCTGTTTTGATTACTCATCATACAGGATAGATATTTCGATTTTGTGAAAAGTTTCAGCAATCATGACCATTCAATGCTGAATTTCGAGATTTTCAGGTTGCTATTCACTTTCTTAGCAACCACACGAGTTTCCATAGCAACCGGATTTAAAATTCAAGGATTTTCACTAATTAATTAAATAAGTCCCAAATTCCACCCAAGAAGACTACATCGAACATGCATTGAACCCCTATTGAGCTAGATTAACTGTATTTGAACATTTTGTATTGTCTACTACCCTTTCTATCAACAATAGCATTGAAATGAATGGCAATTAGCGAGTTTTATTTCTTAAAGAAACCCAGATTTTTCCATTTTGAGTTCGGTTGCTATGGAAACTTGTGTGGTTGCTATGAAAGTCTGAATAACCTGCAATCCTGGCAATCCTAGCTGGGCAACATTATTTGTTAAAGCAACCATGAAATTTCAGAATTTAACGACTTTAAAATTAGGTGTGCAGCTACAATTTTACTGTTACATCAGTCAGTTTTCAAAAATGGAGAGTGAAACGTGCAATCATAGTTTGCTACTCACTGTATCATCAGTATGCAATGCATAAAAATTTTATTCTTAGCACTAGTCAGGATTAGAAACACTGGTACCTATTTCACGTTGGTATCATTCATATTATGATATTACACCTTCTCGCTTTTAATAATTACTACAGCTGAAGGATATGCGTAGTCTATCTACTTCCCTCATAATATCCAGCATATATCCAGAATTCCATGGACCATGCAAATCGCAACGATAAAAACCCAACTTAAAATATTTTTTCAGAGGATTGGCAGTTTTAAATGGATTTTAGCAATCCTGACATGATCCTGGTTGCACCTGATTAGATTATTGTGAGGGGTGAGCTGTCAAAAACACTACAAGAGCAGCAACTTGCAAGATTTCTAAATGTGGTTGCACTTCAGTCGGAAATGATCTGATTTTTTGTCATTGAATTAATTTTAACAAAAACAAAAACCAATTAGAAATAAAAACCAGGAGCAATCTAATATTCGTATTCAAGATACAGCATTGCATTTTCAATATTAAATCACATCAAATATTCAGCCTGAAATTTGTTTTTTCGAACTCCTGTGTATGAGTAAAGACGTTTTGACTCGCTTATCAAACAAAAAATCTAGCTTCCATTTTTTTAGATAGTAATATATCAAACGACAGCCTTTTAGCTGATTATATTTGTTAGTTATTAAGTTATAAGCCTGACACACAATTGATCTTTGAAACATGAACATTTACTTTTACAATTCATCAATTGGTTGAGTAAAAGAATAGTGAGCAGTGAGTAAGTGATTCAAATTTTTGTCTGTCAGGTGGAAATAATCATGAATTACATAATGTGTAGCCTACTCGGAGCTTCTGAATCAAAAAATTAGAGATTTTTGAATGAAACACGCTGTTTAAATCTCGGATATTTTCTTGCTCAAATGAAGGAAAACCCTGCAAAATTATACATTTTTAAAATAGCACCGGCCCCTGGCAATTGCTGGGGGTTGCGCCCCCACCCCTTAAAGAAAATATTTTTCCTTTTGAGTTCGGGCACCTCGCTCTCAACCAAAAGCTACCGTGCTCGCTTCGCTCGCACAGGATTGGCAACCAGCCTAACCTTTATTCCAACCGGGGACTGGTCATGATTACTGAAACTTTTCACAAAATCGAAATATCTATCCTGTATGATGAGTTATCAAAACAGAAAATGTGGCTTAGATCTAAATGTCAAGAATGCCAAAAATCTTCAATTTTTAGGTCGCTTGCTATGGGAACCCGTGTGGTTGCTATGGATGTCATAACAACCTAGAAATCTCAGCATTCGCCATTCTTTGGTTATATTTAAAGAATATTTTTACAGAATCGAAATATCGGCTGTATTTTTCGAATGATCAAAAAAGTAAAAGGGGTCAAGACTTTTGGCGCACCCTGTGATATATATCACATAATACATGGTTTAAATATATTATGGACCAATTCTATATCAGGTAAACTGGTAGGCGATGGCAGAATGTCTGCATGTACAATTATACACACAGTGCTGGTCACATGGTACAATCGTGGTACTGACTTCAAAAGTGTGTAGTGTGTACGTCATCAATGCTTCAATGGATGGCGATGCAATGAACATGATGTATCTTTTACAGTGACAATTTAAAAAATGTTTCAGTACTTCAGAACAACATTCACGCTGTACACAAACCACAACATTATATTGCATTTTGATCTCACATTGATTTCGAACACTTTTGTTCATTTCGTACCCTTAAATTTAGAAATTTTCTTTAAGTGTTAAAGTTGGTCTGTCGTTAATCCGTTGATTTGCACCTTTCAGAAATACTGTAGTAATTATTTATTTAATTAATAAACGGACAGCATTAAGTTGTTTATTGCCATTTTTGCTTTATATTCGTAGAACTTCCAGCCATTCTTTGTAAAATGTTAATCGTTGTATCAAGTCCATTTTGATATATATCGTTATCAAATGCATTTCATGAAGTGTTGATTCTGGGCATGTGATAGATGTAATAATCTTCCGTTAAATTTCGCACGTCAGTCACATTTATATTTGATACCTATCTAACTACAAACTACAGGGCCGATCAAGTGCTTTTTAATAATACCGAGTTGACGGGGTGAAAGGGTAACATTTAAAAAGCACGATGAACCCAGAAAAAATTTAACGCAATTTGAATATCTGCGTTAAAATCTGCGAGTGCAACTTATCAAAAATGGGCCGAATTTCATTGATAAAATTGGTAGCATTTTGGTTAGAAATGGCACAAATGGGAGTCAGTAGGGGTTCACCATGGGGTCAGTGGGAGTTCACTAGGGGTCAGTAGGGGGTCTATATTGGTTCATTTCAAGATAGATTTTGAAGTTCAAATCGATAAAAAATGGGTTCAAGAGGTTTGTACGATCAAATTGTGATGTGATCCATGTATACAATCACGAGGAAAATAACATATTATATTGTGATTTGTCTGAAGCGTGAATGTTGGATTGAAAGATTGAAGTACCGAAACAGTTATTTCAAAATTTTTAGTTCTTTCTGAGTAGACTCAATTAGAAGCAGTTTTCAAATTACTCGAGCTTCATTAAACTGCTTATAATTGAGTCAACTCAGAAAGCATTAAAAATTTTGAAATATCAGTTATCATGATACTCAGAAACAGCGCACTGCTACTAAAGTATATAAAGTAGGTACTAAGCTACTACGTGCACCGAAACATGTACTGTAACTCTGTAAATGTCCTGTACCAATTCTATTCTTTCATTACATCACCATCCATTTTTGACGTACACACTACACACCACTGCCTCAAATGTATCACCTGATAATATCATGCGACCGGCAATGTGTAGCGTGTATATAATTGTAAATGCAGACATTCTGCCATCTCCTACCAGTTTACCCATATGAAATTGGTCCATATATTTACATAGTATATAATGTGATCTATATTATATACCTACGATATGCGGGACAGAACCATGTGATCAGCATGCTTGTATATAGATATACATTTGCTCACCTTAATATAGAGTGTATTGTATAGCCTGCTCTGTACGTAATCTTATTCATGTGAAAAGCCTTGAATGTACCTTCATCACCGCGTTGCTGTTGAAGTCCCATTGGCTCATCGGCACCCCTGCCTGAAAATGTTACTTTAGTTGTGTACAATCACGAGATTAACACCCTGCTATTAAGTTTTGTGAAAAACATGAATGTTGTACTGAAGTACCGCCACACTGTTCAATGTTCTAAAGGGTGTACATTACATTCTAAATCTAAGTAGGTACACTGCATCACCATCCAGTGATGACGTGTGCTGTATATGCGCATATTATAATATAACTAGCAGGCCCGTTGGGCCTGCAAATACACAGCTCACATGAATGTTGTACTGAAGTACCGCCACACTGTTCAATGTTCTAAAGGGTGTACATTACATTCTAAATCTAAGTAGGTACACTGCATCACCATCCAGTGATGACGTGTGCTGTATATGCGCATATTATAATATAATAACCTGTTAGTAGTCATTGATAACATAACTTAAAAATGAAATTGACAAAAAGCATCTACTTCGATTTTATACTCATTGTCAATGTCACCAGTACTACTGTTGAAACAAGAATAAGTTTGTTGCTCCTTATCGAATCACTGCCGGTTGCCACAGTTGCAGGAAATCTGAAATGGTATCACAGTTAACGACGGTGGGGTGGACAAGCGTCTCTCGCTATTTTGGCAAACAAGAGTCTGGCGTTTCAAATTGCGCGCGCGCGTTGTCCACCCCACGCTTGTCCACCCCACGAAATAGCACAACTGTGTGCTTTTTTCCAACAATTGACTGGCAATCCCTAAGGCTCCTACATTTTTTGAGCTATCGACATGGGGTTTTTTGTAATGCCTAGATAAATCTATTCTACACTGAAAGTCCATCTTCTTTTTTTGAATTAGGCCTCACAAGCTCGTCAATCAATCAATGTTCACGCGCAATTGGAACTCGACGTTTTTCAACATGTGTACATAATGAGACATTGCGAACGTTGTGATTGGAGTTCCCAGATGATCCTTATATCTCTGGATAGCTGAGACTTTCCTCTATTGATTCCATGCAAGTTTTAAGAGAAATTTTGACTCTTTTGTCGTTTTTCTAACAGGAACGTTGTTCTGATTGGCGTTTTCCCATAACCTGCGCACAAAGTACTAGCAAAGGTGTCCACCCCACGTGCGCAGGGTGATAAACATATGGTCTAAAATGCTCAGGAACAAAGTTACTGTATAGGCCAAAAACTGATTTTAAAGCCAAAAAATAGGCCCTATCTAAGTCCAGGAAGCTCTTAGGGACTCGGATTTTGGCTCAAAATGTTCCTAGCGGCCATATTTGTATTCTATTGTCGGGCGAAATTTTGCCTAAAACGTTCAGGAACAGAGTTATGGCCCAAAAACTATTCAAAATGAAAACAACAATAACCAACGTAACAAAGGGTTGTCAGTTTTTGGGCCATAACCCTGTTCCTGAACGTTTTAGGCAAAATTTCGCCTGACAATAGAATAAAAATATGGCCGATAGGAACATTTTGAGCCAAAATTCGAGTCCCTAAGAGCTTCCTGGACTTAGATAGGGCCTATTTTTTGGCTTTAAAATCAGTTTTTGGCCTATAACTTTGTTCCTGAGCATTTTAGACCATATTATGTTTATTAACAAGTCATATATAAACATGATGTTTCCGCTCATTTTACGCCCAAAACGAAGTCTCTACGACCTTCCTGGACCGAGATACGAAATTATGGCCATTTTGGCGTCTTCCTCGAGTCTGGGCACTCAAATCTTGAGAAGCTCCCATAAATTGCTGTGATAATGCTCAAAAAAGTGTTACTCCGACGTAAAATGACCCAAAAAATCGTTTCCTGTTAGTTTCGGCATCTCAAACTAAATGGTTTTCAAGATAATTCCAGTTTTAGGAGCTCAAATCGTAAAACATAACTTTTTGAATTGCCAGTTTGACCATGATGCATATTATCTTAGCCAATGAGACTCGACTATGTTTCATAAAAATAGTTTAACTAAGACATATCCAACGGGCAGCATGGGAATAGCCTTAATTTTTGGTCCAGAGACATAAATATGGTCAAAAACCGCAAAAAACGCCAAAAACGGCATTTTTGAAGGCCATCCGAGATTATCTCGTTACTGTGACCACATTTTTCACGTGCGAGGGCTGATTTTTTCACCAAATTCTTTTCCACGTCTAATTGAACTAACTTCCGAAGGACAACCTTATATCTTGCCCCAAACGCCTTTGAGACCATTTCAAAGATGGGAACTTCAAAAAATCACTAAATTGGCCGGGAAAAATTCAGTTTTTGAGATAAAGCAAAATCCTTTTGAGGGAAGTTAGATGGTCAGGTGAAGTAAAATTCCTCCAAGTTTTGTGGTCGGGGAACTTTCCTAACACGTACAATTGCCAAAAACGTCGTTTTTTGCTGAAAACTTTAATAACGAATAAAAATTTTTAGTCATCTCAGTTATGTCTCAAAATCGGGTAATTTTTATATTTTTATATGCCTAACACGACTACTTAGGCGGCATGATGGCACCAGCAAAAAAAATTTTTTCTGTGTCCCCTTAAATATAACAAGAATTGCGCCAGCCGGTACATAATACATTTTTAGTTCGTTGTTCACAAATGCAGGCGCTTAATTTCCCTCTCCTATGTGCTTGATTTCAAGCGCGCATGCACGTGGGCGGATCGGTACGGATGCACGTGGCAAATTCTATGCGCGCGCAATCACCACAACTCGTACAACTCTTGTTTTGTTGCGCGCTGTTTCCAGTTTCATAACCACGGGGTCCATTTTTGTTACGCGTTACATTTTCTTTGCTGTTGATATCAAGCCGTCGCACTTCATGGTTATTATTGCATTCCGCCTCCGTTAGCATGAATCAAAAAGTCGATAATCACGAAATGATGGGCAGGTACTGGAATGAAAAAGATTGCAGATTTGAATATGATAATTGCGGGGAAAACTTCTACTCAATTCCTTGGACCAATCATCATGATTAGATCCATCGCCGCATATAAATCATAAATTCATTGTCAGTTAGATGCTCAAGCCGAAAAAAGACCAAATGTTTCAAACTCCAATCAAAACCGTGAAAATTGATAAATATTTTGAATTCATTATTTTAGCGTTAAAAGATTTGATGAAATCGATCTGGCAAGATTTTGAAAAAAAATCAATTTCAAGGTTGGCATGACCTGAGCATCGAACCCAAATTCCTGTCAGCTAACCGCATTGTACAGTTTCACTCGATGCCACTACACCAAAAACTCCAAAATACCCCGACTTGACTGATATTATAAAGGAGCAATTGAATGGTTTCTTACGCCATTTGTGGAAATTTCTCCCCCATTTTTAGAGATTTCTCCCCCATTTTTAGAGATTTCTCCCCCATATTTAGAGATTTCTCCCCCACCCGGGCACTTTTCAGAATTAACAGTACGGATAAAGGTAGTATACACAAATTCTCCCAAAATCCTCCAAACCACGATCTCTGCTAACCCTCTCATTTGCCTTTTTGTAAAACAAAAACGCAATTGGAGAGGGAAAAAATTTTTTCTGTGTCCCCTTAAATATTATAGATTAAATCGTTATCTTAAGTAGCGTGTGTGGCATATCATGCCAGATGCAGATTAAACACTGATAAGGGCGAGAGCAGGAGTACTCGCTTATTATTGGCTAATGAGTATCACGTCACCAATTTTAATGAGTGTTCAATTGGATAGTTCTCGTTTTGGAGCTGGAGATTTGCTCAGCTTTAGCTTGCTTTAATCGGGATTTAGCTTTTCAGCTTTTCCTAAGGATTTTAACCACGTGACCCTAACGCGTTACTACCGCGTTAAGGGAGATAAGGATTAGTTCAAAAGAAGCGTTTTTAATGGGATTAATCACTCTTTGCTTTGTTTACACAGTTGAAGGAAATAGGAACTCAAATATCTTGAGACCTCCTAAGTAGTAACTCAAATATCTTGAGTCAACTACCAACTTGTGGCCGAAGGGAAAAGGAACTCAAATATCTTGAGATCTCCTAAAGTAGTCTACTCAAACATCTTGAGCTAGTCTACTCGTGTCTGAAGGAAAGGAACTCAAACATCTTGAGATATCCTGTTCGTTACTCAAATATTTTGAGTTAACCGGAACTCGCCGTTCAGACACCTCATACCTACTCATCCCCCGGCATAGTATAGTGTGTTATCGTGTGCTGTAATTAATATATTATTCCTTCATTGAAATCTCGTCTCGTTCTTAGAGTCCTAACATTTTGGTAAGCCCCCTTAGACCGCTCGTGTCACTTGACCAACACAGTAGTCTAAACATCCCTAACACCATCAGACACCTGTCTTACATACTTACCTACCGAGCTTCTAACATAGTTAGTTCCTCACATAAGTAGTTTCTTACATTATGTCCAGAGTTCAGCACTGTAGCCATCAACATGTACCGATCAGAGTGCCGTCTATTTGTCTGTGGTACAGAGATTTCCAGCCGAGAAGGAACGACACAGGGGGACAATCTAGCAATGTCACTCTTTGCCATTGCTACGTTACCTGTCCTGAGAGGCCTGGAAAAACACACCACGGTCAAGCAGGCGTGGTTAGCAGACGATGCGACAGGAGCTGGAGACTTGGAGGGGTTGCGACGCTGGTGGGATGAAATTACAACCGAGGGTGTGAAATACGGCTACTTTGTTCAACAGTCCAAATCATGCCTCATACTGAAAAATCCTGAGTTGTTCGAGAATGCCAGTAGGATATTCTGGGACACTGGTATCCCGATAACTCTTGACGGAAAACGGCACCTAGGGGCCGTGTTGGGAGTGATGAATTCAGAGATTCATACATCCAGGATCTCGTTGCAGAATGGACTGACATGATCAGCAGACTAGTTGTGTTCGCCAAGAGTCAGCCACACGCTGCTTACTCTTCGTTTACTCACGGTGTACGACATAAATTCACGTATTTTATGAGGACTTTAGAAATAGGACAGCAACTAAGACCGTTAGACAGTTTTATAGACAATGAACTCATACCAGCGTTATTTGGGTGTCGTAAAACACCTGAATTAGGAGAGCTGGTCGCATTGCAAGTCAAATTCGGAGGGATGGGAATTCCTGTCATGTCCGATCTAGCAGTAAGGGAATATAGCACTTCTCTTCTCGTTACTCGGAGTATTGTAGACAACATGCACCCTAACGGATCTACTGACACCACTAGTTCACAAGAACAACTGAAAAAGTTACTTCAAGAGCGAGTTGTCGAGTATGATAACCGTCATAAGGGCATTGTTGAGAAACTAGGTACTTCCAAAGCGAGACTGGTTGAGCAAGCCACAGAAAAAGGTAGCTCTAGCTGGCTTTCATGCCTTCCACTGAAGCGTTTTGAGTTCTCCTTTAACAAGTCAGAGTTCAGGGACCTCATCCGCTTACGTTATGGAATACAGCTAGCTAGACTACCTTTGCACCATAGAACATGCACTGAACTGTCCTATTGGTGGGTTTGTTATAATACGTCACAATGCTCTGAGGGACTTTATAGCAGACGCCATCAAAACAGTTCAGAATGATGTTGAAATTGAGCGCCCACTGCAACCTTTGGATAATGAGCAGTTTCACCACCGCTCTGCATTGACAGGGGGACAATGCCAGACCTGACGTCAGAGCACGTGGATTCTACCGTTCAGCGCAGAACACCTTCTTTGACATCAGAGTAACAAACCCCAATTCCGAGTCATATATCAGAATGCCAACGGCAAAGGTATATGAAAGGGCAGAACAGAACAAAATCAAGGCATACAACGAGCGAATGTTGAATCTAGAACATGGTTCGTTTGTGCCTCTGATTTTTTCAGTTACAGGTGGAATGGGGAAGCTGGCAAAAACATTTTGTAGATACCTTTGCAGTAATATCAGTTTTAAAAGAAAAGAGATTTATAGTGATGTAGTGAATTTATTTAGATGTAAATTATCGTTTTTAATTTGTAGAATGGTTCTTTTATGTATCAGAGGGTCAAGAACCCTCAGGCAGAGAGAAAATATTATTTCAGGAAATGACTGCAGCTTCATCTGCAACGAGGCAAGCATTTCGTAAGTTTTTTTTGATGCTATGTCGCGTTTTATGTGAATAATTTGCTCTGTAGTTACATTCTGTAAATATTATTTTATATTTTCCAAAAAAAATCATGTTACTTGTCTTCTGACGATTGGGTATGAATTTACCCATGAAACTTAAAGTAAAGACGATTAACCGTTTTTTTAATTTGTTGTAACTCGCTCGCTTATGCTAGAGCACTTTAGCACTTTGTGAAATTGAATTTCAACACACTGGTAACACTCACATTATAATATGTACGGTAACATCGTCAATCCAATGCTCTGCTGTTTCCTGCGTGAAATCCAGGACGAAGGGTAACTTCATTTTTTGAAATGAGTCGTCAGCAATTCATGGGCCCATGCCTGTAATGATATTATGTTTAAAGGTTGAAATATGCCTTAGAATTTAGATAAAAATCTATTTTTCTAAAATGGTAAATAACTATATCTGCAAAGTACAAAATAGATCATAACTAATAAATACAAAATAATTGGGCTTAATACTAAATATTTAACAATCCTGCTATCTACAAATTATACTCCAGATGAAAGTGGACCATGAAATCGACAATCAATTGGCATCAGGAAACGAGATGATATGCTCAGAAAGACTTGCAACGAATGGTAGCCAAAGTGTCAGATATTATTGGAAATATCGCTAATCGCCATTGTAGACAATGGCAATTTGTATTGTCATTGTCAACAAATGAAAAATTTTCATCAATAGCGACAGTTATTAACATTGATTGACATTCATTGGCGGCACTCGCTGTCTACAATACATCAAGATCTCCCAGCGCCAGACACCCATACTATGGATCGATATCATTATTAGGTAATTGGTCGTCGCCAAAAAATTTCAAAGGATGTCCTAATTGAATTAACTCTGAAACTCTCATCAATTAACTAGCAATTTTTTTGGGAATTCACGAGAGTTCAAGATGCATATAATGCCGTTCAGTGCGAAAAAAGGCGACGTGTAAAGTAGGTAACAAATTTATGTTTTATGTTTTGATATACAATGGTAGCAATTAATGGCTCCACAGTCCACTTTACAGCTTCAGCCAAAATGCACGAATTGTGACCTATCGTGATGAAATTAGATTTTATAATGCGCCATATGAATATGGTAGGTAAATGAATATCATATCACAATCATTTTAAAGGTTTTGATCCTCCCTCATTTAACGTTGCGGTTGAGTACTACATGGCATCATTAAAATACACCAAGCTTGATATCCACCAAGGATTAATATGCCCACAGAATAAATGGGCGGTTAAAATGTCGTAGTTATCAAAAAACGGTGAGTTGAGTTAATGACGTTGAACTTCCACTTTTTTGCAACGAGAGAGCAGAGGACAACATCAAATTCGATTAATTGAGGACGTCCTCCGATTCCAAAAATCATTAATATCATCTAGCTTTACGTAGGTATGGAAAGTTGGGAACGGCGCGATACCGCGGGGGTAACGCTAGACTTATCGTCTGGAGTCCCAAGTAGAACACAAGAGATAAAATTAGAGTACTACATCGCATTTTATGTAACATATTATGCCTTAGGAGCCTTACCGTGATCAGTGCATCAAGCTCTAAAAATAACGCCATGTTATGAGATATGGGAACGGGAAGAAATAGAGAAATAGGATGACAAGTAGCAATAGGATGACAAGTAGCAATTAGTGTAGAGAGCTAAAGTGAGTTTTTAGAACTTTTTCAATAAATATTAAGTAAAATGACATTATATTCTGTGAGATTTTGTCGTCCCTATTTAGACCTTCGTTCCCAATGATATCGATCAGGGACCCATAATAGGTAATGGTGATTGACTATCAGCAATTTCGACAATGATCCACTGCATCTGTCGCCACTGTCCAAAATAAATACATGAATATCCATAATCAGCAATTGGTTCACTGCATATCATTGTGTGCTATGAACCCTTATCCAAACCCTCACCACACCATTACCAAACCCTGTGCTATGGCTCAGAGGTTGAAATTCAAACGCTATAACTCATGTACGATAGTGTTATCATCAGAAACTTTCGAAAATCATGTGATTTTGTGATTACTGATTATCACTCGCAGCTACATTGACTGGCTACAAGTGAGGCCCGAGGGTTGGTTAGTAGGGTAATTTATGGATTAGTCAATAGTCATAATTAGGATTCATCGACGACATTGGCGATACATTTGGGCAGATTATTATGGAGGTAGGTAATATCTGGAATCAGATGGTCCCAAGGGGCACAATGAAGGAAATCGCCACAAGGACCTACAAGGAATGCTCCATACCTACTGTGCTCCACTATGCATGAACGAATCTCAGACCACAACCTGACATATTGGCAACATATTGGTATACCAGAAACTACTAAACTAGATGAAATTTCAGCAAAACAAACAGCAAATATGAATTGGAATTTGCCATTGAAACTGACCAAATTAGCGCAGATACCAGAATAAAAGTACTGAATTTCAATAATAGTACTGTATCGAGACATAATTACTTAATTTTGGCAAGAGCCTGGCAATCTAATATTTGTACAGATTTGTGCAGATCATTTGATTGGCATAGGGCTCAATAAAGACATGCAAATTTGTATGCTTTCGATAAAATCTATTTAGAAAGTTGACACGTGAACAGGAAATCCACGAGTCCTCCGTTAATTGAATGATCACACACACACAGTTACTTCTGTAATGCCCACAGTTACTTCTGTAATGTACTAAAGATGTTCTATGTTTAAAACTGCCTCTTCTTGCGTATATATTCATTTGGCTCTTTAGACCCCTTATCAGAATTTTAAAATCCTTGGTGCCTAAAAAGGGCACTCCTCCGTTCCCCTAAATGGAATGGAATCAATGGAATGGTCATAGTATGGAGTAAAAAGGGCAGCAGTTTGTATAAAATAGACATATCGGTAAAAGGGTCACAAGAGTTTTGAATTTTGTCCAATGGATCCATAATGTCCAATGGACGTCCATTGGACATCCAATGGACATCCATTGAACATCCAATGGACATCCATTGAACATGATGCCCATCGGTAAAAATATGTCCAATGGTGTTCAATGGATCCAATAGATCCATATTTGATGTTCTATGGACATGTTCAATGGATGTTCAATGGATCCATCTGAGAGGATTTAATGGAAACAATTTCACCAAAGATGGTTTGGTAGATGAACATCAGTCTGGTATTTTTATTCAATGGATCCAATGGATTCATTGTGTCCGTTGAACACCATTGGACGTGTCCATTGGATCCATTGTACATTGTGTCCATTGGATCCGATTGTTCCATTTTGTCCATTGGACACAATGGATCCATTGAACACTTGCACTATAGATCCAATGGACTCAATGTGCAATGGATGCAATGGACATGCCCAATAGTGTTCAATGGACAAAATGGATCCATTCGATCCAATGGACACAATGGGTCTGCACTCTGCATTGAACAAAATACCAGACTGATTTCCATCCACCAAAACATGACTTGGTGATTGTGTCCATTGAATCCATTGAACATCAAAAATGGATCCAATAGGTCCATAGGATCCATTGAAAAACCATTGGACAATTTTACCAATGGACATCATGTTCAATGGATGAGCATTGAGCAATGAACGTCTATTGGACATGATGGATACAATGGGGCAAAATGGTACCACAGGAACACGACAAAAATTAGCCTCAATTAGCCTCCATGGAGGCTGAGTGGAGCCTGAGTGGAGGCTGAGTGGAGCCTAAGTGGAGGCTAATTTCAAAAATTAGCCTCCATGGAGGCTAATGGAGGCATGAGGCTAATTTTTGAAAAATAGCCTCCACTATGGAGGCTAATTAGCCTCCACTAGCCTCCATTAGCCTCCACTAGCCTCCACTCAGCCTCCACTCAGCCTCCATGGAGGCTAAAATTTTGGTTTAGCCTCCACTAGCCTCCACTGAAGAATTAGCCTCCATTAGCCTCCACGGAAACTGAAATATAACATTTTTGTGGAGGCTAAAGCTTTAATATGGAGGCTAATGGAGGCTGAGTGGAGCCTAGTGGAGGCTAAGTGGAGGCTGAGTGGAGCCTAAATCAATTAGCCTCCAAAAACAAAATTTCTTGCTGAAAATGTTGATTTGTGTCCATTCGATCCAATGGACACAATGGGTCTGCACTCTGCATTGAACAAAAATACCAGACTGATTTCCATCCACCAAAACATGACTTGGTGATTGTGTCCATTGAATCCATTGAACATCAAAAATGGATCCAATAGGTCCATAGGATCCATTGAAAAACCATTTGACAATTTTTACCAATGGACATCATGTTCAATGGATGTGCAATGAACGTCTATTGGACATGATGGATACAATGGATCCATTGGACAAAATTCACAACTCTTGTGACAAATCAATTGGAACCAAAAACTGTTGGTCTAGAATCAAAAGTTGCCTCAAAAATCAAATAGACACATCAAGTGTCACCAGAAACTAAGGTAAATTGTCAGAGAAAGCTCACAATGAAAAGAATTAAATATTACATAAATCCAGGTTCATATTACTATATTAGCCAGGAAAGTGGACCATCCTGCCTCCAATAGGGATGCCAATTGGCACCAAAAACTAAATAAACTTTTCAGTGAAAATTTACAGTAGTAGTAGACTAGATTGAAAATGATATAAAATAAATGTGTATATATTGGGTTAAAAATTGGGCAATGCATAGGCATTGAATATATGTCCAATTCCACGTTACGTAATTCACAAAAACGTCGATTTTTTGACAAAAATTGCTCAACAATTTCAACAATCAACATAAACTAACCCCATTTTTAGGCTCATCCAGTAATTCAGGATGCTATCTACATTCCATGAAACACTATTTCTAGAGATCAAAAGAGTTTCTTGTCAGAGTGTTTTAAAAAGCGTTACGTAATTCACAGGGCTGAAATTATACTTTCACACTACGAAAATCTGACAGGGTATTTCAGCTCGAACAGGAATGCAGTGCTCTTTTGCTTATGCAAGTCTTAGCTCAGAGGGGTGTAAATGTTCAGAAAAATTGCCACTTATCCACTACGTCCTACTTTGAATCTGTACCGAGCACTTTTCTCTTGTTACGTAATTCACAATTTTGTGTTACGTAATTCACGAGACACATTCATAACTTCACTATTGTCATTTTGCTTCACTTTATTGCCTCATTTTAGTTTTCAGATTATCATCAAATGAAGATACCTTAGTACATGAAATTAAGTAAGCAGAAAATTAAATTGTCTCGAAATTGAATTACATCTTAAAAATGGTGAATTACCAGAAAATTTCAAGCACAACCTATAATGGTAAATTCTTCAAAGTTTCATAAAAAATGCAGTCAGCAGTAGTGATAGTTTTAGCCACTGATTGTCATTACTTAATATCGTGACTAGTTGAAAAATCGAAATCTCAAAATTCTATCGATCTCACTGTGAACAAATTGGGCAATGTTAGGCATTGAATTTTGACATATTTTTTAAAGTTCTCACAAAATCGTTGCCAATATTTTTTTACCAAATATTGCAGATAACAAAATAGATATACTCTGATTAAGTAAACCCTTTTTATACTCATCCAGAGCAATCCAAGTCTTATGGTTTCTTTAAAACAGAAGAAACAAGAAGATAATGTAATCAATGGGTGAAAGGGAGCTGGTGTTCTCAGGGCGATTGAAATTATACTTTCAATCCATCAGTAGACTAGCTACTAGATCCGTTCTCAAACATTCAAATTTGTGATTAGAACTTAAGAAGCCCAATGGATCATTAATATGTACTTAATAACAAAATTTTGTTACTTTATTAAATGAAATGATCTCATTCTTGCTGCCGAAATTTAACTCGAATTAATTACGTGCAGGAAATTAAGAAGCATTAAATTAAGCATAAAAGACACATTGGGGTCTTCAAAAATGCTTAATTTGGTGCTGCGTAATATTGTGCCTTCTTAATTTTCGGAGTTCTTAATTTCCTGTACTAAGGTAAGTCATGAGCATTGCTTGAATCACAAATTTATGTATTTGAAATTGAATTGTCATGCTTCAAAAATGTGAATTACCAGAAAGCATCAAGCACAACCTATAATGGGTAAATTCTTCAAAGTTTCATAAAATATCGACTGTGATTAGTTTTAGGCCACTGATTGTCATTATTCGAAGTGATATGTATTGAAAAATCTTGCATTTGAAACATTTCGTTACGTAATTCACATTATTTGTTACGTAATTCACAAATGATATTGGTCATATTTGTTGATAATAACCTCATAACACTGTCAAACTCTTTTTCATTGTATAATATACATTCAAGTCTCAAAATAAAACGTTATTTATATGGATAACTGTAAAACCATCGTTTTGTTGACGCTTTCGTCCTGATATATCTTTGAAAGCCATAACATTGGACAGCATTGGACAAAGAATGACAGTATGTATACGAAATTAATAGTTTTTGTTACTTGAAGCATATCCCAATCAATTTTATATCAATTGCTGCAAAATAAAAGCATTTTCAAATTAAATGGCATACTTTGATATTTGTGAATTACGTAACGTTACGTAATTCACATCAGCTTTATCTCATTCAGTGACAAAAACAAAGCACAAAGAATTGTCTCACTTTCAAGATATACCCACTAAACTCCTGAAATGAAAATTTGAAGACCAAGGACCTGATACTCCAGGAGTAATAAAACTTTTTGTACTATATCGTTACGTAATTCACAAAGTTTGGGCTACTGACAAAAGATGAAATATCTCCTTCATTTGCAGTACTTGAGAGCCAAAACACCAGGACAATACTGTTAGGGTTCCAAACAATATGTGAAACTATTTTGCAGCTTACCAAGTTTCATATTATTCAAGATATCATATGGACGAAAAAGTCCCAAAATTGATCATTATTGATTCACATTTGAAGCAAAGTTTGACTGAATCTCACGAAAAACTGGTGAAGTCTATTCAAAAACGGTTTTTTGTTCCTGAAAGTTACAGATCTCTTCTAACTAGACACAAAATTTCATTACCTTAGCTCCATCTTGAATTTTTGACCTGTGGTAAACATTGTCGTGGAATTGGACATATATGTAAATACATGTTTATAATTGTGGAGTATACAGTGGGCAATATTTTGCCTTAAATAGACAACCAAGAACTAGATAAAATTTCAAGCAAAGCTTGCAATAAACTTACAATAAACTTGATAGGAAAATACAGAAGACACAATATTGTGCAGAATGAAGAGAGTTATATTTTGACTCAGGCAGCAAATCAAGTGCACAAGTGGCATCAAATACTCAATAAAATTGTCAGTGAAAGTGTACAACAATGCAGTTTGAAAATAGCAAAAATATATGTCCATATTGTGGGATATAAATTATGTGAATTTTGTCTCAACAATGAATGAACAAATACTAGATGAAATTTGTATTAGAATTTGGCAGTGAAAACTTCAAATAAACAAGATTGAGACTAACATAAAATTGTCATGTTAGGCATGAAAATTGGACAAGATTTTGCTTCAAATATGCAATGTGCCAAGTGGCACCAAGAACTAAGAAACGTTTTCAGTGAAAATTTTCAATAAAGTAGATTGAAATTGACAAAATGCATGTTCATATTGGGCAAAAAATTGGGCAGTGCTTGCCTCAAATAGACATATCAACTGTCATCAAAAACTAGGTAAACTAGGTGAAGGAAAAATTACATAAAACTTATAGTCTTCTTTGTAGAACAAATACAGATTATGCATGGAGCTGTTGGAGGGTTTTTGGGCTATACTTCTTCTTTGTGAAAGTTAAGCCACAAAACTCTCCAACAACTTCATCCAAACTCTTTTTTGGGATCCATGAAAGAGTGCCTTCATCAAAGATCTAGGCAGATCAAAATAAAGCATAATGAGACACCAAAAATGATGAGGTGTAATGATCAGCCGAATGGGCTTTAAAAAAGTTTTAAAAAGTGAAAACATGGTTGAAATTAACATTAAATGCATGCTCATATTGGGCATAGAAATTAGGCAAATGATTTGCCACAAATAGGCCGGTCAAGTGGCATGAACAAAAACTATGTAGTGTTCACTGAAAACTTGCATTAAAATAGATTACAAATAACATAAACATATATGTTGATATTGTGAAGTATTTGAATTAAAAAGAAATCTTTCTTCAAGACAATTAATAAATCTACAGGAAACATGCTCCTTCTTGTGAGCACAATGTGAAGTATAAGGTGGGAAATATTTTGCCTCAAATAGACACCAAATACTAGTTGAAATTTTCAGTAAATTAGCTTACCAATTGAAAATGACAGAAAATAAATTATGTGGATAATGAAATGGGCAATATTTTCAAGACATATCAAGTGGCACCGAAAATGTTCCTAAGCCCGCATAGGTGTGTGTACGCGCGCGGCGCTTCCCTACGGGGAAGCGCGCCGCGCAACGCAGACAGGGATATACGTGTTTAGCAACCGAAAATGGAAAACTAGATAAAATTTTAAGTAAAAGCTAATAATACTAATTGGCATCAAGAGGCATATATAGCTTGTGTCCCTAATGTGTCGTTTAGTTTTGACTGCAGAAACTGCGGTCAAAATGACCAACTGTTGTTCAGAAATAGGGCCCTGGTTACACAGTGGCTGCGCTGCAAGTAGGGTATCAAATTCCGCGCCCGCGCTTACGTACAGATAGAATTTTGGGTTGCGACATTGGGACATTCCATCGCGCGTTCTTAATTTGTCCTCGATCGCGCGGCAGACGGAGTCGCGGAGCTTATTTTTAATCGCAAGCGAAGCGCCTCGTCTTTACGATTATCTCGTATTCAATATTATTTTAACGAAAATAATCTTATCTTAAAGTTAACTCCTTCAGATCAGCCGTATAGCATTAGCTATATCATTAATTTTAATTCATATTAAGAATCAGTATTTGGCATTTGACGATCTTTCAGTTTCTGTGACGATGAGTAGGACTAGGAGTATCTGAGTCAGCCGCTTAATGGTGGCTAAAACTAAAAGTACCGTGATGACTCACGCTGCTGCGTTGTACATATTGTGTTACTACTGGTGTAAGTATTGAGTGATGTGTCATTTGAGCCTTAGCCTCTTCCACAAGCCTCTCTCCCGAATCCCAGCCTCTCTCACAACTCATCCCGTGAGTAGTGACAGATCACGCATCCTGAGTTTGGTCTGATGCTCTGAAAGCTAGGACTAGGAGTCCGAGTAGGCCACGAGCAAGGTTATTCTTCGGCCGAAAACTCATTGGCTCATTGGAATCTGGGAGTGCAAACCAATTCCCGTTCGCTCTCTGCACTTCCGTAGTTCACTTTCTGCAGCTCTGCCGTTTTCTGCAGCTCTGCCGTTTTCAGTTCTGCCGTTTTCTATAGTTAGCTCTACCGAGGTCGGAGGTATTGATAACCGTGATGAACATTTTGCTTTTCTACTTTTATCTGTGGCTATTTTTGTTTCGAACGGTAAATGCATCGGGGGATGGGTTTGAATTTGATACTCCAATCACGGGAAGATCGGGAGGAAAGTACACTCTTAGGAATTCCAACTCTCAGCGCCATCGGAGTAAGTTTAAAATAAAATATTGTTTCGGTGCGATTTCAAATCAATTCGAATAATCATCATCAATGAAACTTCATTTCGTTATCAATTTTTTTTTGAAAAATGTCAAATAAAATCAAATTCAAATGATTCAAATCATGTGTTCAACAAATAATATAATAGCAGCACTTCTTTACAGTGGTACTGGAATTGTGGTATGTAGATAAAAATATATTACGATATGCGGGTATTAAACTATAAGCTAAATTCGTTAGTTACTTAGTTGTAAGGGTTAGGGTTGGGGTTTTGGTTGGGGTTAGGGTTGTGGTTAGGGTTGGGGTTAGGGCTGGGGTTGTGGTTGGGGTTGGGGTTGGGGTTAGGGTTGGGGTTATGGTTGGGGTTAGGGATGGCCGGTTGGGGTTGGGGTTAAGATTGGGGTTAGAGTTATGGTTGGGGTTAGGGTTGGGGTTGGGGTTAGGGTTAGGGTTGGGGTTAGGGTTGGAGTTAGGGTTAGGGTTGGGGTTAGGGTTGGAGTTAGGGTTAGGGTTGGGGTTAGGGTTGGGGTTGGGGTTAGGGTTGGGGTTAGGGGTTGGGGTTGGGGTTAGGTTAAAGGGTTGGGGTTAGGGTTGGGGTTAGGGTTGGGGTTAGGGTTGGGGTTAGGGTTAGGGTTAGGGTTGGGGTTGGGGTTAGGGTTGGGGTAGGGTTGGGGTTAGTGTTGGGGTTAGAGTAGGGGTTAGGGTTGGGGTAAGCCTTACGCTAAAACTGTACTACCGAATACCTACCCATTTGCCCCTTGTCCTCATCTCACCCGTACCTATTGCCCAGTAAGCTTGGACGAATACACAAGCAATGCGTTGAGCTCCGGCCCAAATCCGCGAAGCAACGAATGGAAGCTTTCAAGCAGAGATTAGAAGACGAATTTCTGGATGGTATTTTTACTGGGGATAAAGCTATAGGGTCAGCAAAATCGCAGTCACAAGATACATCCTCGTCCATTGTAAGTATTGTATTGTATTGTATTGTATTGTATTGTATTGTATTGTATTGTATTGTATTGTATTGTATTGTATTGTATTGTATTGTATTGTTTTGTATTGTATTGTATTGTATTGTATTGTATTGTATTGTATTGTATTGTATTGTATTGTATTGTATTGTATTGTATTGTATTGTATTGTATTGTATTGTATTGTATTGTATTGTATTGTATTGTATTGTATTGTATTGTATTGTATTGTATTGTATTGTATGGTATGGTATTGTATGGTATGGTATGGTATGGTATGGTATGGTATGGTATGGTATGGTATGGTATGGTATGGTATGGTATGGTATGGTATGGTATGGTATGGTATGGTATGGTATGGTATGTATGGTATGTATGGTATGTATATGATATTATGTATGGTATGTATGGTATGTATGGTATCGTGTGATATGTATGGTATCGTATGATATGCTTTGGTGTTGATATCCACAATGAATGGTGTAACAAATTATTTGTTAAAATAACTGAAATTATCGAATTTCAACCTCGGTTGTAATGTAAACTCTTAATCGAGTAATTGGTAGCTACAGAGGAACCGTAGCAAATTAACAATTTCAGGTCCATTTGAGCGAAGATTCCTCGAGTCGACAGAGTTTCCTGGATCCCCGAGATGCCCAAGATTCTGATTTCTCTGCCGATTCTAGATCCAGAGATTGTCCAGACACCAATCTTAAGGAGGGGAAAACGGGGTACCATAACAGTGTCATCCTACCTTAACTGCAAACTGGACAACTTTTCGGGGAGATAGCTAGAGCAGAAATGGGTTTAGAGTCGCAAGCCCGTTATTTAACATTATTTCTTAATAATTTGCATGATGAAGGGATTCTTCCGAAGAAGTACGTGATACCAAAGTCAAAGCTTGAAAGTACGATTGCCAGAGATGGAAAGAAGAAACTCTCGGACCTTGCAAAAAGGAAACCCATGGGTAAGTGCTAAGTAGGTACCTACCTACGTACTTAGATTGTAATATTATTTTGCTGCGGCTTGATGCTACCATCATCGACAGTCTTAATTACGGTGCTTATTTCTTTATTTTACTTTCCAAATAAATCATTTGGGCCTTTACTCCTTTTTTTATTATTACTTCATGAAAGTTTCAAGGGAGTATGGGTATATGAAGAAGCCAGTAGGTAGGTCTGGCAACTGCAGTCGAGCATCTATAAATAGGCTAACAATATACCAATTTTTCTCAGCTTTGTTTTGGATGGAAAGAAGACAGAGAAACGGTGATTCTAAAGCGCACTAAGAACAACATCCTACGCCAGGTGAAGGAAACAGTATCCCATTATACTGTTATTGAGCATCCCGAAGAGGCCCATCTTGGCTTCTTTGTTCCAGAAAAGTCGACTGGTTAGTGAATATTATTAGTGTTACAAATTACCAATACTTTTTTGGCTGGGCTACCTTTCAATTAGGAAATTGACCGATTTGATTTTGATTGATTATATCGTATGATATATCGATTATCGATTGATCAATTGTAAAAAATATTAATAGAGAAAATTAAGATCCGATGCACTAAGGATCTGATTACGTTCATTTTTGGTGTCCGTATTCTTTATTTACCGTATTTCATTCCAGGAGTTGGATTGGCAGTCGGTTTGCTAGAGTACCCCTCATAAAAATATCATCCCGTCACGACATCACCGTGACGGGCTCAACTAGATCCTCGACGGGCTCAACCAGTCCCTCGACGGGCTCAAGCCGCGCGGCGAGAGCGCGCCAAAGCTCCTCTAATTTTATTTTCGCGTGTGCGGTCTGGTCGACGTAACTATATAAATTGCAACTGTTTAGCATTTGGAAAGTTTACAGTTGACACCTTGTTGGCGGGAAAATTGTTCAATTGTTAAGATCTGACTTCTACCAGTGATATGGTCCCTGCAGAATAACTCTTAATCTTAACTATCGAGAGAAGCGATCAAGGACTCAAAACAATTCACGTCTCTCGCTATCAACGTACAAGCACTCTCTGAGCAGAACCGTAGTGACTGAATTTACAAGTGTAAGTAGCTTTGTAGGAGTGTGACTTCATACCACGTGATTACCATATAAGGATAATCGGGTGGTGTGACGTCTTGTCACGTGATAGAGTTAAAGTACAAGCACTCTCTGAGCAGAACCGTAGTGACTGAATTTACAAGTGTAAGTAGCTTTGTAGGAGTTTGACTTCATACCACGTGATTACCATATAAGGATAATCGGGTGGTGTGACGTCTTGTCACGTGATAGAGTTAAATACAAGCACTCTCTGAGCAGAACCGTAGTGACTGAATTTACAAGTGTAAGTAGCTTTGTAGGAGTTTGACTTCATACCACGTGATAACCATATAAGGATAATAAGGTGGTGTGACGTCATGTCACGTGATAGAGTTAAAATACAGGTAATCTCTGAGCAGAACCGTAGTGACTGAATTTACAAGTGTAAGTAGCTTTGTAGGAGTTTGACTTCATACCACGTGATAACCATATAAGGATAATCGGGTGGTGTGACGTCATGTCACGTGATAGAGTTAAAATACAAGCATTCTCTGAGCAGAACCGTAGTGACTGAATTTACAAGTGTAAGTAGCTTTGTAGGAGTTTGACTTCATACCACGTGATAACCATATAAGGATAATCGGGTGGTGTGACGTCATGTCACGTGATAGAGTTAAAATACAAGCACTCTCTGAGCAGAACCGTAGTGACTGAATTAACAAGTGTAAGTAGCTTTGTAGGAGTGTGACTTCATACCACGTGATAACCATATAAGGATAATAAAGTGGTGTGACGTCATGTCACGTGATAGAGTTAAAATACAAGCATTCTCTGAGCAGAACCGTAGTGACTGAATTAACAAGTGTAAGTAGCTTTATAGGAGTGTGACTTCATACAACGTGATTACTATAAGGATAATAAGGTGGTGTGACGTTATCACGTGAGAGTTAAAGTACAAGCATTCTCTGAGCAGAACCGTAGTGACTGAATTAACAAGTGTAAGTAGCTTTGTAGGAGTGTGACTTCATACCACGTGATTACCATATAAGGATAATAAGGTGGTGCGACGTCATGTCGTGATAGAGTTAAAATACAAGCACTCTCTGAGCAGAACCATGACTGAATTAACAAGTGTAAAGTAGCTTTGTAGGAGTGTGACTTCATGTGATTACCATATAAGGATAATAAGGTGGTGTGACGTTGTCGTGATAGAGTTAAAGTACAAGCACTCTCTGAGCAGAACCGTAGTGACTGAATTAACAAGTGTAAGTAGCTTTGTAGGAGCTACGTTACATAAGGATAATATAAAAAAAATTTTTCCAAAAAAAAACTTCCAAAAGGGGGGGTTAAAAATTTATTTACGTTAGAGTTTGAACTGTTTTCCGAGATGTTTTTTTTAACTGTTGTTTTTAAATTTGTACTTCAGAAAAGGGTTTATTTTTGGACAAAGTTAACAAGGTTTGGAAAGAAAATTAAAAAAAATACCAAGGTGATTCAATGATGAAAAAAATTTCGATCAACATTTTCCTCGTCTGGGGTGTTTCAAAATTAATAGAATTTCACATTATTCAGCCCCATAAACGGGGAAAAACAAATTGTTAAACAAAGAAAACGCGAAGACGCGACGCGCGCGCGTACGAATCTTGCGCGCAACACAGAAACAATACGCGTCGCAAAGTTATTTCAATATAGTTGCAGACTTACTACAAGACAAAACACGGCGTAACATTATGAATTCGATTTTGCGCTTACTCTGAGCGCGCACCAGGCAAAGCCTGAAATTAATCATCAATTTATTTCCATTTCCTACGCAGCTTTATTCAGTGTACTAAAGAAGCAAAAATAATAATTCACGGTAACCCCAGTCAAACAATGCCTAACCACGAGCGCGTCGCAACTTTGCACCATCAGACAACACACTTCGGCAACTTCAGTTCCTATCAACCTATCTTTTTACTTACTTCATTCTGCTGGCTTTTGGTTTCATCTAACGAGATGCTTACGTGCGCGCGGCCTGAGGAGGAACGACGGCGTGCCGCGCGTAATAGGGCGCTGGTTAAGGTAAGCTGTTGGTAACTTGGTAAGAATTTGCGAACAAGGCGGCGCGTAGCGCTGCCGAGTGAGCAATGTAATAGCAGGCCCAACGGGCCTGCTAGTATAGTATATACTCCAATTTATGCCTTTTAAGCTGAGTTTAACTCCATGCGTCCACTGTACTGTATACAGTGTCTCCTTGTTATTTATATCTGGCGACAATAATTAATCACCTTAAACTACACCATCGTTCAGTTTAAAGTTAAGCGTTTGTTATTAGTTTGTCTGAACCCCCAATGTAAAAGGTATAACGAGTTGCTGTTCCTGATAGACACGTGTCAGGCTGGGTCCATGGTCCTGCCCATCAAGTCTCCTAACATCATTGGAGTGGGTGAGTGGCTTCAGCATTATGAAGTGACGTTTTAATCTTATCTTGTAGGTTTTTCCACTTTTCTCTTTAAAACCGACTGCCCATAGCTCGCAATATTGCAAAAAGAATATAACATTGTTGATTGTACTTGCAAGTATAGTTGAAAATGCTTGATGAACGTAACCCATCGCATGGTTGTAGCGACATCTAATTAAAAATGATTCTGACATTTCCGCCCTAGCGCCATGTTTTTAATTTTATTAAACGAACGAAATGAGCGCTGCGTGATATAAATTCCAGAATGAATTCTTGTTTAAATTTAATTGAGGTCAGTCACGACACCTGCGTTACAGGGTCAAGCAGCGTGGGGCAGGATTCGCTGTCCCACCACGGTGACCACGAGATAGGGGTGTACGTCATTGACCGGTGGACTTACTTCACCCTCGATTTCCTGGAGAAGATACAACCTAACAGCAAGGCAACCCTCAAGCAACTCTTCCAGTGAGTGCTGGAAATTTGAGATGCCATGATATTGATTATCATTAAAACGGATCTATCAAGTTTTTCATTCAACCGTGGTGTCCCGACGGCCCAACCTAGTTATTAAATTTAAATACAGTTATTAAATTTAAGAGGCCATCCATAAAGGAAGTCCGCAAAATTTCGGGCATTTTAGACCCCCTCCTCCGCATTCCAGAAACCCCTCCCTCCCCCCGGACGTCCGCACTTTTCAGTCATCAATTTTGTTCATGTTGCCAGACGTTGCCTGCCCCATATTTTTTCAGGCCAGGCAACGTCTGGCAACAATTTTGGGCACGAAATTTCACGATTCAAGTGAAACACCCGTCAAACCGACCAAAATTTCCGTAAATTGCGGACGTCCGCATTTGGCCAAACACCCCCCTCCCCCCTATGTCCGCTAACGTCCGCATTGGCCAGACTCCCCCCTCATTGCGGACGTCCTTTATGGATGGCCCCTAATTGAGCATGCTTCTGGACAAGTTGACCATGGCATACAATTTCTAATAAAAATTCTATTTCCCCAGGATCTACAGTACAGCAGACATCAGATCAACGCCCCAATACTCCGATCTGAGCCTCTTCCGACACCGTCCCCTCGACAAAGTACTCATCACAGACTTCTTCGGTAGTGTCCGTGAGACACAGCTCTTCGAGGAAGTTTTACCAGATCTTGAAATATTGGTGGAAGGTGGATCTCATTTAGAAAATGTGACTCAGAGTAGTATTTCGGTGGAAAACCTTCAACACGTGTCTCAGCTACCGTTTTAATTCTCGTTGATGTCGTTTTTAATAAAATACGGCAATATTCTGTATTTAACGGTGATGCGAAATTTTACGGTCGGGGATAAAAAGACGGGGGGGGGGGGTAAAAAGTCGCACATGATACTTATGGTGGTAAAAGGTCGGGGGGGCGGTAAAAAGTCGCATACTCGCAGCAAATGCAATGCGGTGAAATCGGTTAAATAAAAACTAGTCTCGAACTTTTCAACGGGACAGTGTGCTAATGAAAATATGGAATTGAATAGCATTTGGCATAGAATTTACCCATGCGCGACTTGATGCGTTGCATATGATTAGGAATTTTAAAAGGTAAAGACACCAATGCACCACTGTTAAATACGAGTATGCGACTTTTTAGTTTTTACCCCCCCCCCCGACCCCCAGACTCATATGCAACGCATCAAACCGCGCATGGGTAATTTCTATGCCAAATGCTAATGCTATTCAATTTCATATTTTCATTAGCACACTGTCCCGTTGAAAAGGTCGAAACATGCTTTTATTTAACCGATTTCACCGCACCACATTGCATTTGCTGCACAGTGCATCGGCGTAAAACGTCATTATCGCTTTTCATAACACATAATTTTATGCTTTATTTATTTAAATTTAATATGCTTTAGTTAAAATGCCTTTTAAGCTGGCACTCTAGACTAAAATTTAAAAGTGAATTCGGTCCTGAAGGGTCGCAGTTGAATGAGGGCCGATGATATTGATAGGGTATATATGATCGAGATTTCAATCTGTCCCCTTGGAGTTGGTAACCACTGGTGAAGGGAATTGGTAGCTTTTGCTTTGGGTAGGTGCCCCATATAACTCTGAGTGACGGCACAGACCTTTTCGTATCCTTAACGTAATTATTGCCCTAACCAAAACCCTCACCTTAATCCTTACCCTAAACCTAACAAATCCAAAATCCTGACCATAATCATGATCCTTATCCTAACCCTTTAAGCGCTAGACGCACTTAATTATATTATTCTGAGTGGCGTCATTATCATAGATAATGAAGGCTTTCGAATTATATGGGGCACTAGCCTCGCTTTCGGCCGTCCATAAAGGACGTACGCAAAATTTCGGCTATTTTAGACCCATCCCCCTGTCCGCATTCAAGAAAACCCGGCCCCCAGACGTCTGCTTTTTTGAAAATCTTTCGGGTGATCATTCTTAGCCCAAGATCTTGACCAAAGGCCCTCTCCCCCTATGTCATTAGCCAGACTTCCCCTTCATTGCAGACGGCCCCTTTGAGTTAAAGTTATCATAAAGTCTTTCAAAGCCGTTTGTAATTGTATGGGATGCATGCCGACGTTTGAGATCAGCTCTACTTGTTTTTAAACACCACCCGGCATTTAGTTCATAGCTAACGTTATAATTAGATTGAGCGAAGTAGAATTTTCAGTGAAGCCGCCAACGTTGATTGCGGCAATGCGTTGCCTGATGGAGGGGCTAGGCAACGCCGGACAAGACGTATTGTTCTGTTACTTATTTGTTATGTTACTAATTTGTTTGATCTGTTTACTACACCGAGCCGTATTATATTTATCGAGCCATGTTCGTTTAAATTTGTTCATGAAATTCAAAGCTCATCGGAGTGATTTCAAAATTAATGATTGATTTATCCGATTCGTATCGTCAAAATAAATTGCAACGCTAGGCTATCGACCAGATGAAACGTAAATTCTACAAATTCCGTTACAAAAACGTACGTGGCAGAAATTCGAAATGAATGAGCCCAAATGCTGCGGATAGTGAATTTTGTATGCGGATATGCCGCAAAATTTTGCTAGTCGTGTAGCTCTACTTGCAATTTGGTCCCACTTGACAGTGCAGCCGCGCGCGAAGCAGACAAGAAAATACTTCCGGATTTGAGCGTATCAAAATTGAGAATTATGTCAGTCAAATTGGTTGATTTAAATAGATCAAGTTTGCTTCTCTGTCAAAGTTTAGTGAGGAACGGGAACAGTGCCAAAATTTTTGTTTCCAACATACTTCAGCACGTCATAATGGACATACGATGTCCAATAAATCTCCAGTGATGCGGTAACAGGTTAATCAAATTATAACATTGCTTTGCAAGTTATGTGCTTAAGGTTTATTCTATAAATTACACATGGCGAATAAATTATTGCATTATTTTCTTCAAGACACGGGGTTTTGTGAGGATTTCGAAAAATTGAGACCGTGTGGGACATCGGCCAGAGTATTCCGAAAATTTGATTGTCATTATCTACCCATCTGAAATGTATGCGTATATTCTAGGAATCGGAAAGCATCTGATTTATATTATGTACAGTAATTATCAGGGAGAACTAGGTATACGGCAGAGAATCAGAAACGTGCTATTTCGGTGAGCAGATCATGATGGTTAGGGTTATGGTTAAGAAAGGGTGCACCTTAATCCTTAGGGTTAAGTTTAGCGTTGTGTATAAGGTGACGATTTTGGTATAAAAGTATAAAGGGTCTAGGTTATAAGGCTAAGAGAGTATTCCAGAGGGAGTTTTTCAGAGAATTTATCTAGAAACTTTTCTTGGAAATGATGATGTGAGATAAACGGCCGATGCGTTGCATTAATTAAGTAATAAAGAACCATCACATTTCCCACAATATGATTGACCTAATTCCATGGGAAAAGTGCGCTCCTTGACCTTATTTAGGAAGTTTCAGAAACCCGATCACAATCATTAATAAAAAGAGCTGTTCTTGAGGGAACCCACACACACCCACACACTTACACACTCACTATAATCAAATAACGCTTGATAACGACTCTAATATGGCGATGTCAGCCTTGAATCAATGCCCTGTGAGAGCGAGACAAATACAGCTTTTTATCGAGTGATTATTGAACTTGAAGCCCGAATAAGGTAAAATACGGCGCTAACATTTGCAATAGAGTGAGAGAGCGCGTATTAGAACACACTCAAATTAATTTACCTTTCATATAAAATATCAATTTATACTCTGCCAACCGTTTATAATGGGTTAAACTATAGATGAAGGACAGGGTAGCAACCAAAACACATCTATTTACCTTGAGCCTGACAGGTTCGAATAACTACCTAACTTGATACCTTCCCAGCCCTTAAATGGCACCATATAGTCTCAGAAGTCAGGAGCTTCATACAAATTACAGGGTTTCTCATCATCAAATATAGGTGGTCTTGAGAAAGTGTGTTCGGGTTTCTATAGATTTTTATAGCAACGAAATGTGCAGGCAATCGTATGACATACAAATTATTTCATTTGCATTGTAAATTACTACAGAGGCTTTCTTATGAAATTTGGGTTACACTCATTAGGCGACCATTCAAAAATGTACAACTTCATCTAAGATACATCATGTACAAGATACAATATACACTGGAATACAATGCCAGTTGGCCATTGCGGTCATTTTACAGACCCCTTATATGGTTCAACATATGCTTCTGGGCAAATGAATTTTTTCGTATTGGCCGCATAATTATGCGCTTAATTATGCAAAATGGTTCATAATTCAGAAAATCTACCCCAAGTCAAAAATACTTCAATTGGGTCATATTAATGATATCAGGTCTCAAAACTTATGGAGGAAAAAATATCTACGGGATTTTGATCAGCTCCTTGTATAAAATACTCTCCAATATTAAGCTAATATTAAGATGTGACAGGTCATGGAGGCGACGGGTTCCTGAAGTTCCAAGACACAGAAGAAATGAACGCCATGGAACTCTCAGACGTATTCCAGCAGATGCACGAAAAGAAAAGGTTATTTGTTTAATCGTACCGTTGAAAAACACATTGTTCACTCAAATATTAAACACATTCAACTAGATCAGTTTAAAGTTAAGCGTTTGTTATTTGTTTGGCTGAACCACAATTTTATAGGTATAACGAGTTGCTGTTCTTGATAGACACGTGTCAGGCTGGGTCCATGGTGCTGCCCATCAAGTCACCGAACATCATCGGAGTGGGTGAGTAGCTTCTTTATTGAGATGATCCATCGTCAGCCACATTTTCCTGGTTCTCACACTGTTCGAGTGTTCACTTGCAAGACGTTGTCTGCCCCATATTTTTTCAATGGGGGGCCAGGCAACGCCTGGCAAGTGTTCACCAGTTCACTCCAAAAACGACTTGTCCCAGAGCCCACAGTATCGCAACAATGTTGATTTTACGTTTTACTTGAGAATATGGTTAATTGATGAACTCATCGCACATTTGTTGCGAAATCTCATGATTCGATTCTAAACTTTCCGTTCGTGTGACATCTATAATTATAAATTCTACGTAGAACGTACGTGGTATTGGTAATCCGTTATCCAACACTTCTAGTTTTATAAAGTAAGTAAGCGGCATTGGACGAAAAGAAATTTTATTTTAGAATGATTTCTTGATGTCAACTGTCAAGACACCTACGTCCTACAGGGTCAAGCAGCGTGGGGCAGGATTCGCTGTCTCATCACGGTGACCACGAGATAGGGGTGTACGTCATTGACCGGTGGACTTACTTCACCCTCGATTTCCTGGAGAAGATACAACCTAACAGCAAGGCAACCCTCAAGCAACTCTTCCAGTGAGTGCTGGAAATCTTAAATTTGAGACGTCATGATATTAATTATCATTAAAATGGATCTACCAAGTTTTTCAATTTCATTTAACCGTGGTGTCCTGACGGCCCAACCTAGTTAATACTGTTATTAAATTTAATTGAGCATGTTGCTGGACAAGTTGACCATGGCATTGGCACACAATTTCTATTTCTCCAGGATCTACAGTACAGCAGACATCAGATCAACGCCCCAATACTCCGATCTGAGCCTCTTCCGACACCGTCCCCTCGACAAAGTACTCATCACAGACTTCTTCGGTAGTGTCCGTGAGACACAGCTCTTCGAGGAAGTTTTACCAGATCTTGAAATATTGGTGGAAGGTGGATCTCATTTAGAAAATGTGACTCAGAGTAGTATTTCGGTGGAAAACCTTCAACTTGTGTCTCAGCTACCGTTTTGATTCTCGCTGATGTTGTTTTTAATGTCTCGGCAAAATTCTGTATTTATAACTGAGGTGTCGCCACCTCTGAGATCGGTGTCTGAAATTTCCACAAAATCACAATTTGTACGCGTGTGATACTGATTAAACAGTATATTCACCTACGTACATGGCGCCGGCGATCGGAAATTTCAGAAGAATTCTCATTTCTCGAGGTGGCGACACCTGCCTTACAGTGGCCTGGTTCATAGGTGTCTTTACCTTTTCAAATTCCTCATCATATGCAACGCATCACGCCGCGCTCGGGTACTTTTTGTAAATTTATTCCGAATGCTAATGCTATTCATATTACTATTATTACTATTATTTATTAGCACACTACCCCGTTAATTGTGCTCATCAGTCTATAGTCGAGACATTTATTTATTAACCTATTTCACCGCACTGCATTGCATTTGCTGCATAGTGCAACGACGTAAAACGTCAATATCAATCGCTTTTCATAATTTTACGGTTTATGAATTTAAATTTAATATGCTTTAACAAGCCTTTTTAACTGGTGACCACAGGTGAAGGGAGTTGGCTTTCACTCTGGGGGCCGTCCGTAAATGACGTTGTCTGACCATTATTTCAGTGAAATCAGAGTAATCATCGGGCTAATATGTCTAATGACATCTTATAAACTTGGCTAAGCAGCATTTCCATAAGGACCATTGTTTCCCAACACCGAAGGCGAAGGGATCAGACAAAGTCTGAAGTCTGACAATAAATGACGTACGCAAAATTTTGGCTATTTCAGACCCACCCCTCCCCCTTGTCCGCATTCCAGAAGACCCCGCCCCCAGACGCCTGCATTTTCTTGATAATCTTTCGGATGATCATTTTTAGCCCATGATTTCACTATTTACCATCGAAATGGCCGTAAAATCAACCAAAATTTCCATAGGCAGCGGACATTCGAATTTGGCTCAAGGCCCCCTCTCCCGTATGTCCAGACTTCCCCTTCATAGCGGACGGCCCCTTTGGGTTTAAGTCATGACAAGGTCTCTCAAAGCCATTTGTATGGGATGCATGCCGACGTTGGGATGAGCTTGTTTTATGCAGCCCTCGCCGAACACCACTCTGGCATTTAGATAGCTAACGTTATAATTAGATTAAGCGAAGTCGCCAACTGCAACGTTGATTGCGTCGTATGTAGTCTGACAGAGGGGGCCAGGCAACGCTGGACAAAACATATTGTTCTGTTACTAATTTGACGATAAATTGTTTGATCTGTTAACTGCACTGAGCGAAACTATATTTTAATCAAGCCATGTTCGTTTAAATTTGTTCATGAAATTCAATGCTCTTCGGAGAATGATTTCAAAATTAATGATTGATTTACCTTAGTGGTAGAAATTAAGAAGTGTATTTATTAAGGACGTACTAATTAAGAAGTGTACTAATTAAGGCAGTAAAATTTCTCCAAAAATCAGGCAAATCCATAAGGACTAAATTTCACGTCGTTTCACCCAATTTTCAGCCAAAAATACCGATATGAAAACAAGAAGAGCAGATTTTTTCATTGAATTCAATCTATTTGATTATTTGGAATCTATGAAATAGACAAAAGTAAAACTATGCGTTCTAGAGAAACAGATTAGCAAACGGGTCAAGGAAGACGAAGAAGCTGGAGAAATGCCTATAATTTTTATCGAGTGATAATTGTTTATCATATCAAATTTGATTTTGTCTGCACTGATGCTTTCGCTGAAAAATTCTGAACCTGTATTGAGAGAAAATAGAATGCTTAATATTGTAGTGAAAGAAAAGATAGGTATAAATTTATAAATCTTTACTTCTAAAATTTTGGTATTGTAAAAATTACGGTAGGTAGAAATTAAGATTTGTAGAATTTAAGGAGTGTACTATTTAAGGTAGTAAAATCGCTTACTGCCTTAAATAGTACACTTCTTAATTTCTACCACTAAGGTATTCATCCGGTTCGTATCGTAAAATGAATTGCAACGCGCGCTATTAAATCGAACAGATGTAACGTAAATTCTACAAATTCCGTTACAAAAACGTACGTGGCAGAAATTCGAAATGAATGAGCCCAAATGCTGCGGATAGTGAATTTTGTATGCGGATATGCCGCAAAATTTTGCTAGTCGTGTAGCTCTACTTGCAATTTGGTCCCACTTGACAGTGCAGCCGCGCGCGAAGCATAGACAAGAAAATACTTCCGGATTTGAGCGTATCAAAATTGAGAATTATGTCAGTCAAATTGGTTGATGTACATAGATCAAGTTTGCTTCTCTGTCGAAGTGTGTCGAGGAACGGGTACAGTGCCAAAAAATTTTGTTTCCAACATACTTCAGCATATAATGGACATACGGTGTCCAATAAATGATGCGGTACTAGTTTAATCAAATTATAACATTGCTTTGCAAGTTATGTGTACAAGATTATTCTATTACTTACACATGGCGAATAAATTATTATTTTACTAATATTGCATTGTTTTCTTCAAGACACGAGGTTCTGCGAAGATTTGGAAAATTGTGACTGTGTGGGACATTGGCCGAAGTATTCCGAAAGTTTGATTTTCGTTATCTGAAATGTATGCGTAAATTCTAGGAATTGGACGGCATCTGATTTACAATAATTATGCTGTGATAAGCTGAGGAGAGAACTAGGTATACGGCAGTGAATCAGAAACGTATTATTTTGGTGAGTGGACAGAACTCCCCAGATAGCATATCATGATGGTTGGGGTGATGGTTAAGTTAGAGTTTGGGTTTAAGGGTGCACCACAGGCCTTAGGGTTAGCGTTATGTATAAGGCGACGATTTTGGTATAAAAGGATAAAGGGTCGAGGTTTTAAGGTTTATGAGAATTATCCAGAGGGAGTTTTTCAGAGAATTTATCTCCAAATTTTTCTTGGAAATGATGATCTGAGATAAACGGCCGATGCGTTGCATTAAGTAATGAAGAACCATCACATTTCCCGCGATATGATTGACCTAATTGCATGGGAAAAGTACGCTCCTTGGCCTTATTTAGAAAGTTTCAGAAACCCGATCACAATCATTAATAAAAGAGCTGTTCTTACAAAATGGAACCCACACACACACCCACACACTTACACACTCACTATAATCAAATAACGCTTGATAACGACTCTACTATGGAGATGTCAGCCTTGAATCAATGCCCTGTGAGAGACAAATACAGCTTTTTATCGAGTGATTATTGAACTTGAAGCCCGAATAAGGTAAAAGACGGCGCTAACATTTGCAATAGAGTGAGAGAGCGCGTATTAGAACACACTCAAATTAATTTACCTTTCATATAAAATATCAATTTATACTCTGCCAACCGTTTATAATGGGTTAAACTATAGATGAAGGACAGGGTAGCAACCAAAACACATCTATTTACCGTGAACCTGACAGGTTGGAATAACTACCTAACTTGATACCTTCCCAGCCCTTAAATGGCACCATATAGTCTCGGGAGCTTCATACAAATTACAGGGTTTCTCATCATCAAATATAGGTGGTCTTGAGAAAGTGTGTTCGGGTTTCTAAGGATTTTTATAGCAACGAAATGTGCAGGCAATCGTATGACATACAAATTAATTTATTAACATTGTAAATTACTACAGAGGCTTTCTTATGAAATTTGGGTTACACTCCATAAGCAATCATGAAAAAATGAAGGGTTTAGTAACGAGTAAAAGTTACTAAACGTAATATTACACACGAGGGCCGGAGGCCCGAGTGTGTAATATGGCATTGAAAAACCGAGGCCGAAGGCCGAGGTTTTTTAATGCTGAGTTTAGTAATTTTTACGAGTTATTAAACTGAATTATGCACCGTAATTACTCGAAAAAATGGCAATATTTTCAAACACAAGGAAATGTTTTAAATCAAGATTTGAAGGTACTGTTTGCCCAACTGTGCGAAATAAATTGTTACGCACTGTTCTACTGCACCATAATAAATTATTATGACCTACAGTGCGTAATAAATCCTGATATCGGCACTACAGTGCGCAATAATTTATTGCACACGGTACCCTGGTGCCTACAGGGTTTTTGAATACATAGCATAAACACGCCTGGAGGTTGCATCCTTCAACTTCATCTAAGATATGTCATGTACAAGATACAATATACACTGGAATACAATGCCATTTCGCAAAGGTTGTATCAACATTTTATTATAACCAACTTTCCGGTATTAATTATACTATATCGAGATGGTCACGTTGGGGCATCTTAAATGATTCGTTTTAGTGATACTACCAATACTGTTCCGGTAGTAAATGGGTTGGCAAGGTCATCGTTGAATGTCTGCTCTGATGCTTTAGGATGTATACAGTAATGTACAGTTGTATTGTTTTAAATAATGTACCGTGTAGGGATGTATGCTTCATTTGGATAATTAGTTGTTTGGTTTGTGAGATTTTGTTCACAACTATCACGTATCCAAGGAAGTTTTTGAATGATTACGTTAGTGTAACTAATACGACTACTTTAATTTGTAAACATGATTAGGGAGGGGTTTAATAAATCTGCCGACTGCCACGAATTGATTACGTACTATGTGGGTATGTGAACGAACCCTATAATATACACTGTAGAGCATGACATCATTATCAGGGCTGTAAATACTAAATCAATGACACCAAGGCGCGAGAATTCTAATGGTTGGCTGATGAACAGCCCCTTTGTCTCCAAACAAAGGAAATAAACCTCAATTATACATACCTTCAACAGTACACTGTATATGTACGTTACCATACACTGTATATGTACGTTACCATACAAATCTAATAAATACATTTGAAGTAGATCACCATGTTGCTAACTCTACATGTTATGCATGTATCACTGAGGTGAAGTCATCAATTCAGCACTTTAAACCATGATAATGACGTCACTCTTAACCGCGGTCTATATGATTAATATGAGCAACATGTGTTGTTTGTGTTATACAAGGCAACGGTCTGTAAACTTTGCACTACTGCTTATCATATAACACACTGCAATGCTTTATTAATAACGTGCCAAGTTGTAATTCGTAACGGATTACAGTTTGTTAGATAGATTAACATGCTTCTGACGAATCGTCATTTATTGACGGAGAGAGATGATTGACTTTTGGATAATTTCTAACATGTCAAATGTTAATAATTAAAGAATGATTCTAATTGATGGACAATGTATACAAAGGTGTATAGAGTGTACAATCAATGCATTCATTGTCTACAAAACAAGTCAAATAAGTTACTTACAATCGCCTGTTTTTAAACAGTTATTAACATCATATGTCTTATCTGTATGTTTTAATGATATTACGTATCAGAACAAGAGATGCATCTGAAAATTGTCTCTGGAGTATATAATGTCTGAGTTCTGAAATCGGTATATATCTGAAGATAAGGAACATAAATATAATTTACAAAAACTTGACACAAAAGCTGTACACTGTACAGGAAAAAACATAATATCAAATAACTGCTGTGCTACTAACATTCAAATTACGATAATAGTAAGTGTAGCAATCTAAATTTGAGATTGATACAGGAAGAAAATTATAGCCACAATTTCATCCATCTTAAAATGACCGATACCTAACCGAGTACGGTCTTTAAAAGTGACGTATCAGTCTGGGTGGAAATAATCGACCGGTGATCAGATCATTTGCGCCCATATTTTAAAACACCCAGCTAAAATCATGCCACTCAGAAGCTGAAATCACTGCCCTCTGACTCGTCCCACTCGCACTCCACATTTCCCAAGTTCCCACTCCCAAAGTCCACTTCCTTGTCATACTCAAACTCCGGGTCGCCCGGCTTGATCTGCTTGCCCAGGAAATCCCGGTGCATTTTCGACTTCTCAAACTGAAGCTCCGAATCGTTCATCTTGTTCATGTCCACATCATCGCCTCCTCCCCCCATAATGTCATCATCATCCAAACACAGCCTGACCGGTTTGGCGGATATAGCAGCAGAACCCTTCAGGAACTTGATACACTTTCCAAGCACCCGGGCCAGCTTCTCCTGTGATATCTTCTCCAGGTATTTCCCGTGTTTGGGGCTGCTCTTGAACTTCCTGGCTTCAGTGTCCGCGTTGGAGTTCCCCGTTACGCCGCGCAGTGGCATGCAGCGGCGGTGGAGCTTGCCCGTTGCCAGGACAACGTATTCCACCACCAGAGTCGGGGGCTCGTATCTTATTCCGCACTTCTTAGGAGCGAACATGTCACGTGGTTTGGTCTGATGTCACGTGATCTGTTCTGGCGTGTCACGTGATCTGGTCTGGTGTTGTACGTGGTCTGGTCCGATGTTATGCGATCTGGTCTGGTGTGGTCACAACATCCTCCTTCAGTACGTTGCTTACATTCTTCCTAGAAAGGAAACTTAGGGATCAATGACTTTGAGACGTGTAAATTTTGAAGAATTTCTAAATTCTAAATTTATCGTTCTTAGAACTGCACGAATACAGTGTTCATCATTTCGTATAATTTTTGCGAAAAAAGTAAGTTTTTAACGTGTTTTCTCCTAAATAAATTAGTTCCAATGACGCGTACAAAATGTGCTTTTGAGTGTTGTGCCAGGTAAGATTTCAGGGTTTATTATACAGTTTATTATACAGTTTATTATACAGTTTACCACAGTCAAAGCTCCTAGTGACCGAATCACTATCACAGTTAAAGCAGCTCATTACTAGCTCACATTGGATTATAGCAGGTACGAAGAGTCGATTTTAACGATAAAGATGTTAAGAAGAAGAAGAGGCAATTACAGCGTGTATTGAAATATAACGGCTGTAATTAAGCGTCTACACAAGGCTGGAATTAATACGTAATTATACAATTACAAGGATATTACGTAGAAATGCTGGTACAACCATTTGAATTTAAATTGCATTGCAGCCAGGGAATTCGGTCGCCAGAACTTTATTTTGTTTCAAGTTTTATGCCGTTATATGTTCACCGGGAATGACAAGAATTTACGATATTTCCAGCTCATTATGCGTCATACTTTTGCGTGCTAGTATTGATTATTAAATTAACTTCACGCTGGAGACATTAAATTAAGTGTGAAGTGTCGTGCTGTTAAATGGATGACATGAATAGCGCTGCGAGACAGAAGGGGGGTCAAGACAGGGTCCTGCAACACACAGTCTCAAGACACAGGAATGTTGCTAATTTTAGGATTACTATGTACTCTAGATATCTGTAGTGTCATTACCGAGGGGAGTATGTAATATCATGTGTGGTATGCATGAGGTAGTTGCATGAAATCATCGTGTTCTGGTATGCATGGAGTTGTATTGGTGATATCACCGGATGATAGAGATGAGACAAAAGTTGACTGTAGCTACAGACATGAAAAAAACTCAGATAATCCATCGATCGATAAGAGAAAAAAATCGATTTGTATACAGAAAATCAGATATGACTTGAGGCTTATAGATTTGGTTATATGAATTAGGTAAAACGCTATGATCTTGACCGAAACTTGGTTCTCAATAACTGCAGCAACATTTTTCTCATCTATCCCGGATGATACTTGACTTGAAATGGTGACTTCACAGTACACTAAGAGATGCTACAATACCATGTTATCGCACAATACCATGTTATCGCACATTCCGTGATAATAATTGACGTAACTTACGATGATTAGTAAATCCTATCACTTTTGACAATTTGAAATAATCATCACCAAATCACACACAGTACACACACACACACACACACACAGACACATCACACATAGTCTAATGTATTCGACGACACTTGTCGTATGATAGTGGTATGTAATACGTTACCACATCGGGTTAAACAGCACACACAAGAACATTATATTTTACTGTGTATAGTAGTACACGTAGCTTGACCAGTAAACGACCGAGTTCAGGTTCTTAGCCGAGGCCGAGGCCGAGGCCGAGTTTGCATCGTCAAGGCCGGAGCCGAGGCCGAGGCCGAGACCGAGGCCGAGGCCGAGTTCAACCGAGTTCATATAACTTTCGTGAAGCTACAATTATATATATTGCCGTGATTTTCTGTAAAACTATTTTAAAAGAATCTTTTGCCAATTGAATCGGTTAAATGTGATAAATTTCTTATGTTTAATTTTAATCCAGAAAAAATTTTAGCTTGTTTGATCCTAAAATTCAGCCAGCAGCCTAAGTTTTGAAATAACACAATATGAAATTCTGGCAATTAGCTAGGTATCAAACTCGGCAAAATGTAGCAAAATTTGGCCGAGACCGAGGCCGAGGCCGAGTTTGAAAAAAGGGCCGATTTTGGCCGAGGCCGAGGCCGAGGCCGATTACTCGGTCGTTTACTGAGCTTGACACACCCGCACACAAGTACTAAGTAGTTACACAGGGGGGGGGGGGGCAATGTTTTTTGTTCATTTTTGTACATACTTATTTTTGTCCACTTTCAGATTCATTGCGTTTACAAATATAAGTGTACAAATATAACGTTGCCTTCCCCCACTCACAAATAGGGGATTAGAATGTACTATTCATTGAGTATGTAATCTTCAAACTGCAAGACGATTTTTTCAAAAATTCTCGCATTTTGAAGGCTGAAATAAGTACAGTTCTCTTTGATCTCTTTGAAAACTAACACACTTATAAAAGCTCCCGTCTACTTGGTGCTTGACAGTAAGACTAAAGTGGATGATGTTTTGAACAGTTCACCGATGAGGATGGATACTGGAGGCAGGGCTTGCCTTTTTCAAGGGCATTACAAAATGATGTGACATCATTTCTCATTTTGTCCCGTTTCTGGCCGGGTTTTTGAAGTCATCCCGGCCCAACTGGGATGCAAAAGTCCATCCCGGTAGATCACTGAATTGATGTCGGATCTATCCGCCCCATATAAGGTCACTGGACAGGGGGAGTTTAATCACCCTACATTGTGTCATCCGATATGACATGAGCGGACTGGGTCATTGTAACGGTCATTTACCAGGTGATACTCTGCCGTCCAATGAGGCGAGAGGGTTGGGTAGCTTCTTATCGGTGTGTAAGGGTACATGTTCTCAACTCTACTATTGGAACATTTGAATTTACCCCAGGTGTCACTTCACAGGGTCTCTTAGTACACTTACCGTCAATGAGAGGCGAGTACATAAAATTAAGTGTTGTCAATTAATTGAACCAATGTGGGAGACATTTTGGGGACGGAATCATGACCGTCTTCATCAATAGGTAAAAAGGAGTATGTTGCCTTTCTGAGATATGGACGGTTACAACATCTGTACTTATTTGTAGATTTCCTATTACTACTTACTATGTTCCCACAATTAAAAATTGTATATTTTGGTCCAATGAATATGATGTTGCAATCAAGAGAAAATTTCAAATTTTCCCATCGCGATCTCATAAAAAACCGCACTAATAAAGTGCGCCGATCTTAAAGTGCGCGCAAATTACGTGATGCCGTTCTTAAGTGTACTAAGGTAGGTGTTGACTGTGCAGGGAAATTAGGGTGTTGGATGCGAATCAGTGATGTCATCTAATGGCGTATTTTATGTCGTATTTAATGCCGCATTAATGCCGATTAATGACGCATTTTATGATATGACGCATCTACCATCTAATGCCGCATTCATGACGCATCTAATGAAATATTGATGACGCATCCAATGTCACATTTAATGACGCATTTGATGCCGGTGTGATGACGCATGACAGTAGGCATTGGTGACGCATGACAGAGCAAAAACTGATGACGTCCCACTGACAAGTCATCTCCAAATCCTCTGAAGTAATATCACACGGTAGATGTAAAACAAACCATACATTTCACGGCTGATACTCCAACAACGATATAAACATGTTACTGGAATGTGAGACTTTGCAGGACAACTTGCAGAGACCTCACAAACAAATCGTATCCGGTTCTGAGACACGTCTCAGACATCTTTAAAACGTTGAATTGCTGACGTCACATTGCCTATCTATCCAGCGTGACACGCAGTATGTAACCTGCAATTAACTCTGCACAACACACACATACTGCACTTGTAGGGCATCTCTTGCTCAGGGAGTTATAGCTCGGGGAGTAAACTGAAGCTAAGGCGACTCCATGTCATCAGCTCACCATTCAAAGCTATGATAATGACGTCACTCTAAGCCACCTTCGACTGGTAGGCAGCTTTTAGCAAGTAGTAGGGAGGAAACAGGGCAGGGGATTCTAACACACATCGACGCATTCCAAAGTTACAGGCTGTGGCTGCAACACTATGTGCAATGTTAAACATATTCCGTACGTCATAGAATGTGAAGAATTCCTTCAAATACTCGTAATCTCTGGAGTTTTAAGAATCAAGTTCAAAAGCTGCTCAAAAATCAGGAGATGGAATGGCTGATGGCACCAAATTAGCATCGTTTTTCCAAATGAACTGGACCAGATATTTTCTCCAGAAATCCAACCTGACCGGGTCCGGGTATTTTCATTGGATTTATCCAGAGCTCTGCAAGCAGTACACGTTTCCAAGCACGGTTATTACACACAATGTACAATAGATTTGATTACAGAGAGATCTAATTGAATCTTCCTTTCGCCAATAAAACATTCCACACACTGCACACAAAGTCAGTAACGTCATTATAATCACTTTCAATTGTGAGTCAATGCCATGGAAGCGCTCACAAAAATTCCATAGAAGCGCGCTTCCCTAAGATAATTTTTGTGGGCTGCGATATAACGGTAGACAGAGGCACCCTCTCTCTATATAATGGGCCATGTATTAGAGGATTGTGGCGGGAAGGTAACACTATCCTAACGTTACCCTGGTAACGAAACCATCACACTGCTACTGCTACTCATGCAGAGACTAATACATCTCAACTGTGGGAGAGGGTGGCTCTCGGTGTGAAATTAATACACACTTCGCACAACCACTTATATCTACACAAAGAGAAGAGCATACGCACAAACACATATATCTACAAACGAAATACACGCACAAATACGTATTTCTACAAACAAAAAGCACAAACACGGATATCTACAAACACACATTTCCATATAAACAAAGCACACGCACAAACACCATGGATATCAACAAATCTGCAACCACAGCGCACGCACTTTTACAAACATACACAAGATCACTTGCAAATAGTACATTCATCACCAATTACACGCTCTCTCACCAACCCACTCACACAAAAACAAGTAACTAAGTACATGCAAGCTACCAAGTCCAGCAGTCATTCCCACTTACCTTTGAAACTCATCAATAACATTCCTATGGCGAATTTCTGAGTTACAAAGATAAATTAAGGATGTCACACCGCTGTTACAAGGGTGTGACACTAGTGTCACAGCAGTATTTGAGGGCTTTATTATGCGTCATGACTTAGTTATACCGGTGTAATATCGCCTTTAAATGGTTGTACTTGATTCCGTCAATCATTCAATTAACTTATTAGCTAATCGTGAAAAGATATAGTGAATCTAGAGGTACTAGCAAAAAACTTTGAGGGTCGAACATCTGGCAGAATGGAACAACTTCAACCCACCTTAACTGGGACACTTAGCTGGGACACTTACACAGTGGGCTGCCATGGGGAAATAGGATTAAAATTCAATGTCATAAATATCATATCTTTAAATTTTATTTCTTCCTATCACAAAATGGCTGAAGTTTTCAAAACTTTTTGAGTTAATGTTCTATCTATAAAGGGCTTCTCGTGGCGCGCGTTCAAAGTTGAGAATTTTTGCATTATTTTCTAAACTTCCATTTGAATGCTATTTTCTATATCTTTAAGCCTCAGTTTCTATCCAGTAGTATTATATGGCCTATTCGCAGTTAATGTAAGTCACAGCCACATAAATTTTCTGATAGTAGGTTTTTAAATTTTTGGGTTTCGCTAATCCTGAGCGAAGCTATTTTTTGTTGAAAAATTGTAAAATTTTCACTAATTTTGCCTGAAAATTGGTAGATGCAGTTATGTTGGCCGGGTCTGGCCCCTTAGGTTCTCATTTTTTCATGAAATTTGGACATTTTGCTACAACAAAATGAGGTGGGTCATTAGTTGTGGGTATTTGCGGGTTTTTCTTGGTGGCCCCTTTTACATGAAAAATTGGGCAAATTTTGCAGAATTTTTGAAAAATAAAATATCAGATTTTATCAATATTTTACAAGGTAGTGCATCCCATATTAGCTTTAAACCATGTACTATGTAATCTCAGAAGATAGAAAAACATTTGGAAGCAATTTGGGGTATGTTTTAGTTCATTCTGACCAAAAAACTACAAAAAATGGCTAAAAATTGGAAAATTTTGCCAAAATTCTGTGATTTTGGTAAGTTTTTGACCCGATAAGTGCCATAACTTTTGATGTGATTAATATTTTTCCTTCATTTAAAAAGCAGGATGCTCCTTTAAGTCCCCTCTTTCAATCTGCTACAGAATAACACGAAAGTATGCCTTAATTCCACACTGAGAAAATTATTTCTCACCTCGGCCTCTGAATATTGGCCATTCCGCGAGTACCTAAAAGGACCCAAAAAATTTGTTCAAGTAGTACAAAAGTCTCAAAAACAACTGAAAACATAATTTTGGATGCTGCAATGGCTTCAAAACAACCAAAATTTATGTTTAGAATGTTAAAATAGCCTATTTCCACATGACCCCCCTTTTCAGCCCACTGTGACTTAACTGGGGCACTTAACTGGGACACTTAGCAGGGACGTTTAACTGGGACGCTTAGCTGGGACGTGTTAAACACTAGATCACATCAACCATGACTGCGATGCTTAACTGAGACGCTTAGCTGGGACGTGTTATACATGATATTACATTAGCCATGACTGAGAAGTCATAGTTAATGTTAAGTAAGTGGAAAATTGGCCCGTGAATATTGTCATGGATAAATTGTGGTGATTATCACATAATTGGTGCCTTAGCGTCTCAAGTGTGAAACATGAGTGTCACACTGCTGTTACAGGGGTATGAGACTAGTGTCATAACACTATCATTGACATCCAGATAATGTATATATAGCGACTGAATTTACAAGTGTAAGTAGCTTTGTAGGAGTGTGACTTCATACCACGTGATTACCATATAAGGATAATAAGGTGGTGTGACGTCATGTCACGTGATAGAGTTAAAATACAAGCACTCTCTGAGCAGAACCGTAGTGACTGAATTAACAAGTGTAAGTAGCTTTGTAGGAGTGTGACTTCATACCACGTGATTACCATATAAGGATAATAAGGTGGTGTGACGTCATGTCACGTGATAGAGTTAAAATACAAGCACTCTCTGAGCAGAACCGTAGTGACTGAATTTACAAGTGTAAGTAGCTTTGTAGGAGTGTGACTTCATACCACGTGATTACCATATAAGGATAATAAGGTGGTGTGACGTCATGTCACGTGATAGAGTTAAAGTACAAGCACTCTCTGAGCAGAACCGTAGTGACTGAATTTACAAGTGTAAGTAGCTTTGTAGGAGTGTGACTTCATACCACGTGATAACCATATAAGGATAATAAAGTGGTGTGACGTCATGTCACGTGATAGAGTAAAAGTACAAGCACTCTCTGAGCAGAACCGTAGTGACTGAATTTACAAGTGTAAGTAGCTTTGTAGGAGTTTGACTTCATACCACGTGATTACCATATAAGGATAATAAAGTGGTGTGAAGTCGTGTCACGTGATAGAGTTAAAATACAGGTACTCTCTGAGCAGAACCGTAGTGACTGAATTTACAAGTGTAAGTAGCTTTGTAGGAGTGTGACTTCATACCACGTGATAACCATATAAGGATAATCGGGTGGTGTGACGTCATGTCACGTGATAGAGTAAAAATACAAGCACTCTCTGAGCAGAACCGTAGTGACTGAATTAACAAGTGTAAGTAGCTTTGTAGGAGTGTGACTTCATACCACGTGATTACCATATAAGGATAATCGGGTGGTGTGACGTCATGTCACGTGATAGAGTTAAAGTACAGGTACTCTCTGAGCAGAACCGTAGTGACTGAATTTACAAGTGTAAGTAGCTTTGTAGGAGTTTGACTTCATACCACGTGATTACCATATAAGGATAATAAAGTGGTGTGAAGTCGTGTCACGTGATAGAGTTAAAATACAGGTACTCTCTGAGCAGAACCGTAGTGACTGAATTTACAAATGTAGATAGCTTTGTAGGAGTGTGACTTCATACCACGTGATTACCATATAAGGATAATCGGGTGGTGTGACGTCATGTCACGTGATAGAGTTAAAATACAGGTACTCTCTGAGCAGAACCGTAGTGACTGAATTTACAAATGTAGATAGCTTTGTAGGAGTGTGACTTCATACCACGTGATTACCATATAAGGATAATAAAGTGGTGTGAAGTCGTGTCACGTGATAGAGTTAAAATACAGGTAATCTCTGAGCAGAACCGTAGTGACTGAATTTACAAGTGTAAGTAGCTTTGTAGGAGTGTGACTTCATACCACGTGATAACCATATAAGGATAATCGGGTGGTGTGACGTCATGTCACGTGATAGAGTAAAAATACAAGCACTCTCTGAGCAGAACCGTAGTGACTGAATTAACAAGTGTAAGTAGCTTTGTAGGAGTGTGACTTCATACCACGTGATTACCATAAAAGGATAATCGGGTGGTGTGACGTCATGTCACGTGATAGAGTTAAAGTACAGGTACTCTCTGAGCAGAACCGTAGTGACTGAATTTACAAGTGTAAGTAGCTTTGTAGGAGTTTGACTTCATACCACGTGATTACCATATAAGGATAATAAAGTGGTGTGAAGTCATGTCACGTGATAGAGTAAAATACAGGTACTCTCTGAGCAGAACCGTAGTGACTGAATTTACAAATGTAGATAGCTTTGTAGGAGTGTGACTTCATACCACGTGATTACCATATAAGGATAATCAGTGGTGTGACGTCATGTCACGTGATAGAGTTAAAATACAGGTACTCTCTGAGCAGAACCGTAGTGACTGAATTTACAAATGTAGATAGCTTTGTAGGAGTGTGACTTCATACCACGTGATTACCATATAAGGATAATAAAGTGGTGTGAAGTCGTGTCACGTGATAGAGTTAAAATACAGGTAATCTCTGAGCAGAACCGTAGTGACTGAATTTACAAATGTAGATAGCTTTGTAGGAGTGTGACTTCATACCACGTGATTACCATATAAGGATAATCGGGTGGTGTGACGTCATGTCACGTGATAGAGTAAAAGTACAAGCACTCTCTGAGCAGAACCGTAGTGACTGAATTTACAAGTGTAAGTAGCTTTGTAGGAGTGTGACTTCATACCACGTGATTACCATAAAAGGATAATCGGGTGGTGTGACGTCATGTCACGTGATAGAGTTAAAGTACAAGCATTCTCTGAGCAGAACCGTAGTGACTGAATTTACAAGTGTAAGTAGCTTTGTAGGAGTGTGACTTCATACCACGTGATTACCATATAGGGATAATAAGATGGTGTGACGTCATGTCACGTGATAGAGTTAAAATACAGGTACTCTCTGAGCAGAACCGTAGTGACTGAATTAACAAGTGTAAGTAGCTTTGTAGGAGTGTGACTTCATACCACGTGATTACCATATAAGGATAATCGGTGGTGCGACGTCATGTCACGTGATAGAGTAAAAATACAAGCACTCTCTGAGCAGAACCGTAGTGACTGAATTTACAAGTGTAAGTAGCTTTGTAGGAGTGTGACTTCATACCACGTGATAACCATATAAGGATAATCGGTGGTGTGACGTCATGTCACGTGATAGAGTTAAAATACAAGCACTCTCTGAGCAGAACCGTAGTGACAGGTGCATACTAGGATTAACTTGTGTAAAGGAGCAATCAGTTCATATGGGTCAGTCATATTCATGTGTCTCAATATGTGTCCCCTTACGTTCCAAAATTTCTAGTCAAAACTATTTCTCAAAAATACATCACATCCTCAGAGTTGCATAGTCTATATCATATCATAGTGTATATAATACCATGACAATAAATTATTTTCTGAACTACTCTATTATGTCAATATGTAGGTTCCCCGTTAACAGTAAATTAAAGATCCCAGATACACTTAGAATTTAGAAATTAAACCAACAAATGTGCTGACCTGCGTGAAGTTCGAGAAGAGTAAATGTGTCAACATAGTTTTGTCATGATTGGTTATTCCAACGGAACACTACGATTGCCAATATCGGAACAATGAGTGGGAGGTGAATGACGGCTAGTGTGTGCACCGTAATTCCCATCGATACTTTGGGATGAGGGGCCACTAATAATGGCTAATCCTAAACATTGACATACCTTCAAGACACACCGCTCTTCAATGATCTTAAAGATCTTATTCCTGACTGAACTATAATCTTAGAATTTGGCTCCGATTCGATTAACGACTACAAAGATTGGATTAATATCTTATGAATAAATACCACAAAATTACCAAAACTTTAATAAATTGCTAAGATTTTAACTAGAGATTCGCTGAGTGACGATTATTCCAACATAAAGACATATGTTCCAGTTTTTTTTCATTCGAAATCATGCTACATGATAGACAAATTCGACGGTGTCGAATCGACAAGAAATTTGCTGTCGTTATTAAGTTATTATACTTAGAGTGATGGGGGAAATGGTTCTGTGTTTATTCATCCTATTGCATTGTATGCAGAAGTTTTCTGAAGTGCTACCTTTATACAAGGGTGAAATATCAGTGATAATGAGGTTATGGAATGATTTACCTGTGAGAGATGAGACTAGGCGTGTAGTGATTATATCTTTTCATCGTGTGGTAATTTTGTCCTACCACAATTTTTATGTCCAAGATGAGAGCTTAAACGGTAATTTGAGGTGTTGTGATATACTCAAACCGTTATATCTGTAAAAGTTAAAAATTAGGTCGATCATTTAACATAGAATAGGGAAATGAAAATTGACGGACCTTAAAATAAATTTATCCGAATATTCCTGATTCATCGCTAAGCACGTCATGATCTATATGAGCTTATGTCCGCTACAAAAAAGCCATGACGAACCGTTCAATATTTCGTAAACTTAAACACGAAGTATCTTCCTCTGACTTCTCACGCATTGGTTTCTTTTCGTCTGCTTTTTCAGGCTGCAAAAAATGACGACCAGAACAATCTCCCACTGAAAAGCGAAAAAAAAAGGATCAGGAGTTAATCTCAATCCTAAGACTAGATAAAATGACGGTCCGATCTGGGATCGTTTCGGATCGCGATTTTGGCGGTCGTCGACTCACTTCTCAAACTACGACTCCATTCTCAAACTACGATAAATGCTTACTTTTTCTCTTGATGAAACTCCAGGAAGTAGGTAACATCCGTTTCTGAGAGATGCTGCATCAGTACCGATCGTGTGGGTAAGCGACATTTTCTTCTCCTGAAGGAGATTGAGGTTAGTTATCAAAAATTCTAGCAAGGTCCCTCCGTGCCATAAGATCTTCTTATTAAATACAATTGTGCAAAGTTTAATGATGATTTATAATTTTTAGAAGCCTTCCAAAGCCGCAGCGTTTTCTCGATGCCGTGACCGGGCGAATAAAAAAGTTTATAATGTCATCATTAGCGATCAGCTTGATTCCCAGTCAAGATAAGCTCAAACAAGGTTGCCTGTCTTTGGTAACAAGTTTTGAATAAGATATATCTGGTGATCTGTTTTTGTAAAAAGTGTCGTATTATGCTGAGCGGTGGTCGTATTATGCTGAGCACACATCCCCCAAAAAACACGATCTCTGCTAACCTTTTCTCAATGCCTTTTTGTAAAACAAAAACGCGATTGGGAACAGGAAAAAATAGAAGGGAAGAGGGAAGGGAGGAGGGAGGTGAAAAAGGAAGGGAAGAGGGAATGGAAGAGGGGAGGGAAGAGGGTTCAAGGGAAGAGGGTTCAAGGGAAGAGGGAAGGGAAGAGGGAAGGGAAGAGGGAAGTGAAGAAGGAAGGGGAGAGGAAAGAGATGAGGGAAGGGAAGGGAAAAGGAATGGAAGAGGGAAGGGAAGAGGGAAGGGAAGAGGGAAGTGAGGAGGAAGAGGAAGAGAGAAGGGGGAGGAAAGAGATGAGGGAAGGGAAGGGAAAAAGGAAGGGAAGAGGGAAGGGAGGAGGAAGGGGAAGAGAGAAGGGAAGAGGGAAGGGAGGAGGGAGAGGAAGAAAATAGGGAAGAAAAAAGAGAGGGGAAGAAAAAAGAGAAGGGAAGAGGGAAGGGAAGGGAAGAGGGGAGAAAAGAGGGAGGAGAAGAAGGAATGGAAGATGGAAGAGAAGAGGGAAGGGAAGAGAAGAGTGAAGAGAAGGGGGAAGAGGGATGGGAAGGGGAGAGAGAAGGGAAGAAGAAAGTGAATCTAGGTAAGGTAAGAAATGTGAAAGGAAAGGTAAAAGGAAGGGCCAGGGAAATAGTTGAATTATTGTGAAAGTAAGCTTTGATGGTGGATACTTTAATAGATGAGATGTAAACAGACATAGAGAGCGTGCCAAATAAAGCTTTCTTCTTCTTAATACCTCAGGTCTTACTGATCTGACGCTGACTAATCCAATTCAGAGTGTTTTAGTGTAAAGACAAAAATTTAAGTAGATTTTACTTTCTAGGTAATGATTGTTGTGCATTTAAAGGGATACGGGAAGTGTTTAAAATGATTGTTGCAATTTAAATATTTAATTTCTGTCTGTGGAAAAGAGAAAAAGGAGGGGTGAGGGAAGCGAAGTTGATGAAAAAAGGTGAGAGGGAAGGGGAGAGTTTAAATGTAAGCCTGGATAGTGGGTAGTACAATTATATATGAGACAGAGACAGAGTCAAACAAAGGCAGATATATCAAGACCTACCTTACCTTATTGATCTAAAAGGCTTCTTCTTGGTTGTCAACTTCTTCTGAAGGCCAACTCACAAATCCAATGAAGAGATGTAGTGAAGGTAGTTACTGGGGAATATTCATGTATTAATATTATGGAAGTGTTTTGTTTGTTGCAAAGACTCTAAATTTCTATGTCAAGGAGTCTCAAAATGACAATGTGTCAATGAAATAGAAATTAACCAGTTTGAAGTTTTCTTGTAAAAAGTGAAATGATATTCTAAAGTCAAAATGAGATCAAGTAACTTTCAAAAATCCCTGGTACTGACCTTTTTAAAAGTTCAGCAGAACACCCAGAAAGTTGAAACCCCTGCTCATACATTTGGAGATGCCATCAATATTGGCTCCCTTATTTTCTCTTTCAATGATATGCATGGTATGTTCAAAAAGCTTGTAGCCTAGTAGCATATAACTTCTTTGGAGAATCTATAGCAGCCAGCTGGTGATTATTCTATGACTCTCCTTTTAGCTAAGTGAAGCAATTTGGATATATGACAAGCAGTAATAAAAATATAGAAGTAATTAGCAATTGAAATATTGCTAAGTATAATAGTGTTGCTAAGAGCACCATCAATATTTCCAAGTTTCAAATATAGTATCTTTTAGTTCCTTTCTTGAAGTTTGGAGCAAAAAACCTGAAAAAGGATTTGACTGTCAAAATTGTTAATATGTGAATGATCAATTCATCTATTTTCAAGTATTCACATTATCCAATATTGTACTTATTTCTATCTCAAAATTGATACATGTCAAATAACTTACTGTTATGGACGAATATAGCTCCTTAAGATCCAGATAGAACAACAATTTTAAAGAGGTTATATCATCTTCATTCTCAATGCTAGTTGCAGAGTGGCAAATTGACAGATAACATTTTGCTGTCTCCATAACAATTCATCCTATCAAGTAAATTGGCTTAAAATATGTTTTTAATGGAACTTTTAATAACTGAATTAATGGAGATTTATAGTCTGAAATAATCAAGGGGATATCAAAAACCCAATGAAGAGAAATTCATTTAATCATTAAGTGCATGGCTGATTTCCGACCCAAATTGCTTTCAAGCACTGACTTGTTCAGCAGTCTGTTTTCAGCCTACCCCTGGGGCGTTAGTGGCATGCTGGATCTATATGGCCTAGCTCTGGCTTGCTGCTCTCAGCTCTGGATATCGCCGGCAGTCGAGTAGCCTCGGCCACTCTGGAGTTTCATGCCCTTCATCCTTTGTGTACAGGGAAGTCTCTATGCTTGTCATGGCTGCCACCGGCCTGGTTGATTAAAGCGACCGTGGCCTTTTACTAAGACTAACTAAGCATAGCGAATTATTGGGTGGGAACATGGACCATAGGTCCCCAGACTTGGAGGGTCACAAACCATTCAGATCCCCTCCTTCAACCTCCCCGGGGTCCCACCCGGAAACCCCTGGGACCTTTCACAGCCCAGGGGGCCAAGTGTCTGCCTCTCTGCTTTTCACTCTTCACGTCATCCCTCACTCACTCTGATCTGCATGGCACCAAAAATTTGGACTTATGGCTCAGTCCAATGTCAGGTTTCTGATGCCATGCAAGATCTTGACCTGACCAGTCGATCAGTGGTCACCCTAGGGCGCCAGCTTGCCTGGCCAAAACATTAGAAAAAACGCCAACATGCATCTCCTCTCTAACTTCACAAACTCCCGCCACACAATATGCTACACAGAGTAGATATTAAAATCAAGTTTAACGTGATACCGCTACTAAACGAACTGCCGAGTTCATGTTTGTATATATTTTAACTCATAACAGATTTGTATCTCCTGAAATTTATTAAATCGATAACTATGTAATTATCAAGAAGCTACAAATCTAGCTACTATTCTACGACCTATTCACTTCCCCTCCTTCCCTCCCTTTCTGCTGCTCTGCAGCCTGAAAGCTTCCAAACCCGCTCCCTGCCCATTACCCTATCCACTCAACCGTGAATCAACCTTGTTACCTATATTGACTAGCATCAATAACTAGCAGATTTTTGATTTCAGTAGCAATTAAATTTATTCCAATACTCTATCACATCAGCTATATTTTTTTCATTCTACGAATATTATCTCAGAATATGTTGGTACAGCCATTTTTTAACATGCAAACATTATCACACACCAGGACATGCATACTGTCCATTAATATTAAAATGACAGTGTGTATCACAAGAATTTATAGTGTAGCAGGGGTATACTAGTTTAGCCACACGACTCGCAGAGTCGAGGGACATATTTCTAAACTAGTATACCCCTGCTACGCTACGCGCGCGACCTATGCGGGCTTAGGAATGAGACAGACTACGTCTGGCGAGGTAGCTTCCTGGTTTTATTATTGGTTAAACTAGTATACCCCTGCTACGCGGACGCACACCTATGCGGGCTTAGGAATTTTATTATATATATGGTTCCTAAGCCAGTTACTCTAACCAGAGTCCTCTTTTGCGCGCGACGCGCGCCGTCGTTTCACTCCTAACTTTGCCGATCGGCGTTAGCACCTGGTTTGGTGAACTAAGCCAGCATAGCTGTGCGTTCGCGCGCGAAGCGAGCAGGGATATACTAGTTTAGCAATATATATGTCGTCGAGCGCAGCACAATCATTATAAAGTATAAACCCAATTAATTTAGTAGCTACCGGTCCTTGTATCAGAAATCATCCGACACCCGGCTCAATCAGATAGCGCGTATTGCAATTGAAACTGTTCCCCTTAAACCAAGAGTGAAGCGACGCCGCGCCTTTATGCTTTTCACATAAGGCCAGGATGGTTCATTGCAACGCGAAACACGACGACACGCAAAAGAATCCTCTGGTTAGAGGAACTCATGCCCTATCTAGGGCTGTGATTTTCGCCGCGCGCGCAACTTCTGGTTAGGGTAACGCCGCGCAGTATGCACCAGAAAAGAGTGGCGCTGGTTAAGGCAACTCGCATTGTTGCATATTGATTATTGAGATTATTTTCGATTATCAGGGAAAATTTGAGTTTATTTTAATTATTTTTCTGTTTTAATTATTTTTCTGTATAACCCAAGAAACCCAACAATATCCAAACTATTTTCATAAAGCGTCATCATTGGACTACCCATAACCATAAATTTATTTTATATTATTTGAGGTTTGTTGATCATCAGATCATAACCTTTTATTCTAGTTTATGTTCATACCAAAATATATTTCATATCTTGTTCGTCTTTCAACTATGCTTTTGGAAGGATGAAAAATTTCATTCAATGATTTTAAGCTGTAAATCTACTTCTCGGTGCTCTTGGATCCCCCAACATCAATTGCAATGTTCCAAATGTTAAATTTTTGATATTGACATTTACTTTATTATTTTAGCAGTTAATCTATATTTAAATATATTTTGTATTACCAAGCATATTGTTATATAATATTATCAGACTTGATAGATTGGATGATATCTTCATAGAGACACAAAATAAAACCACATTTAAAAAAATAAAACAATAAATTTTATATTTTGCAACATCTGAACCAAACATCATCATTAATAAATAATTATGTAACAAATTTGGTATCACTTCATTGCATAAGATAAACGCCAATTTCTTTGTTTTTTTGTCAATATAAGAACTATCATATCATTATGTCTTGAAGAAAGTTTTCTTTTTAATTCAAAAATTATAATGAGACTATAATTAAATAAGACAAATCAACCTCGTGTCTAAATATGTCTACCCAGCCCCCACAACACATTAATAGTATATAATAGTAAAAGCAGATATACATAGATATTTATAACAGTTGTTACTATTGTTCAGTTATTTTGTCTATTGAGAGGGTTTACCCTTGTGGAGTTGTTGCTTTGCTACTTTTGTGATTAAATTGAGCTTTGTTGAAACTTAACTTTCATATTTATTTACTTAAATTTACTTCAATTGTTTATTTAAGTAAACTAAGCTACAGTAATACCCCGATTTCCCACGCCCTGATTTACCGTTTAAGCATTTAGCCTGATTGACTGTGCCTAATACCTTCCCCCAAATACCAGTTCTGTGTAAATTGAGGCCAACTATGCCCTGATTTACTGTTTCCCCAATATACTGTGCACATTTCCTTTCTCCCAAAATGTACGTTAAATCAGGGTATTACTGTATATATCACCTTGACTAAACATCACACAATGGCTGAAGATGATATTTGGTATATGAATAGGGATGGTTGGTTCCACAATCTTTTTTACTATATAGTTACTTCTAAACAACATAGTTTCTATATATATCCTGATTTGACTGCTTATGTTCTGTAATTATTCGGTATTCCAGCTTTGATACATAGTGCAGTTTTGCAAGGATTTGGTTTTGTTTAGGAATAATAATAATAGTAATAATCTTGATCATCATTTAGAGTTGCATTGAATCAATAATTCGCTATGCACTTAATGATTAAATGAATTTCTCTTCATTGGGTTTTTGATATCCCCTTGATTATTTCAGACTATAAATCTCCATTAATTCAGTCATTAAAAGTTCCATTCAAAACATATTTTAAGCCAATTTACTTGATAGGATGAATTGTTATGGAGACAGCAAAATGTTATCTGTCAATTTGCCACTCTGCAACTAGCATTGAGAATGAAGATAATATAACCTCTTTAAAATTGTTGTTCTATCTGGATCTTAAGGAGCTATATTCGTCCATAACAGTAAGTTATTTGACATGTATCAATTTTGAGATAGAAATAAGTACAATATTGGATAATGTGAATACTTGAAAATAGATGAATTGATCATTCACATATTAACAATTTTAACAGTCAAATCCTTTTTCAGGTTTTTTGCTCCAAACTTCAAGGAAGGAACTAAAAGATACTATATTTGAAACTTGGAAATAATGATGGTGCTCTTAGCAGCACTATTATACTTAGCAATATTTCAATTGCTAATTACTTCTAGATATTTATTACTACTTGTCATATATCCAAATTGCTTCACTTAGCTAAAAGAAGAGCCATAGAATAATCACCAGCTGGCTGCTATAGATTCTTCAAATAAGTTATATGCTACAAGGCTACAAGCTTTTGGAACATACCATGCATATCATTGAAAGAGATAAAATAAGGGAGCCAATATTGATGACATCTCCAAATGTATGAGCAGGAGTTTCAACGTTCTGGGTGTTCTAAAACATGTTGAACTTTTAAAAAGGTCAGTACCAGGGATTTTTGAAAGTTACTTGATCTCATTTTGACTTTAGAATGTCATTTCACTTTTTACAAGAAAACTTCACACTGGTTAATTTCTATTTCATTGACAAATGTAAAGTTTTGTCATTTTGAGACTCCTTGACAAACAAAATACTTCCATAATATTAATACATGAATATTCCCCAGTAACTACCTTCACTACAACTCTTCATTGGATTTGTCAGATCAGTGAGTTGACCTTCAGAAGAAGTTGACAACCAAGAAGAAACCTTTTAGATCAATAAGGTAAGGTACCTTGATATATCTGCCTTTGTTTGACTCTGTCTCTGTCTCATATATTGTACTACCCACTATCCAGGCTTACATTTAAACTCTCCCCTTCCCTCTCACCTTTTTTCATCAACTTCCCTTCCCTCACCCCTCCTTTTTCCCTTTACACAGACAGAGATTAAATAGTTAAATTGCAACAATCATTATAAACACTTACCTTATCCCTTATGCTCAACAATCATTAGCTAGAAAGTAATTTAATCTACTTAAATGTTTGTCTTTTAACTAAAACACTCTGTATTGGATTAGTCAGCGTCAGATCAGTAAGACCTGAGGTATTAAGAAGAAGAAAGCTTTATTTGGCACGCTCTCTATGTCTGTTTACATCTCATCTATTAAAGTATCCACCATCAAAGCTTACTTTCACAATAATTCAACTATTTCCCTGGCCCTTCCTTTTACCTTTCCTTTCACATTTCTTACCTTACCTAGATTCACTTTCTTCTTCCCTTCTCTCTCCCCTTCCCATCCCTCTTCCCCCTTCTCTTCACTCTTCTCTTCCCTTCCCTCTTCTCTTCCATCTTCCATTCCTTCTTCTCCTCCCTCTTCCCTCCCCTCTTCCCTTCCCTTCCCTCTTCCCTTCTCTTTTTTCTTCCCCTCTCTTTTTTCTTCCCTATTTTCTTCCTCTCCCTCCTCCCTTCCCTCTTCCCTTCTCTCTTCCCCTTCCTCCTCCCTTCCCTCTTCCCTTACCTCTTCCATTCCTTTTTCCCTTCCCTTCCCCCATCTCTTTCCTCTCCCCTTCCTTCTTCCCTTCCCTCTTCCCTTCCCTCTTCCCTTGAACCCTCTTCCCTTGGACATTCTTCCCTCCCCTCTTCCATTCCCTCTTCCCTTCCTTCTTCAACTCCCTCCTCCCTTCCCTCTTCCCTTCTATTTTTTCTTCCCTTCCCTCTTCCCGTCCTTCTTATCTTCCCTCTTCCTTTCCCCCTTCCCTTCACTCTTCCCTTCCCTCTTCTCTTCACTCTTCACTTCCCTTCCCTCTTCTCTTCCATCTTCCATTCCTTCTTCTCCTCCCTCTTCCCTCCCCTCTTCCCTTCCATTTCCTCTTCCATTCCTTCTTCCCTCCCCTCTTCCCTTCCATTCCCTCTTCCCTTCCTTCTTCACCTCCCTCCTCCCTTCCCTTCTCTTTTTTCTTCCCTTCCCTCTTCCCGTCCTTCTTCCCTTCCCTTCCCTTCTCCCTTCCCTCTACCCTTCCCATCCCTCTTCCCTCTTCTCTTCACTCTTCTCTTCCCCTCCCTCTTCTCTTCCATCTTCCATTCCTTCTTCTCCTCCCTCTTCCCTCCCCTCTTCCATTCCCTTCCCTCTACCATTCTCTTTTTTCTTCCCCTCTCTTTTTTCTTCCCTATTTTCTTCCTCTCCCTCCTCCCTTCCCTCTTCCCTTCTCTCTTCCCCTTCCTCCTCCCTTCCCTCTTCCCTTCCCTCTTCCATTCCCTCTTCCCTTCTCTCATCCATTCCTTTTCCCTTCCTTTCCCTCATCTCTTTCCTCTCCCCTTCCTTCTTCCCTTCCCTCAAGTTCCCTTCCCTCCTCCATTCCCTCTTCCATTCCCTCTTCCCTTCCATCTTCCCTTTCATCTTCCCTTCCCTCTTCCATTCCATTTACCCTTCACTTCCCTCATCTCCTTCCTCTACCCTTCCTTCTTCCCTTTCCTCTTCCTTTCCTTCTTCTCCTCTCTCCTCCCTTCCCTCTTCCCTTCTCTTTTTTCTTCCCTTCCCTCTTCCCTTCCCTCTTCCCTTCCCTCTTCCCTTCCCTCTTCCCTTCCCTCTTCCCTTCCCTCTTCCCTTCCCTCTTCCCTTCCCTCTTCCCTTCCCTCTTCCCTTCCCTCTTCCCTTCCCTCTTCCCTTCCCTCTTCCCTTCCCTCTTCCCTTCCCTCTTCCCTTCCCTCTTCCCTTCCTTCTTCGGCTCTTCCCTTCCCTCTTCCATTCCCTCTTCCCTTCCCTCTTCCCTTCCCTCTTTCCTTCCCTCTTCCCTTCCCTCTTCCCTTCCCTCTTCCCTTCCCTCTTCCCTTCCCTCCTCCCTTCCCTCTTCACCTCCCTCTTCCCTTCCCTCTTCCCTTCCCTCTTCTCTTCACTTCCCTTCCCTCTTCTCTTCCATCTTCCATGCCTTCTTCTCTTCCCTCTTCCCTCCCCTCTTCCCTTTCATTCCCTCTTCCCTTCCTTCTTCACATCCCTCCTCCATTCCCTTCTCTTTTTTCTTCCCTTCCCTCTTCCCGTCCTTCTTCCCTTCCCTTCCCTTTTCCCTTCCCTCTCCCCTTCTCTCTCCCCTTCCCATGCCTCTTCCCTCTTCTTTCCACTCTTCTCTTCCCTTCCCTCTTCTCTTCCATCTTCCATTCCTTCTCCTCCCTCTTCCCTCCCCTCTTCCATTCCCTTCCCTCTTCCCTTCTCTTTTTTCTTCCCCTCTCTTTTTTCTTCCCTATTTTCTTCCTCTCCCTCCTCCCTTCCCTCTTCCCTTCTCTCTTCCCCTTCCTCCTCCTTCCCTCTTCCCTTCCCTCTTCCATTCCCTCTTCCCTATTCAATCCGTCATTATAAATAACAGCACTTCGTTCGCAAATAACAGCCAATGGGGTTCAAGTTCAATGTTCATATCCAATCTTACCTCATCAAAAGATTCCAACCCGATAGAAATATATGGATTCATCATTCTTCACTCTTCACTGACAATCTTCAATCGGAAACAGAGCTCTCTCAGCGTCGCATACGCGACGCTTCGTTCGCAAAAAGCGACCGATGCTATTCGAATTCATGATCAAAAATTATTTTTACCGCATCAAAAAAATCAAATTCGTTCAGAAGTTATGCCCAGAGTAACGTATTCGAAATGCATCACACAGAAATGCCTGTCGCGCGTCATTGCACGTGCAGTGTCTCCATGGCAACCCGCACCAATCTTCCACTTGCTCATGCTCCGATCTTTCTCCGCTGTTACGACAAAAAACAAAAAACAAAAAACAAACAATATATAGAAGTATAGAGAATGCGAGATTATATTAATGATACCGTCTTCAGCCCCATTCACTTCATACACTGCAACTCTGTTTATAATATTGGATTTGTCGGATCAGTCAAACCTTTGGTATTAAAAAGACAATACATCATAATTAATTGATGATACCGAGAGGAGAGTAATGCCGATAGTATGTTGCTGCAGGTAACCTCCGATTCACCCTTATATAGGTATTATCTAAGTCTTCAATTATTTCTAATGAAGTACTGTTATTGATTTCAGGAGTTCGCATTCTTCATTGAGAAGACGGCAAGGTCCTACGCTTCAAGAAGTTTGATGGACCCAGGACAGCACATCTTCTCAGAAATTCCCAATCACGGATGACGGAACTCGACTTGCAGTCTCATAAAATCTGGAGGATTACTTTTATTAGTCGGGACAATAGGTAAATAATATCGAACTGTATCGAACTTTATTCAAAATCTAAACCTATGACAGTAGTACTAGCTTACTAGTAGCGTAGTGCACGTTGTTCTGCTTACGTAATCTTCCTTCCACTTGTTACAATATTTGAAACAGAGAATCGACGTGAGAATGTGCAGTATGTATGGCATGTAGTGAGTTTTGTACGAGGCGAAGCCGAGTGATATAAGTACAGTAATAATGGCGTAGCCGAGTGCAATCATTTAATAATATATAATGCTAGCAATCCTATTACTGTATTATAAAATGTTTATGCAGTGCTATTATAGAGGTTATGTTTAATACATTTCCATCGTATCGATGCATATTAATTTTTTATGTCAGCATTTATCTTGCCGGACATCATAAGGGCGGACAATTGTGTTCGGGCATCGTTATGGGCGACGGGCGTTTGTACTAAATAAGTCAATTTAAATAAATTAACGTGGGTCAGATTTCATATGTATGGGCATAATAAGATAATCCGTATGTGTGTCCACATGCATGCGTCCATTTAGAAATCCATTTACAAAGCCGGGCCAGGCACACTCAAGCGCATCCAGTGCACATGTGATGTTCGACAAAATAATGTCCGATAGGATAATCATCTATTTGCTTCTTGAGTACATTTTAGGCGGGAATTTGGGCATCTATCTAACTGGGGGTCTGGGATGATATCATATTAGTTAAGGAACCATTTAAAAGTTAAAACACTCTACAAATCTCATTTTACCTCCTGGACGCAATAAATCACAGTCGCTGGTGACGTTTTGGTGTCCCAAATTCCCGCACAAACTGCACTGGAGTTCATGATTCCGCGAAATTGGATCCAAATTTGGACAAATCTGGAGATTCTGTAAAGTTTTCCGGCCAGAATATGTCATTTAGTGACTCATAACCTTTGGATCCACATTATACACTTTTTTATTCGCCCGGTCACGGCATCGATAAAACGCTGCGGCTTTGGAAGGCTTCTAAAAATTATAAATCATCATTAAACTTTGCACAATTGTATTTAATAAGAAGATCTTATGGCACGGAGGGACCTTGCTAGAATTTTTGATAACTAACCTCAATCTCCTTCAGGAGAAGAAAATGTCGCTTACCCACACGATCGGTACTGATGCAGCATCTCTCAGAAACGGATGTTACCTACTTCCTGGAGTTTCATCAAGAGAAAAAGTAAGCATTTATCGTAGTTTGAGAATGGAGTCGTAGTTTGAGAATTGAGTCGACGACCGCCAAAATCGTGATCCGAAACGATCCCAGATCGGACCGTCATTTTATCTAGTCTTAGGATTGAGATTAACTCCTGATCCTTTTTTTTCGCTTTTCAGTGGGAGATTGTTCTGGTCGTCATTTTTTGCAGCCTGAAAAAGCAGACGAAAAGAAACCAATGCGTGAGAAGTCAGAGGAAGATACTTCGTGTCTAAGTTTACGAAATATTGAACGGTTCGTCATGGCTTTTTTGTAGCGGACATAAGCTCATATAGATCATGACGTGCTTAGCGATGAATCAGGAATATTCGGATAAATTTATTTTAAGGTCCGTCAATCAAATGAAATGTGGTTATATGACAGTTTTTATAATCATTTCTTCGTAAACCATTAAAGATATTTTATATTTTGATGAAGACGTCTTGTTTGAAAGTTTTTCGCTTTAATTTTCATTTCCCTATTCTATGTGAAATGATCGACCTAATTTTTAACTTTTACAGATATAACGGTTTGAGTATATCACAACACCTCAAATTACCGTTTAAGCTCTCATCTTGGACATGAAAATTGTGGTAGGACAAAATTACCACACGATGAAAAGATATAATCACTACACGCCTAGTCTCATCTCTCACAGGTAAATCATTCCATAACCTCATTATCACTGATATTTCACCCTTGTATAAAGGTAGCACTTCAGAAAACTTCTGCATACAATGCAATAGGATGAATTAACACAGAACCATTTCCCCATCGCTCTAAGTATAATAACGACAGCAAATTTCTTGTCGATTCGACAACGTCGAATTTGTCTATCATGTAGCATGATTTCGAATCTATATAAACTGGAACATATGTCTTTATGTTGGAATAATCGTCACTCAGCGAATCTCTAGTTAAAATCTTAGCAATTTATTAAAGTTTTGGTAATTTTGTGGTATTTATTCATAAGATATTAATCCAATCTTTGTAGTCGTTAATCGAATCGGAGCCAAATTCTAAGATTATAGTTCAGTCAGGAATAAGATCTTTAAGATCATTGAAGAGCGGTGTGTCTTGAAGGTATGTCAATGTTTAGGATTAGCCATTATTAGTGGCCCCTCATCCCAAAGTATCGATGGGAATTACGGTGCACACACTAGCCGTCATTCACCTCCCACTCATTGTTCCGATATTGGCAATCGTAGTGTTCCGTTGGAATAACCAATCATGACAAAACTATGTTGACACATTTACTCTTCTCGAACTTCACGCAGGTCAGCACATTTGTTGGTTTAATTTCTAAATTCTAAGTGTATCTGGGATCTTTAATTTACTGTTAACGGGGAACCTACATATTGACATAATAGAGTAGTTCAGAAAATAATTTATTGTCATGGTATTATATAGACTATGCAACTCTGAGGATGTGATGTATTTTTGAGAAATAGTTTTGACAGGAAATTTTGGAACGTAAGGGGACACATATTGAGACACATGAATATGACTGACCCATATGAACTGATTGCTCCTTTACACAAGTAAATCCTAGTATGCACCTGTCACTACGGTTCTGCTCAGAGAGTGCTTGTATTTTTACTCTATCACGTGACATGACGTCGCACCACCGATTATCCTTATATGGTAATCACGTGGTATGAAGTCACACTCCTACAAAGCTACTTACAATTGTAAATTCAGTCACTACGGTTCTGCTCAGAGAGTGCTTGTATTTTAACTCTATCACGTGACATGACGTCACACCACCCGATTATCCTTATATGGTAATCACGTGGTATGAAGTCACACTCCTACAAAGCTACTTACACTTGTAAATTCAGTCACTACGGTTCTGCTCAGAGAGTGCTTGTATTTTTACTCTATCACGTGACACGACTTCACACCACTTTATTATCCTTATATGGTTATCACGTGGTATGAAGTCACACTCCTACAAAGCTATTTACACTTGTAAATTCAGTCACTACGGTTCTGCTCAGAGAGTGCTTGTATTTTAACTCTATCACGTGACATGACGTCACACCACCTTATTATCCTTATATGGTAATCACGTGGTATGAAGTCAAACTCCTACAAAGCTACTTACACTTGTAAATTCAGTCACTACGGTTCTGCTCAGAGAGTGCTTGTATTTTAACTCTATCACGTGACATGACGTCACACCACCCGATTATCCTTATATGGTAATCACGTGGTATGAAGTCAAACTCCTACAAAGCTACGGTTCTGCTCAGAGAGTGCTTGTTTACACTTGTAAATTCAGTCACTACGGTTCTGCTCAGAGAAGTCTTGGTTCTGCTCAACTTTATCACGTGACATGACGTCACACCACTTTATTATCCTTATATGGTTATCACGTGGTATGAATTCACACTCCTACAAAGCTACTTACACTTGTTAATTCAGTCACTACGGTTCTGCTCAGAGAATGCTTGTATTTTAACTCTATCACGTGACATGACGTCACACCACCTTATTATCCTTATATGGTAATCACGTGGTATGAAGTCACACTCCTACAAAGCTACTTACACTTGTAAATTCAGTCACTACGGTTCTGCTCAGAGAGTGCTTGTATTTTAACTCTATCACGTGACATGACGTCACACCACCTTATTATCCTTATATGGTAATCACGTGGTATGAAGTCACACTCCTACAAAGCTACTTACACTTGTTAATTCAGTCACTACGGTTCTGCTCAGAGAGTGCTTGTACTTTAACTCTATCACGTGACATAACGTCACACCACCTTATTATCCTTTATATGGTAATCACGTGGTATGAAGTCACACTCCTACAAAGCTACTTACACTTGTTAATTCAGTCACTACGGTTCTGCTCAGAGAGTGCTTGTACTTTAACTCTATCACGTGACATAACGTCACACCACCTTATTATCCTTATATGGTAATCACGTGGTATGAAGTCACACTCCTACAAAGCTACTTACACTTGTTAATTCAGTCACTACGGTTCTGCTCAGAGAGTGCTTGTACTTTAACTCTATCACGTGACATAACGTCACACCACCTTATTATCCTTATATGGTAATCACGTGGTATGAAGTCACACTCCTACAAAGCTACTTACACTTGTTAATTCAGTCACTACGGTTCTGCTCAGAGAATGCTTGTACTTTAACTCTATCACGTGACATAACGTCACACCACCTTATTATCCTTATATGGTAATCACGTTGTATGAAGTCACACTCCTACAAAGCTACTTACACTTGTTAATTCAGTCACTACGGTTCTGCTCAGAGAATGCTTGTATTTTAACTCTATCACGTGACATGACGTCACACCACCCGATTATCCTTATATGGTTATCACGTGGTATGAAGTCAAACTCCTACAAAGCTACTTACACTTGTAAATTCAGTCACTACGGTTCTGCTCAGAGAGTGCTTGTATTTTAACTCTATCACGTGACATGACGTCACACCACCCGATTATCCTTATATGGTTATCACGTGGTATGAAGTCAAACTCCTACAAAGCTACTTACACTTGTAAATTCAGTCACTACGGTTCTGCTCAGAGATTACCTGTATTTTAACTCTATCACGTGACATGACGTCACACCACCTTATTATCCTTATATGGTTATCACGTGGTATGAAGTCAAACTCCTACAAAGCTACTTACACTTGTAAATTCAGTCACTACGGTTCTGCTCAGAGAGTGCTTGTATTTTAACTCTATCACGTGACAAGACGTCACACCACCCGATTATCCTTATATGGTAATCACGTGGTATGAAGTCAAACTCCTACAAAGCTACTTACACTTGTAAATTCAGTCACTACGGTTCTGCTCAGAGAGTGCTTGTACTTTAACTCTATCACGTGACAAGACGTCACACCACCCGATTATCCTTATATGGTAATCACGTGGTATGAAGTCACACTCCTACAAAGCTACTTACACTTGTAAATTCAGTCACTACGGTTCTGCTCAGAGAGTGCTTGTACGTTGATAGCGAGAGACGTGAATTGTTTTGAGTCCTTGATCGCTTCTCTCGATAGTTAAGATTAAGAGTTATTCTGCAGGGACCATATCACTGGTAGAAGTCAGATCTTAACAATTGAACAATTTTCCCGCCAACAAGGTGTCAACTGTAAACTTTCCAAATGCTAAACAGTTGCAATTTATATAGTTACGTCGACCAGACCGCACACGCGAAAATAAAATTAGAGGAGCTTTGGCGCGCTCTCGCCGCGCGGCTTGAGCCCGTCGAGGGACTGGTTGAGCCCGTCGAGGATCTAGTTGAGCCCGTCACGGTGATGTCGTGACGGGATGATATTTTTATGAGGGTAATTCTATTTCATCGTTTGGCAGTCTTGAAGTTTATTCCAATCCCGAGATCTGTGAAATGTGAAACACAAAAAATCCGTTTTATTGTTTTGTACATTTTGTCTGGCGTTGCTACACCCCCTGGGTCTGAAAAAGGCGGAAAAAGCGGATTCAAAACGACGGAATGTCGCTCGGAATAATGGGAATCGAGGTTTAATCCCATAGTCATGGATTAGACCTGCATTTCTGTTGTCTGAGATCGCGAATTCGTACTCTTCTGATTCAGATGATTAGGAAACGGCCAAGATAACGGTATACAAGTTCCTCAGGATAGTGAACCGTCGCTCATAATCGGGGCACCATGGAATTTTCTGATACCAATCTACTAAATCTACGATAGACGCAGATAACAGATAATTTTAGAATCAGCAAGTCTTGCCAGTGCCATTTTCAAGCTGATAATTCCGATTACGGCAGTCTTAAGAACTTCTCTTCCACCACCGGCCGGCTGGCCGACTTGCCACTTGCCAGACAGCCAGCTAGCCAGTTAGCCAGCCGGCCTGCAGGTCGGCTAGCCGGCCGGATAGTAAGCCAGCTGCTGGTCGGCTACCCGTTCGTCTTGCCAGTGCGATTTTCGAGCTGATAATTGCGATTTATACTTGGAAAATGGTAGCTTCAGTTTATACACTGGGAGCCAAGAAGTACATTAGCACTATACAAGGTTAAAATTGTACATCCCAATCAGGAGTCAGGGTGCATGTGAATGCCGAGTGTCCCCAGTCAGATCACATGACAAGGCAAGGGACACTCTCCTCAACCAATGATAGAGCAGAAAAGGTTCACGTGACTGATAGAGAAGGAGGAGGAGGAAGCAAGCAGTATCTCTTTGACAATGAAAAGATCGGGGAACGGACATTTCATCTCGCGAGACTTCATCTCATGACATTTCATCTTCGACACTTCATCTCAAAGTACGACATTTCATCTCGTACTGTAAATTGATTCTATCCTGAAGTACGACATTTCATCTTCAGAGTGCGACGTTTGACGTTTCATCTCAAAGGGTACGACAATTCATCTTTTACTGTAACTTGATTGTACTGCAACTCTGTAAAGTACGATATTTGATCTCGAGAGTACGACGTTTCATCTCCAAGGCTACGACACTTCATCTCTGGGGGTGACACCTCTTATCAGGGTGGGAAACTTGATCTCAGGGCACGAAACTTCATCTCAACGTACGACACTTCATCTCAGTGTACGACCCTTCATCTCAGACTGCGACATTTCATCTCTCGGTGTGTCACTTCATCTCAAGGAACGACACAACATCTCTGGCGGGTACGATACTTCATCTCCAGGTACGACACTTCATCTCAGACTGCGATATTTCATCTCTGGGTACAACACTTCATCTCAGAGTACCACACTTCAACTCAGGATACGACACTTCATCTCAGGGAAGGAAACTTTATCTCAGTGTACGACACTTCATCTCTAGGTACGACACTTCATCTCAGATTGCGACACTTTATCTCTGGTTACGACACTTCATCTCGGGGTACGACACTTTATCTCAGGGTAAGACATTTCATCTCAGAGTCGGACTGGGACGTTTCATCTCTAGGTACGACACTTCATCTCAGACTGCAACACTTCATCTCTGGGAAGTGTCGACACTTGATCTCGCAGTCAAGATGAAGTCATCTCCCCGCCGACAAAAGATGAAGTGTCGCGACTGATATGTCTGTAGTACCAAAAGATGAAAATGTCGTACCCTGAGATGAAGTGTCATCTCCCTGAGATGAAATGTTCATCTCAGAAGTTTTGCACCCTCATCATCATCAAACGAGGCCGACCCGACATGTCATCTCCCGACTTGTGACATCTGGTCTCCGAGGCGACATTGTGGGTGAAAGGTGATGGTGGTGGAGGTGGGAAAGATGAGGGTGTGGCTAGCGAGGGAGAATACCTTTACCAATACAATACCAGATTCTTCGTCTCTATCGGAGAGATGAGTAGATGCTATGTCACCCCTGTATTGTCCGTCTCCTCCTCTGTTCGTTGAAGTCTTTTGGTTTGGAGTGTGTAACTGATCAGTGCGTCCATACTGTTGTTGTCCATGATGTCGTTAATGGAGTCATAGTATGTCCCGAGTGTGTTGCCTCTGATTCTCATAAAAGCAGGGCATTGACCAATGAAGTGTGCAACTGTCTCCTCTGTGTTTCGTACCCTGTGTTGCAGTGTCGTACCCTGAGATGAAATCTCGTTGTCTGAGATGAAGTGTTGTACCCTGAGATGAAGTGTCGTACCTGAGATGAAATGTCGTACCCTGAGATGAAATGTCGTTGCCTGAGATGAAGTGTTGTACCCTGAGATGAAGTGTTGTACCCTGAGATGAAGTGTCGCAGTCTAAGGTAAAGTTTCGTACTGAGAGATAAAGTGTCGCAGTCTGAGATGAAGTGTCGTTCCATGAGATGAAGTGTGGTACCCTGAGTTGAAGTTTTGAACCCTGAGATGAAGTTTTGTTCCCTGAGATGAAGTGTCGCTGTCTGAGATGAAGTGTCGTACCTTGAGATGAAGTGTCGTACCCGCCAGAGATAAAGGTTCGCAGTCTGAGATGAAGTGTCGTACACCCTGAGATGAAGTGTCGTACTCTGAAATGAAGTATTGTACCCAGAGATGGAATGTCGCAGTCTGAGATGAAGTGTCGTACCGAGAGATGAAATGTCGCAGTCTGAGATGAAGTGTCGTACCTGAGATGAAGTGTCATACCGAGAGATGTAATGTCGCAGTCTAAGATGAAGGGTCATACACTGAGATCAAGTTTCCTACCCTGATAAGAGGTGTCAACCCCTGAGTTGAAATGTCGTAGCCTTGGAGATGAAACGGCGTTCTCTCGAGATCATATGTCAGTACAATCAAGTTACAGCACAAGATGAATTATCGTACCCTTTGAGATGAAACGTCGCACTCTGGAGATGAAATGTCGTACTTCAGGATAGAATCAATTTACAGTACGAGATGAAATGTCGTACTTTGAGATGAAGTGTCGAAGATGAAATGTCATGAGATGAAGTGTCGCGAGATGAAATGTCCGTTCCCCGATTTTCTTCATGGTCAAAGAGATACTGCTTGCTTCCTCCCCCTCCTTCTCTTATCTATCAGTCACGTGAACCTTTTTCTGCTCGATCATTGGTTGAGGGAGAGTGTCCCTTGCCTTGTCATGTGATCTGACTGGGGACACTCGGCATTCACATGCACCCTGACTCCTGATTGGGATGTATAATTTTAACCTTGTATAGTGCTAATGTACTTCTTGGCTCCCAGTGTATAAACTAAAGCTTCCATTTTCCAAGTAATCGCAATTATCAGCTCGAAAATTGCACTGGCAAGACGATCGGCTAGCCGACCAGCTGGCTGACTAGCCGGCCGGCTAGCCGACCTGCGCTGGCTGGCTAACCGGCTAGCTGGCTGTCTGGCAAGTCGGCCAGCCGGTGGTGTCAGAGAAGTTCTTAAGACTGCCGTAATCGCAATTATCAGCTTGAAAATGGTACTAGCAAGACTTGCTGATTCTAAAATTATCTGTTTTCTGCGTCTATTGTTGAATTAGTAGATTGGTATCAGAAAATTCCACGGTGCCCAGATTTTGAGCGACGGTTCACAATCCTGAGGAACTTGCATACCGTTATCTTGGCCGTTTCCTAATCATCTGAATCAGAAGAGTACGAATTCGCGATCTCAGAAGTGCAGGTCTAGAGTATGCGACTTTTTACCCCCCGACTTTTTATCCCCCGACCTTTTACCACCCTAAGGATCATGTGCGACTTTTTACCCCCCGTCTTTTTATCCCCCATTGGTATAGAAATGGAAAGTGTTTAATAAGCAATTCCAATTCCACGAAGTGTGTCAGCTTGAGGGAGATTGTACTCTGAGACCAGCTTCTGGATCCGTTCGTTCTCCTTCTCTCTGGTAGAGTGGGTGAAGAATTTCCTCTCTGGATGTCGTCGATGGTAGCTGCTGTGTGTGTCTACTGCTTCTCGAAGGACTCCAGGGAGTTTCCAGAATGAGGGATGGTGATAGCTGATGGGGCTGTTGATGGAGTGGTGGAATGCTGTAAGGTAGTCCTGGTGGATCCCAGGACTACATTCCGCATCACGAGAGGGATTCCGATCCAAGTTGATTCGGAAGTAGTGCCAGTGGAGAATGGGGAGCACGTCAGGAAGGAAAGAGGTTGGCAGACACGAGTAGACCAGCAGTCAGAGAGGAACGAAGGAAAAAGTAGCAAGCTTCTTCGCCCGAGGTCAGAAGTTTACTTAGGGAAGAGTTCCCGCTGCTTTAACTGAAGGATCATGATACAATCTCTGGTAAGTTGGTACCTGACACCATTGCTCGAACCAGACAGCTTAACGTATTTACGTGAGTTTCTCCTCGAAATGTGATCCAGTGGGGGGGGGTAAAAGGTCGCAGTTCTATGGTTAGGTACGACTGTTATCCCCATCGAAGCTTGAACGGGGATAAAAGGTCGCAGCTGTATTGTTATCTACGACTTTTTATCCCCCTGCTTCATTCCGAGCTCGTTTTCAATAGGGGATAAAATTAAAAAGTCGCAGTTTATGGCAGAGGTGCGCCTTTTTATCCCCCTCAGAAAACAGTACAGATCAAAGGCAAAGCAGGGGGTAAAAGGTCGCACCTGTACCCTAGGGTGGTAAAAGGCCGAGCGACTTTCCGTCGTTTTGAATCCGCTTTGTCCGCCTTTTTCAGACCCAGGGGGTGTAACAACGCCAGACAAAATGTACAAAACAATAAAACGGATTTTTTGTGTTTCACATTTCACAGATCTCGGGATCGGAATAAACTTCAAGACTGCCGAACGATGAAATAGAATTAGCAAGAGTGCCTAATCGTTGAAATATAACAAACTAGGTCACTGTTAACTGGATTTCTTCATGGTCAAAGAGATACTGCTTGCTTCCTCCTCCATCATGAGTCACGTGAACCTTGTTCTGCTCTATCATTGGTTGAGGGAGTGTCCTCTGCTTTGTCATGTGATCTGACTGGGGACACTCCTGATTGGGATGTACAATTTTAACCCTGTATAGTACTAATGTACTTCTCAGCTCTCAATGTATAATCTTGAGCTTCCATTTTCCAAATTATCGCAATTATCAGCCTTGAAAATGTCACTGGCAAGATAAGCTGATCCTTAAATTATTTGCTATCTGCGTCTATCATAGATTGGTAACAGAAAATTCTATCATTCAATAAAGATAAGTCTTACCAATGCCATAGATAGCACAGAATTTGCCCTAACCAGCGCCCTGGTTTCGCGCACGGAGTGCGCGGCGCGGCAAGCCGCGGCAAGCCGCGACACCCCTGGTTAGGGGAACCCGCATAGGTGTGTGTACGCGCCGCGCGCTTCCCTACGGGGAAGCGCGCCGCGCGAGCCACACAGGGATATACGTGTTTAGCAACATCGTACGATAAGTTTCATCGTACGATGATGACCCGCTTCGCTGGCGTCAGCGGGTCATACATCGTACGACAAGATGTGCAAGGTTTCGATGGGCGCGGGTAAGGTTTCGATGGGCAAGGTTTTGGTATGTCTCCCATGTAAACGGGGCTGAGTGACGTCATTTTTTGCCCTACTTTTTTTTCACGGCACCACTTATTTATTCATGAAATTTCAAACTTATTTGTGCGCACAACGTAGTTTTCCCCATTTTTAAAATAATTCTAATTTTTATAGTTATTTAAGAACAAGAACGGAACCGGAACTTAGATCTTAGAACAAGATCATAGAACTGGATTTAGATCTTAGAACAAGATCGTAGAACTGGATTTAGATCTTTAGAACAAGATCATGGAACCGGAACAAGATCGTGGAACAGGATTTAGATCTTAGAACAAGATCATGGAGCCGGAACAAGATCGTGGAACAGATCAGAACTGGATTTAGATCTTGGAACAGGATCATGGAACCGGAACAAGATCGTGGAACCGGATCGTAGAACTGGATTTAGATCTTGAACAGGATCATGGAGCCGGAACAAAGATCGTGGAACAGGATCGTAGAACTGGATTTAGATCTTGGAACAGGATCATGGAACTGGAACAAGATCGTGGAACAGGATCGTAGAACTGGATTTAGATCTTGGAACAGGATCTTGGAACCGGAACAAGATCTTGGAACCGGAACAAGATCGTGGAACAGGATCGTGGAACTGGATGTAGATCTTGGAACAGGATCATGGAACTGGAGCAAGATCTTGGAACAGGATCGTGGAACTGGATGTAGATCTTGGAACAGGATCACGGAACTGGAACAAGATCGTGGAACAGGATCGTAGAACTGGATTGAGATCTTGGAACAGGATCTTGGAACCGGAACAAGATCGTGGAACAGGATCGTGGAACTGGACGTAGATCTTGGAACAGGATCATGGAACTGGATGTAGATCTTGGAACAGGTTCGTGGAACTGGATTTAGATCTTGGAACAGGATCGTAGAACTGCATTTAGATCTTGGAACAGTATCATGGAACTGGGTTTAGATCTTGGAACAGGATCGTGGAACAAGATCGTAGAATCAACAGGATCGTGGAACTGGATGTAGATCTTGGAACAGATCACGGAACCGGAACAAGATCGTGGAACAGGATCGTAGAACTGGATTTAGATCTTGGAAGGATCGTGGAACTGGATTTAGATCTTGGAACAGGATCATGGAAACTGGAACAAGATCGTGGAACAGGATCGTGGAACTGGATTTAGATCTTGGAACAGGATCTTGGAACCGGAACAAGATCGTGGAACAGGATAGATCTGGAACAACAGGATCATGGAACTGGAAAAGATTTGGAACAGGATCGTAGAACTGGATTTAGATCGTGGAACAGGATCAGAACTGGATTTAGATCTTGGAACAGGATCATGGAACCGGAACAAGATCGTGGAACAGGATCGTAGAACTGGATTTAGATCTTGGAACAGATCGTGGAACATAGCTCTTCATTTAGATCGTGGAACATAGATCAACTAGATCGTAGATCTGTGAACAAGATCTTGGAAATCGGAACAAGATCGTGGAACAGGATCGTGTAGAAACTGGATTTAGA